>BMAV01007625.1:20452-43476 GCA_019973955.1 Trichonephila inaurata madagascariensis
TTCAGGAAAAAAGTTAATATTGCGTATTTACCACGATAACATGTTAGGTGTTACACATCATATGCGACTACTCTATGACTCGTTTTTTTCCTAATTCTCAATAGACATGTATGTCATGGTAAAAACAGTTCGGCTTTTAAGACAAAGTATTAAAAATGTAGTTCACAGTAGCGTCTAGTTAGAAAAATATGGTAAATATACCGCTCGAATCAATTCAGCGAATGCAAAGAAAGAAGACGTCATTCAAATCGAAGCACCTGAGTTAATATCTTTTTCGTCTTTGTATACCTTCAGTCTGAATAGAACGCGAGTCAAGATTTTTGACTTCAAGTGGTGACGTCACTCCACCAGCTGTCGCAGTCTTCTTTTTTCTTCCAAGAAGTCAGTGACGGCTTTTTCTTTTCCTAAAGGAGGAAAGTATTAAAAAAAAAGAATGTGGGTGTTGCCTTGGTAGAGGGCGAGCGTTGATTTTCGTTTGTTTCTTTTCAAGTGTAGGGTGGGGAACTTTTCTTTCTTTTTTTTCTTTCTCCTTTCTGTAGGAAGTCGAAGGCATTATTCAATGCCTCCCAACAGTTTATTTTCATCTCTGCGTAACAGTCACTAATAAATGTCATCTTGCGAGGAGTTGAGAAGAGTTGGATCCTTTGGGAGTTAGTTTCGGGTCTTAGCTGGAGGGTGTTTGGGGAGAAAACCTCATGTCGTTCGCCTTTTATATTTTAAGTATATTTTTAGCTCTACAAGCATTAGAACATTTTTTTTTAAATTTGATACTTGTCGCGGCCTTTCGACCGCGGGTATGAGAGGGTTTCGAGTAAGAATCAGACATTTCTCAATTTAAACAATTTTGTTTCAGTTTTCCACTAATTAGACTTTATCAAAAAACCCGAGAATGCACTCTAATAACTAAGCCCAAGGAGAAATCAAACTTATTATTCTAACGCGCGCGGTAATGTAAATAAGAACTACTCTCCTGAGCGCTCTTGCTTCAACACTTGTTTAATCATAAACCGTAGGGTGGCTGGCTACCTTTTTGTTTACTCCTTCCTTCTGTAATTAAAAAAACTAAGTGCGACCGCCAGTCGCTAACACTATGCTTTCTTCTTATACTCAATTTTCAGCCATCATCCCGCCTACTCCACGACTAACACTTAAGTAGAAGCTCGCATTTACATAAAACAAAATCATCTCTACTGAAAGCGGTTTTCGATTAAAATCGCATTTAAAAAGATTATTTTACCCAAGAGGATTAGTAGAAGCGCGCGCACCGTTATATAATCACGTTGATGCTTATGAAACGTTGGATTTTCTTTACATGTGGACGTTTGTCTCCCTGTTTTTGTTATGCTTTTTTTTTTACATCAACTCGTTTATAGTCGTATTGTCCATTGCTAGAATCACACTTCAGCGAATATTTTCTCAAAAGGGATCCATTTTGTTATTTGTTTTAAATTTAATTCTGCCGATATACGTGTAATTTTGTTTACATGAGTATAAATTCTGTAATAATGCTGCAAAAACTACACGCAATATAAAGAAAGCATTTGGGGGAAAATACTGTTAACGATCGAAAAGTGCAACGTCGGTTTCAAAGATGTGGGTCTGGTGATATTTTCCTACAAAATGAACCGCGGGGAAGACCCAAAACATTTGTAAAAAATGATGCCCCCAAAAGTATTGATGGAAACGAATTCAATTATATCTATTCTACTGTACAAATGAAATGCTTGAAAAACTGAAAACCGGATCTTGCAAAGGATTGCAAAACCATAACATAGTCTTTGGAATCCCTAGAATCTTTACACCCCACGCGGTGCGGAGGGTTCGGGGATGTATGTTACGCCATTGCTAGACGGTATGAAAATATAGACAGTCTGAAGTATTCCATATCAGAAATTATAGATTCTAAAGATTATAATTAAGACAGGGAACTCTGCATTAAAATCTCGTTGGGAATAGTGTAGTGAAATAAATAAAGCATATTTTTTGAGTAAATAAACAGCTTTTGAAAAAGATGTGCAGTTTTATTTATTCATTTAAAAGTGTCCGATATTTCCCATACACGCACAACCTAATAGTAGAAATATAGTCTTAAGATTATCCTTAAAAATATCCCAAACTTCGTAATGATTTAATAAAAGTGTCAAACGACTTATATTTGCTGATAAGAAAATCTAAATTTATTAAATTTTAATAGAAGCATTTATCTATTTTTCCTATTTCTGTTCTGTAAAACATTTAAGATATCACTGACCTAGTATAAAATGTTTTTACTGAACCTCAACTCGTAAAGTTCCAGCATGGAAGAGTGTAATATTTATTAAGAATTTTTATCTGTAATAGTTTGATTTCTGTCACTAATGATGACTTCCATTCGCGATAGAATGCAATTTCTATACGTATTTTCTCTAACGTATGTCTCAGATTAAGTGTTCTATGCATTTGACGACGGTCTGAGTCAGCGTCCGCCAACCTTTTAGAACTTCATAGACCATTATATGCATAATTTTATTCTTAGGAGACCACTAATAGGAATTTAGAAAACATTTATTTTATTAATATAAAATGCATCCGTTATAACGGTATAGAGTAATTATTTTTTAAGAAAATGAAACATCTTAAGTATTATATGTTTTTCGTGCAATGTTCTAATTTTATATGCGGACCATCGAAAATTTTTCACGGACCACAGGTTGGCGTCCACTGGTCTAAGCCGTAATTTAACATTTCTATACAAAATAGTGTGCTTAAAAATAAACAAAAACGAAATTAAAATCAAAATTATTAGCAAATATATATTAGTAGCGCAGACAGGAATTTTTCAAGGAGGGGTGGGTCCGAGGTCGAAAGTTCACCATTCTTGTATCATGCTCCTTTTGATTTTGTCGATTTTCGGGAACAAAACACAATAAAAAACTAATTATTGAAAAAATAATTAGCATTAATTAATAAAGTTAATCATTAATAATGAATATTTAATTAAATTTTACGTACTATAGAATTATAATCAATCGGGAAAAAAAATCAAGGGCTTTGGGAGGGGGGTCCGTGTGCGCCACTGATATATATATATATATAATGGATTGTGTGCTAAAACGATTTTTTAACTTTTTAAGTAATAAGTAGATCTAAATTTAATTTTACTTAACGATGTGCATGCAAGCAAGAATAAATAATAGAAAACGAAATAGGAAACTATTGAAAAATCTGCAATGTTTTTCCATTTAATTTTGTTGCTATGGTAACTTCTAAATATGCTTGTGCTTCCAAAATAACTATTTATTTCCAGTATTATTGAACGTGAAAGAAAAAAGCTAAGCTTTATTTTAACTTCAATGGGTTTTTTTTTTGTTGTTATTTATTTTTGAAAATTTTAGTTGTTTCCTATTCGTCATTAATCAATTCATTTCCAAACCTTAAGACACAACTTTAAGCCGTATAAGACCAAAATAGATAACGCTTTTGTCTTGAAATTCACTACGTTTTGTAAGCATGCAAAAGAATTTTTCCTTTCAAAATTTATAAATACTTTTGATTATCTATCATTTGAATCCAAATATTTTCTATAAAAACATAAAAAAATTGCTGTAGTGAGTTTGGCAAAGGACGAAACCTTCAGTAGTTATTAAATTCCTGTGTCGTCGCATATATAAGTAGTTGTGCTGTTATATATATACGTATGCGTTGAGGACGTACTCCAGTTGAATCACGAATTGATGCTGCTAAAAACCCCTCTTGTAGCATGACTGATGCGCGTAAAATCTGTGGAAAGTGCAAAAGCCCTCATGTTGGGCGTTTTGGGGAAGTTTGGAGAGTGTTGTCCTCTTAGATGTTGTCTTCATTATTTAACCGAGCTTCAAAACTACGAGGTTAGGTACCAGCGGCCCTAGTATTGCTTTGAAATTCGACATCACTTATCCATCAATCTATCAATCTATCAAGCCTCAAATTCATTGGTACGATGTGGAAGTTTGGAGAAGTAGGTATCAACTCAAGTGTTCTTGATCGTGGTCTTAAGTTATAAGGCCATTAATTCTTGTCAGTAATCATTTGTGTTGCTCCTCAGTGTAACATTAATAAATTATAAATTGGTGTGGTGTAGTAGTTAGGAGAGAGGGGTGTCAGCTCAAGTGTCGTCCACTTCATTTGACCATGGTTCAAAATTACGAGGTCCGTTGCTAAAAGCCTTCGAGTAGATGAACAATGCAGCGTAAATATTCTCTCGATCACTCAATAAATTATAAATTAGTCAAAAGTGACGTGCTGTGGTAGTTTGAGCATGTGAATTAGCGTAACGTCCTTGTGTTTTAAAGAAGTCTATCATCAATAGACTGAGTACGATTATAATAAACTTTTTTCATAAATTCCCTTAATAGTTATCAAGGTTATGATTTATTATAATATTTTACTTGGTACTATGATAATTTACTTAATAATTGTTATTATATATATTTTTAAGTAAATAATTGTAGTAAAAAATATGGTAAAAGAAACTATAATATTGCTTTAACCAGCTTTTTTTATTGTATATCTAATATTTTTTATCGTGTTATTTTATATGTTTTGTCTGATATGATCACTGTCATTGTTTAAGGCATCCGACTACGTTCGGAACCGTGATTTTAAAAAACGCATAAATGGATAATTTTCATGATATTTAGTGTCACTTAGATTAGAATACATGTATAAAATTGTTTTAAGAACATTTTGACAAATTTTTTTATTTAAATACAATACTTTGGTAAAAAATTGACTTAGAATAACCCTTTTTCAAAATGTTCTCCTTTTATAAAAAAGGCTTCTAAAATAATAATACTTTGTTTATATAAAGCAAAGACTTCTCCAGAGAGTCTGAACTATTTGTTTTGAAAAATTCCCTTTATTTTCAGAGTTACCACCCATTGAAATAATTATCGGCGTTTTTTTTCTTAAAATTTCTCCCCTTTGTTGTCGTAAAACATGGATAAACCCACTTCTAAATTATATATTTCAAAAATTCTAGTTGAGCCTCTGTACCGAGGTCCGAGCTATAGACAGCAAAATATTATTATAATAGAAGTTTTTTTCACAAAAGGAGAATATTTCGAAAATGGGTCATTCTATGTTCATTTTTTGTCAAAATATTGTACTTAAATAATTTTTTATTGTTGTAATATTCCTAAAACAATATTATATACGTTTTCTAATCTAAGTGAAACTATCATAAATATTACCCATTTATACGCTTTTACAAAATCACGGTTCCGAACGTAGTCGGATACCTTAATACAAATGCAACAAAAAAAAAGTACCTCAAAACGTGTACCTTTATGTCTAATACTGATGGAAGTTTCAGAAAGAATATTGGATTCTTTTTAGTTAATTTCTGCATTAAATATTTGAAGCTTAGCTCTTCCAGATTTCCTTCAGTTGGCTGATCCTACATTTTGCAAACCAGGCCGTATCGACGCACTGATAGGATGCGAATGGGTATTCCAGATTCTAAAAAAATTGACGCATTTGTAAGATTAATTCACATCAATGAATAAATAATAGTTTAAAAAACACATGCTTTTATTGTAGATCGAACTAAAAATATAAAAAATAAATTATATTTAAAAAAAACTAAAAAACACGCTTTTATAGTGAATTGAACTAAAAAGTAAAAAATAACTCTTAATATAAGAATAAAATGATTAACGAGAAAATTAATGTGTCATTGTTGTAAAAACGTGGGATGCTTTGTACTAAATTTTCACGCTAACTCTGCTTTCGGAATAGAACTAGTAAGAAATCATAATTGATATCGAGCACCCCCACGCTTTTACCATAATGACATTGATTTTCTCGTTAATCATTTTATTTTTCTATTAAGAGTTATTTTTTACTTTTTAATTCGATTCACTATAAAAGCGTGTTTTTTAGTTCTTTTAAACTATAATTTATTTAACCTTTGGTGATTTGTTTTAACTTGACTAAATTTATTTCCTTCGATCCAATGTTTTAACAGTCCACATATGTTCAATAAGAGTCTAAATTTGACACAATTTTGTGTTTTGAACACCTTATTCATGTTCACACGACGAAATAATGTATGTGAAATTTGTAAACTGAACCGAGATTTTGCCCTAGTCGTTATGGAATGAATCTTTCGACTTTTTAAATTAAAATCTTTGGTTTTTAAATTACATAAATGAAAAATACGATTTTTGAAATGCATCATTTTTGTTTGAGATGTAAATTGAAACGAAATAAAATCAAACTCTGAAGTGCCAAAAGCGAGTAAAGAGCAACAATTCAACGTGATATTCAAGGCGTCGCTATCCCTTTCGAAGAAGTGTACAACCATGCTGCCTTTATAGACATCCGAAGTTCCCAAAGTGTTGCGCATGCAGGACCTTCTGCAAGAACGGGCCTTTCAATTATTTCCCTTAAATGTTTTTGGGGTTCATATCCTGAGATCTACGTGATCAAATGATTCGTGGAACTGTTGAAATTGTTCTTCAATCGAATCGGGAATAATTTTGGCCTGGTGGCATGGGGCATTGTAATTTTCAACTATTGCATCGTTGTTCGAGTGCTTAAAAGTCCATGAAGGATTGCAAATCGTCTTCAAATAGCCGAACATAATCCTTTCCAGCTATTGATTGATTGAATTCTATGGCCTTACAGTGGGTCCTAAGTCATGTTGGGATCCCCGGCAATGACAGAGCCGACCAAAAAGCCAAGCAGGGAGCCGAGTCGACTCAATCGAAAGTACCCTTGACCCTCAGAAGAGCAAAGAACATTATCTTCACATACATTGACAAATATACTGCCGTGATCCAAAAAACGAAGAGTTTTGGAAAGCCATGGGAAACTCTGGCCACTATGGGCTCAATTCCGAGGCACCTGGAGAAAGCAGAGGCTGTTGCCCGCTTTCGCCAAACTACCGGACATGACTTTTTGGGTGTATACCTCCACTGGCTTAGCGTTGCTGCTAACGAGGCCTGCGCACTCTGCGGCCATGCCAGAATGGACGGCGACCACCTGCTCCAAATCACTGGACTCGATGAATACCCGGCTGATGACACCGTCAGTCGGTACTGGGAGGCTCGGCGTCAAATGGTCAAGAAGCCAAGCACGGGCGTTGGATAAATAAATAAATAAAATGAATTCGGTCAAAGGATATACCACCAGCTTGTTCAGTGTCTTATTGGACTCATGCAATCCTCTCACTCGAACTCCCCCATAAATTCTTACCACTGGAATCCTGACTTATTTGATCGAGCACTGTTATTCCAGTCATCTTAAGTGCAACCGATATGCCCACGAGCTCAACAAAAACGTCACAGTTGATGGCATGTTGTTAATACAGGTACTCGAGCCTGACTTCTGTTGCTATATTATATTAAACACCGAATTATTTTGAACTGTTCTCACGAACATGAGAACACATTCCGCAGTGCAGACACGATTCCAAATTCCACTTGACTTGTCTGGTAATGCAGACCAATCTACGCAAACGTCGCGGTCTCGGTCAGTAAGTCGATGCGATCGGCCACTGTCCAAGCTGATCGGTAATGTCTGAAATTGTATACTCTCGACACGTTCAACACTGTGGGTCGAGGAATTTTGATTTTCCTAACAATTCCCGAAATAGAATGCCTCATGTGTCTAGTTCCAAACGGGATTCGGGCATCATTTGAATACAAATGAAAATCCTGGCAATTTTATGCAATTGTTAGTCGACAGTACTATATCTATTTTGCATATTCATAACTTTTGGCGCTTTATTGTAAGCTAAAACTTCTAATTATGTTTTTCAACACACATTTTTAACTATATATTCATAGTTGTAATGGTAATTCTTGATATAGATGTTATTTTTAAACTCTGTTTATTAATTCTTGCTAATTGTAATGAATCCTTAGGTGTTTAATAATTATAATGATAACTAATTGTAATGAACAGTAGCGCACACAAAAAATTTTCAAGGGGAGGAGGGGTCCAGGGTCGCAAGTCCACCATTTTGGTATCATGCTTCAATACGCCGCCAAACATATTCTTTGGATTTTGTCGATTTTCGGGAATAAGAACAATAAAAGAATTAATTGTTGAATTAAATAATTAGCATTAATTAATAGAATTAATTATCAATAAAAATACATATTCAATTTTACGTAATATATACATAGGATTATAATCAGTTGAAAAAAAATCAAGATCTACGGAGGGGGGTCTGAATCTCAGGATCCCCGCTTGTATGTGCCACTGGTAGTGAATTATAATTCATTTCAATTATTATTATTTTTTTAATTTCCGTGTATAGGCCTAAATTTTTTGGAACTTTTTAAGACTAAAATGGGTGGGTCGGCTTTTTTTCGGGTCCGCTAATGTCGAAAAAAACGTAGCTTAGGAAAAACGTTTATTTTTATTTGTTTTTTTTAAAACATATTTTCCGTTAGCCATGCTGAAGCATTTACAGTCTTTTAACTTTTTGTGTATTTTGAATGGAACTCTTTTCTTTCTTGAAGTTGATTACAATTTAACAAATCTTTCAAAAATCGTACTGGCAGCAAAAATCAATTCTCATTTTGACATTAATTTATGTGGACCGTCGCTCGTTTCTGAATCATTTTATTAATGAAATTGCTTTGTTAATATCTTTATTTATTGATCTCACAATATTTGACTCAACTACTCTATGTGCTTTATATAAATTGAATATTTTATTAATTTTTAACTATAAAGATAAATTTTAAAATTTTCTGACGACCTCTTAATTAGTTTTTCTTAAATCGGATTTGGGTAATGTTTTTTTTAAACCTTGAAACCGAAAGGAAAAAAGCATGATTCTACAATCAATACTTGCGTGTGCGATATTTTAATGAAAGTAATAATAATTGCTTTCACTTATGCGTATTTGTGCTCGATAAACTGGATCCCAAGGACCGGTTTCGGAAATATCACCTGTGGCATTCTGTATAATGCACGATTCAGCGTACTATATGCAGAACCCCGGGCTAGCATTGGTCAATCATATGCACTTCTCATTTCCTGAATGTGGAAGTTTCTTTACGTATTTTGATGGAATTTTTTTCCGGGGGAGAGAAGGGGGGGGGGCGGACATGATTAAACGGGGGCCTACTTACCATTTTTTTTGTTCTCGATAGTATTGTAGCGATCTGTTTTCGGAAAGACAGAAATCCGCCGAAACAATTTTTTTAAAAAAAGAGTGACGCGTTTTGTTGCCGGGCGATGATAGTATGCAGGCATATGCAATATGTCTTTCTCGCACATGCAAGTCGGTCGGAACCTTGATGTCTAATTTTAACCCCTTAGCGTGTGCGCTCGAGTTAATTGTGCAAAATAAGTGTGCATTGTGGGGTTAGTGCTAAAGTAAATTTTTAAGGTATTTTCTGCCTAGAAGGTCAAATAAAAAGTATATTTTCACGTGTTCCTCTTTTTTTTTTTAAGTAATGAATAAAATATGCTTATTTACAAAAATTGCTTTTGAGTATGCATACTGTTACTTGAATGTGTCCGCAAAGTAACCCCACCCCGTCCAGAAAGCATACTCTGGTTTCTTTCCAAAGTCGATCTTGCTTTGAGATAGTATCATAATTTCCATATATTGCTCTACTAGCATCTATCGGCACTTGTTGAGACAAATATTATTCAACTCAACAAAGAAAAATATAACAAAATTATAGAACATTATATTTTGAAAAGTAACCAACGAACAAACAAAAATGTAATAATATTATAGAACATTATAATTTGAAAAATAATTGATTTTTAAAATGAATTTTATATTTTTAAGCATTTGTAATTAACTATATTTTGTATTTTATGTAATCTAACTGTATTTATATTTGTAAATCTGGACACAATTTCTTGTAACCTTCAGATTATACCCGATTGGCAACAGTCGGTATATTTTGATTAAACTAGTTGCAATGATTAGACTAGTTGCTCAGCTAAGCCTAATGGAATAAACGTGCTCTTCGAATTCTTTGAAGCAACTTACTATTTTTTAAATGTTATTGAACCAAACGTTCATAACACACTCGTATACTCAGGTATCCCCCCTCCTAAATTCTCTTTTTAGATCTCTTCAAATGGTATTGTCTGTTTGCATGTATTATGGTTCCTTCACTATTCAAAGTTTCCATGTCAAACAATATTATAGAAATCACAGAGGTTTGTTAAGGGTCTGTGAGAACTTTCTTTAGATGATTCTGTAAACGGATGAATGTGGTATAACTACCTTCTCGAAACAACATTCAGTCTACAAAACTACTAAGGCATGGTGTGGAAGTTTGGAGAAGGAGACCCTCTGCACTCGCGGTTTTCATTTCTGTTTTTATTGATGTATGAAAACGATGGAAAATTCGCTTTGAATATGCATGATTTTGTTTAAAAGTTAGCGGAACCAATAATGTGACATTTAACTAATAATTATATGAAAACTCTGCTTTTGATGGAAAAATAAAATATATATTTGATGTTCTGGATTTTTTAAAATGTACCATTGCTTTCTAGATTCGTTAATTTATATATATAAATAAAAATCAAAGGGTCAAACGTTATATCAAAATATTTTTCTTTTTCGAAATAAAACTTAACGTAACACGAAACACAAAGAGTATATTTTCCTTATTTAACACCGAACCTGCTGAAAACGAGCTTAAAAATTGTTTTTTTCTTGCCAAGTTATCTCTTTCCATATCCCTGATGCCAGCCAGCCGTGTCTGGTTTGTGCTATTAGCCTCACCCCCAACTGCTCCTGTATTCTAAGAATTCCCTTTATCTGTAGGAATGCAAACCTCTGCCCCCGTGACTTTTTTTCGAGGGTGGGGGATGGGTCTTAAGTGAATGCTCTTCACCCCTCAGAGTATTTCTGGGAAGGCTGCTGGAAAAGCATTCCGAAAGGATGGTAAATTGTAAAAAGTACTGTGGAGGGGAGGGGGGTGTCTGTGTGGATACTTCGAGTTCCAATGGATTAAAAAGAGATTAAGATTTACAGCGTTGTAGCGGATACAATTTACGAACATTGTAAAATTTTACTGCGCGAGTACCTTTTCTGACTAACTTTCTATTCCTCACACCTTTTTCGCATTTTTTTTTTTGAAGTTATACTTCTTTTGGGGCGTTAGAGAAATAAGACGAGGGTAAATTTTTACAATGCGCTCGCACACCGTCACGGATGCGAAAATCCTTTGTCTAGAAATATACAGAACGAAGACAAATCATTCCCGTCTTCGAAATTCTCAGAAAAATATTTCTCTTCACTTCCCTGAAGAAGGGGACACCTGGGTTTGAACCGGAGACCTCTCGATCTGCAGCTGAATTTTCTACCACTGAGCCCACCACCTCAGGTAACATTTGCTTTGTGTTCCGTAGGAACGGATAAGAAAATGCTTTGTCTAGAAATATGTAGAACGGGACAGATCATTCCCACCTTCGACCCTCTCCCCATATTATTGGTCCTATTGTCCCTGTGCGGGGGTGTTTAAATTTAAATCGTGATTATATCAGTTTTGGCTGGTCCGTTTGACTGAAGGTTAGTATCGCTCAATTCTGCCCGTGACCGCCTTTCGTCCTTGGCCCAGCTTGCCCTGCTAAAGATTTTAGAAAGATTTTAATCTTTTTACGCCAAAGAAGTATAACTTCTTACGTGCGTACAAAGGTACACACACACACTTTTTTTTGTTTATTTCCATTCAGAGAATAAATTGAGTTATTTATCTCCAACACGAAGAATTCAATGATGGATAATCGTTTGGTTTTCTCAAAGTGTATTTTGCGCACGGAGTTTTTCCTTGAAATTTTTTGTTGTGCGTGTGATAATGGATTTGGTATATTAAAAAAAATCCCGTAAATGCGTCAATTTTTTCAGGTAAAATTAAATGCTAAGTTAACTTTAAAATAATAGAGGTAAAATAGGGGGAGTACATTTTAACAGAAGAAAAAGATTTTGAATCAAAAAATGTTCTGAATAATAAATGTTCTATTCTTCTGTGTACAGTATTTTAATAATTAATCTTAACAGTTTAATAATTAAATAATTGCCGTAAAATTCGGCGTATAACGCGCGCTTTTGGCATCAAAAATAAGATCGAAATTTAGGGGGGCGTGTTATACGCTGGGTATAAAAATATCTTCAAAAATAAAGATGAGTATGAAAAAAATTAGACTTTTACATAGACTGGAATACTGTTTATTTAAAAGAAATGACATACCTGATAAACCTAAGAGTTGTAGTTCAGGAAGTATACGAATTTTTCAAAATCCAGGAATAATACCTGGAATAAAGGATTTGAAAACGTCGTAGCATTGCACATGCTCATTACAAGTACCTTTTTTTAAAAAAAGGGGGCTGGTTATACGACGAATATACCTAAAAATTAATAAATGTAATTTGAAAGTATAGGTGCGCGCGTTATACGCCGGATTTTACGGTAATCTTTTTTCAATATGGAAAAGAAAAAAAGTCTAATTTGTTTTTTACGTACTTTTAACATTTATGCTACACCTTACCTTCGCGTAGTATGGCTGAGGCACGTTAAATCTGTTGAGGCTCTAAATCCTCATGTAGTATAGAAGTTTGGAGAGTGGAGTCCCAATTCAGGTGTCGTCCTTGTTACTTAATCGAGCATTCAAAATTACGAGGTCTATCGTTACTAGCCCTTCTATTGCTTTGTAATGACGAAAACAAACAAACAAACAATCAGATCAATCAACGTCTTATCTACGTTACTTTTGTTTCTCTTTGTATATATAGTGCTATAGGGATGGCGATTTGAGATCGATTAATAGAAAAATCTATTTCTCAGACAAAAAAAAAACAAATCATCGATTTTTTTTTAAATTGATATATAGCCCTGAATCGATTCAGTGGATCGATATTTCATCCTAGAAAATCGACATTCGATTTTTTCTATTTCGTAAAAACGAAGAATATAAACACTATTTATCGCAAGCAATTATGCACCTGTACTTTAATGGCAAGAACAAAAAAAAAATATTTATCATCACGTTCACTTAATAGCCATGATGTATATGAGTATCGTGGGATCATCTGTTCCTTGTGAGCGCCTTTTTTCGATGGCCGGCAACATCGCAAGTGATGAGCGGAACCGCTTGGATTCCCGTAGACATGACGGACTTATTTTTAAAAAAGTTTAGATATTATTTTAAGCATTGGGAACTATAAGCTATATAATCTATTTTCTAAACTTTTTAATGTAACAAATACATTTAGAAAATAAATGTCTTCTTATATACCTGATACTTTGATATGGTAATAAAAATAATTGTAATTGTCGAGTTCCCCGAACTAAAAAATTCGCTGATTTTACCGATAAGATCGTTTATCATGGTATCTTTCTTGCTTTTCATAAAATGGATTTATAATTACATTGTAAACGCAGACTTGAAAAAAAAAATCGATCTTTAAGATCTCGATTTTTTTGCGAGTCGATTCACCAGGTTACGATTCGAATCGATTTAAAAATCGATCTTTTTCAGAAAGAATCGCCATCCCTACAGTATTATGAAAATAGCATCGAAATGTAGTGTAATGGCAGTAGTACATTAGTGAACTCTGAGGCTTAGGGCCAAAATTGAAAAGGGTTAAACACAGTTTTAAGTCACCAACTTTCCCCTGCATCTGCTCATATCAGTGCGTGGAAATAATATTAATAAGAAAAAATACAGTTAGAAATAGTGTAAGAAATTTAAAAGTTCGACAAGTAATTAAAAAAATTAACCATAATCCTACAGCATCAAGAAGTAATCTACTTGTGTTTCGGTTAAGATTTTATCGTAAAGGAAATCTCTCTCTCTCTCTCGCAGTATTGCATCCCCGGAAAAATTCAAGGTACAAAATATCAAGTAGAGTATAAAAAAAATGTTGAATTTGATCCAGAAGCTCAGAGCGAGCAAAGAAAAAAAGATTATAAGTGGAACAACAAGTTAGAGGTCAATTTATTTTGAATTGAATGACAGCAAGTTCCTCCAATTCAATGACAGAATTTGTGACAAGTTCTGTGAATTTGTTGTAAATATATTTGTAATCCTTTACAACCTAAAAATTTTGTTCCCTTTTTTCCTTTGTAATGTGTGATTGATTCTTATTTCTGTGAGCCCCGTGTGATACTTTGTGGTGCACGAGGATTTTATGATTGTTTTCAATAAAAAATTTTTAAAAAAATATATATAAATAAATTGTAAACACATGAGAGAGAGAGAGAGAGACTGCATTTATCATGTGATCTTTATGAATTTAGATTATTGCATTTTAATGTTTTTAGCTCACACCCTTTATATATTTATTTATTTATCTGGGTGGAATTTTCAATCGTTAATAAAATAAGTTTTAATGCGCTCGATCGAGCTGAAATTTTATGTACATGATTATTTTAGATGACAATACAATATTTTAACTATAATTAATAAAAATTAATTGATTAAAACTAATTATTTAAAGAATTACAAATACAGCCACGTTGGCATCATTTTTGGCGACTTGGGTCAAAACTTGAAAAGGTTTTTTCTCATGTTTTTAAAGCATTCAATTGAACTGAAATTTTATACACACGATTGTTTTGGATGACAATACGATACTTTAATGATAATGAATAAAAATGATTGACCACTTAACGTTGTGATTCTGTCCTATGTATACACATATTTATATTAATTGTAAATATTTAATAAAAAGTAGCTAAAATAAAAATCTTCGTTGTTGATCTAAGTAGGAATTGACTTAAAAAATATATTTTTTTTTATATTACTTGTTATAGTTTATACTTGAAAAAAAGACAAAAAAATATTTTGACAAATCAATTCTGCAATCCATTCAACAACAATTTAAAATATTAAATTTGAAGTTTTAAGAAAATATTTTTCCATTCATCAAAAATGTAAGTCAAATCAGTCTTATTTTTTATTTTTTTCTTAACTATTCTCGCTATCAATAATAAGGAAGACAAATACAGAAATCAACACAAAAAGGATTGTAGTTGGGTGTGGATAGCTCAACTCTCAAACACAGTTTGATTTTAGATGTAATCAATGATATTGGAGCTGTTTTACAAACAGGCACAACAAATGACTGGAATGACATTCATTCCCAAGCGGCGGAAAATGCGGTTTTTTTTTATAACATGGATCAATTTCCATGCTTTTCCCTAAGTACTTGCACCCACGATATTTGTATTCTAACGGCAACAAAAGGAGAGGGGGCAGAAAAAGGGGAAAGCAAGCCACCGAACAGGTATACGGCTTTGGGTTACAATGAACAGGAAATACGGGAGGTGTGTAAAAACTAGTTTTCCGCGAAATGCCTGAAACCACCCTGGTGATCGAAGAAAACGTGACTGTTGTGCTACCTGTTGAGTCTATTTGAATAATTCTACCTCTTATCATCCAGGTTTAAAAAAGTTTTCGTGGCGCCATCTGGTAGAAATCTGTTGAAGGAATAAAATCTTTGAAACAAAAGTGAAGACTTTTTCTTATTAGCTTATTTATTCTAATTTTTTTTTATATACGCAAAAAAATCTGCTTTAAAAATGAAACGTTTTGTATATTTATTTGAGAATTTTCAATTAAATTTTTCATACATTTTTACAATAAACAGTGTAGGAATAACTTTGAGAAATCGTAAACCCCATGTGCAGTGTTAGGATGATGTAATAATGTACCGATAAATGATGTACTGTGAATGGTATATTTTTCAAAAATAAATAAATTTAATAAAGGAACAGTGAGGTGAAGAATTGTTAAATGGCAGAATTTATTATTAAATTATAAAATATTTTGTTATATATAATTTTATTCTCTAAATGTTTTTTTAATTATTCTAAACGAATTTCTTTTTTTTCTCTGTACAAAGATTTGATGTTTTTTCCAAGATTTTTTTTATGTGTAATTCATTATTTTGTTTAATTCATTAAACTAGAGATGGATATCTAAAGTCTTCGATGTTTTAACTATATATTATTACAAAAAATATTTTTTACTAATTTATCCAGATGGGTCGATTTTTTATATATAAATCGCGACTAAACTAAAATAAAGTGAAATAATTATAATTTAATTATACTTTTAATATATTAACTGCGAAAATAGTTATTGATTATTTTTTCTATTTTTTGCTTAAGGTTTTCCTCTCAGATAAGTTTGTATTTATTTTAATTGTTCGATTGTATTTATAATTATTTAATTTTCTCTTGCAGGGTCAGCTGAACTTGATAATGGAAGTACAAACAATCTTAAACTTGGCCTACAATTGGCGCTGAAAG
Organism: Trichonephila inaurata madagascariensis; assembly: GCA_019973955.1. NCBI lineage: Eukaryota > Metazoa > Arthropoda > Arachnida > Araneae > Nephilidae > Trichonephila > Trichonephila inaurata. The sequence continues at coordinate 36,721 of BMAV01007625.1, forward strand.
AGCGCGATTCCGTGCTGCGCGAAAACGCTGCTGCAGTACAACAACGCGAATCGGCTCTTCGACAATACAGCGAAATGAAGCACGAAAGAGATCGAGCTATCGCCAATCTGGAGTCTTTGTCGCCAAAATTGTCTAACAGGTATGGTTTACTAACATCACTAATTTATCTTCAAAATGAATCATATAGTTCAGTTTTTGGAGGATTGCATGCATTTTTTAGTCTGTAATTTTTGTTTAATTTTCTTCAATATTAATTTTATTTGCTTCTCAGACAAATGTTTCTGGAGTTCTTACCCTAAAATTCCATATTAGAAAACTTGCATGAAAAATAGAAAATCTACGTGCATTGCTAAGTTTTGTATGAATTTATGGATAAAAAAAAAAAGAATTCAGAAGAATGCAAGATGAATCAACATTGAAAATTTTATAAAATGTTGTGTAATGTAATTTACATTTGATATTAAGTTTTGAGAGGAGTGAATATTATATGCTGTCATTTCTTAAAGTCTTTAAAATGCACTAAAGCTCTCAAATTATTTATAATTTGTTTTTCAATTTTTGATCGCTGTTAGTTCTTGTATTAAAATTAAATGAATTTTTTTAGTGGTAAATAAGTTGAATATTGTCGTTAGATATATTAAAGAACTTTTGCAAACTGTTTGGTATTAAATTTAATTTACTTCATAAAATTATTCATTTATTTGAGTCATTGTTTTAGAATATAATATATATTGACTGTTTTTTAAGTTCCTTTTTTTTCTATATGTTTTATTACACAAAAACCAAACTTTATAATAATTAAAGTTTCAATTCTTTAAATGTGTTTGAATTAGAAAAAATTCTTTCGCCTCGCTTTAGACCATGTTTGTGAAATAATTTTTTTTTAAAAGAAAAGGATATTTATTATTTTAATATTTTTTGTCAGAATTCCGAAGTGCATTTAAATTTTATTTATTTGACCTTATTTTTTTGTTTATAATTTGAAAGGCAAGCTAAGTTTTGGATAATTGAAACCTTAATTTTATTTATCAATGAAGTATATGATATAGTGTTTTATTAACTTTTAAATGTTTTGTTGGCGTGTCGATAGATGGCAGCACGATATAAAGAATTCTCATCTTTATTTAACTGAATGTATTGCTAAAAGTGCATAGTATATAAAATTGAGCTCTCGCGATTTTTTTGTGAAAGCTTTTTGAGATGGCCAATCTTTTTTTGTCGTATAATATTTTAACATTTGTGCTTTAAAATTTCTTTGTTTTCATAGAAAACTTTGAATTGCTTTTCGAATTTATATGTCATTTTAAAATAATATACCTCTATAACTTTTAAAATAATAAATCTCAATATATTAATGTGTGCTATAGTGTTTAAACTGTATACATGGCGACGTTATATATTTTTTGTCACATAAATAACAAAAACAGAAAGTAATACATAAATTATTCGTGAAAAAAATATTAATTTGATAACGTATTCTGTCAATTTTAACAGCATAAAAGTATCTCATTTATTTTTTAAAAATAAAATTATCGTTACTTCATTGCGTTTTATTACAAAAAAGTATGTCTAATTACGAAACGGTCATGTTCGTGACGTAATCGTAAACCACCTTTTTCACTGTTTCATTATAACTGTCTAGTTAAAAGAATTGGAGTGCGAGGGGAGGGGGGTGTTCCAGGAAAAAGGAATGAATTTAGTTTTAATATATTTGATATCACTGATGGGATTCTACATGCTAGGGTAACCATGTACGACCTGTGTGTGTTTCACTAACAAAACTTTTCACGGTTCGTCTTGCAAGGAAATAATTCTGACTCTGACCTTGGTACGATTTAATAAAATAAAAAGACAGCTTTCTTTTTTCCCTCACTTAAATTTTTTTAATTTTTAAAATTATTTACGAACTAGTTCTTTTTATAATTTATTTACTTAGAATTTATCATCTCCCGTTTTTTGGTAATTTACAATTGTTTGAATTTTTGAAGTTTTTCCTATTGTGCTTCAAATTCAGTAAGGAACTTTTTGATTAGAGAATAGGGATGGCGATTCTTTCCGAAAAAGATCGATTTTTGAATCGATTCACAAAAAAATTGATTTTTTTTTTCAAGTCTGCATTTACAATGTAAATATAAATTCATTTTATGAAAAACAAGAAATTTCCTTTTATAAACGATCTCTTGTCAGTAAAATCAGGGAAATTTTTTAGTTCAGGAAATTCGAAAATTACAATTATTTTTATTTCCATATCAAATTATTAGGTATAAAAGAAGACATTTATTTTCTAAATGTATTTGTTACATTAAAAAGCTTAGAAAACAGATAATATAGCTTATAGTTCCCAATGCTTAATATCTAAGCTTTTTAAAAATAACAGTCTGTCAAGTCTACTGGGATCCAAGCGGTTCCGATACTCATCAGTAGCGATGTTGCCGGCAATAGAAAAAAGGCGCTCACAAGGCACAGATGATGCAACGATACTCATGTACATCATGGCTGTTGGGTGAACGTGATGATAAAGTTTTTTTGTTCTTGCCAGTAAATTAACCCTTGAGCGACCAACACCGTAATATAACGGGTTTTAAAGATAGTACATACAACTACTAATTGTAAATAATTTTACGATTTTTACAAAAACAGAAAAAAATCGAATGTCGATTTTCTAGGATGAAATATCGATTCACTGAATCGATTCAGTGGTACATGTCGATTTAAAAGATCGATTTTTTTGGCCGGAGAAATCGATTCTTCGATTAATCGATCTCAGATCGCCATCCCTATTAGAGAAGTATAATTTACTGTTGTAACTGTACTTCAAGCAAATTAAAAAAAAAAATTGATTTGCTGCATTTTTTTTATTATTATTCTGTAACTTTTAACACCTCCACCTAAAAAAAAATAACTAATAGCTCTAAACTGGACAGTTAGAAATTGAATTTCCGTCAGCATTAGGGTGGATTACAGGATATATGGATTAAAAAAAAAACCGATTTGTTATCGGAATCAACTTATGCGGGAAAGATGTTCTATGGTATGGACATCAGGAGAAAAATTATTAAAAAAATTAATTTCAAAATTTAATATTACCATAAAGGGGTTGAATTCTCGAAAAAAATATGGAAAAATGTTTAATTTTTTTTAATGATTTTGGACTCAAAATAATTTTTTTGTAATTCTTGTAACCAGAAGTAATGATTACTAAAAAGTGACTACCGAGTTAGGGACGTCTTAAGGCATGGGCCGCCTGGGCCCAGGGCCTCGTTTCGTTGTCGACTTCGTCTTAAGATCATGATTCGGATAATTTGAATGGTCAAGTATTATTCCCGTACATATTCTCCAAAAAACAGGAAATTTTAACTGTCAAAGTGGTAAGACTGCATTATGTGATCGGTGTCCATGTCTAGGCCTAATACCATAAACCAGGCGTGGCCAACCCAAATGACCTCGCGGGCCACTTCGGAAGAACTTAACAATCCCGCGGGCTGCATATAAAAATGTCTTTATATTAGATTTTTGATCCATTACAAACATTTGTTGAGGTGAAAATTTAAAACAGACTGATATATTACTGTTTTCATTGTTTTTCATGTATACAAACATAGATAATATAATAATAAAAAAGAAACGAGTCTTACAGTAGTCACATATGATGTGTAACATCTGGCATGCTATCGAGGTAAATACGAAATATTAACTTTTTTCCTGAAAAAAAAACAAAGAAAAAAAATCGCGGGTATGATTGGAAATAATTTTCTATCGAATAATTATATCTTTAATCAAAATTGTATTTAATTAACAAAAGGAGTAATGTGCAATATTTTATTAAAAATATTGCACATTCTTGGTCAATTTGGGGAAGAGCGGAGACAATAGACTTATGATAACTAAAATATGACACATATACTTGCGATTTCAAAGTATTTAAAAACAGTTGAAAAACAGCGTCAATTACAGTACCACTGTTAGCAGTCGAAACATGTTGATTTGTCTTCATTTCGAGCTTGAATTCATCATTCATAAAAGCTATGAGTGGCTCAGCTTTTGGCAAACTAAAGTTAAAGTTAAAATCACCACTCAAAATCAGGGGAAGCGAGTGATAATTTTTTAAAAAGAGCAGATCTACCTTCGTTATATGGTAAAAGTACTAAATGCAGGAAATCTTTAATATTTTTAACCGTTTGAGATTCGAAGAAATGTATACGACCACCAAAATCACTGTTTGTTCGTTTTCAAATAAGCATTCTGCCGCAGTTATGTCCCCCAATATCGTGACTAACGGATTTAGATTCGAGTGTGTGATGGCTACTAGAGTTGGACCCCCATGCGAGGGTAGCGAAAAGACACAGCCACGCACTCTCATTAGTCAAATCAAATAGCACGCGCTTACGTCACATCCTGTTACACACATCCGTCCCTTTTCTCGAAATCACTCCGACAAATATCCAGCAACTGAAAGGAAAGATGTTACACATCAAAAAATGCATCAACTCGGATAAAAAGGAGTAGTATGATAAAATAAGTGAAGCCAGAATATAATATTAATGTTTGAGTACTTTTATATCTGAAAAAATATTCCGAATTCGGGTCCTATACTTTAACACTATCCAAAAACAGCCTTAGAATCCAAAGTGTCTTAGGACTTTTGATTATATTGTTGTCGCGGTCCGTTGACCGCGAGTGTAAGAAGGTTCGAGTAAGAAACAAACATGTGATCGAAATTTAACCACTTTTATTCAGCTTTTTTAACACTTATGAGAATTAACGTGAAAACGCTCTGATAACTAAATCCGAGGAACAGCAAAACTTATTAATCTTATTAGAAATATATAAACACTTATCTCTTATTGATTCTCTAGATTGCTCTTGCTGCCAACTTGCTTAGTTGTCAGCAGTAAGGTGGACCTCTTAAGACTCTGAGGCCCTGGTCCTAGAGAAGATTATTTGGGGCCCTGGGCCCTTATGCAAAAGTAGGCCCTACCTGAGATCTTTTAAAGTAGACAGTACACAACATGCATTGTCAAAAGTGCTCGTTCAAACGGTCATTTGAAACAAATAAATGTGCATGACTCATAATCTCAAAAACCTATGCACAAACCGGCTCGACCGATGGCCGCATTTCGACTAAATGAGTTAAATGATTGTAAAAGGTATTAGGCCTAGATATGGACAACGGTCATCATATAATAATGCAGTTTTACCACTTTGCGAGTTGACGTGCAATTTGAATTTCCCTGTTTTTCGGAGAATATGTACGGGAATAATATTTGACCATTGAAATTATCCGGATCACGATCTTATTAAGACAAAGTCGGGGGAAGAAAAAGGCTCCTACTGAGGGCGAGGTTTTGGTCCCAGGCCCTGTTGGCCCATACCTTAAGACGTCCATATAAATATGTATCTGCTTAAATGTTGTGTACTTACTTGACTAATGCTTTGAAAATTGCTTTATTTTTACAATAAAGCGCCATCTATGGGCGAAATTCGAAACAATTCTTCATTGCAAAAACAAATTTTTTCTCTATGGGGATTTGTGGCCGTGGTAGCCGAGTGGTATAGGTATCGGACCGTGGCTTGCCTTGTCACGAGTTCGAGCCCAGTACCACTAAAGACCCGCCGTGTAGGGTGGAGATGCACGTTAAATCTGTCGAGAGCTGAAACGTCCTCCCGTTGGTGTGGTAGTTAGGAGAGGGGGGTGCCAGCTCAGGTGTCGTCCACGTCACTTGACCATAGTTCAAAATGACGTGGTCCGTCGCCAAAAGCCCTCGTGTAGCTGAACAGTGCGACGTTAATATTCAATCACAATCACTATGGGGATTATCTTTGTCCAATGTTAGCCAATTAGATTTTGTATTTTATTTTAAAATGTACTAAGCACTTCTGGCACTTATAATTTCAAGATTGCATATTTAATGTTTTTCTAATTACATCAGTATATTTCTTAACATTTTATTATTTGTATTGTTAATACTTCTGAAAGCTGGCCTGCACACAGGTTTGAAATTTTTTGCTTAAAATTTGTTGAAATAAAAAAAATTACTTTAAATTTTAATGTAAAGCTTTTCTTTAAAAAAATGCCTTTTTTTCCTTCTCTTTTTAGAGGAATAGAACATAATCTCTCCTTGGAGAATGGAGAAGCCGAAGTCAATAATTCTCCTTCTAAATGGAACGAGAAGGCTTGTTTTTCCGAAGACTTGATGGACCCCGTGGAAGAAACGGTACGTTGAATGGATTGATAGTTGGGTTTTATGGCGCAAGAGAGCCAAATTAGGCTGAACTGCGCCAACGTTACGTTTTGAAACATTTTAAATTGTTCTTGATTATGAGAAGAAAATTTTGATGTGTTTGCATGAATTTGGACTCGGAAAAATTCTTCGGGTCCAACATTGGAAAGTCCAATAACGTGGCCACCTAGATCTCTAGAGTTAACATCTTTGGACTGTTTCTAGGGATACGTGAAAAACATTGCATTTTATCAGTGTCTTTTAATCGAAGATTGATAAATAAAGTCGAATTGCAGTGGTCATTCTGATCCTACACAGCTTCACAGAACGTGGCTAGAAATCTTTTATAGATTCGATGTGCTACGCTCAACTAATGGGCTCAATTCGTGACGATCACGTGATAAAGACGAACACGTGTTCTCCGTTGAATTCAAAAAAGACATTGAACTAATTGGACTTGTTGTTCTATTTGTAAAAACAGATAAAATTTTTCTAATTTCATAATTGGATAAAGATGCATGCTCAAATATGGTTA
>BMAV01007625.1:43576-57441 GCA_019973955.1 Trichonephila inaurata madagascariensis
GCAAAGAGCAAAAGTTGCCAACAACGAAGCATGTGAACTGATTAGCTGGAAACACAAGATAGCTTTTATTGTGTGACTAAGACGTCACATGAGTTTTTGAACTGATTGGTTAGAATCACGTGGTTATTATGTGACTATGACGTCACATGAGTTTTGGAACTGAATGATTAGAATCACGTGGTTATCATTATCATGTGACATCACATGAATTTAGCCCATTGTGCGTTCATTGAAATTTTGCATTTAAGCACTGTAAAAAAAAACGTTGATATATATATATATTATGAACAAAAAAAACAACCCATAAGTGAATATTTTTATTATTTTTTGTAACCAATGAAAGTGTCATCATACTTTTCGAATACTCGGTATATTACGGATTTTGCTAATGGATTTGGTTTGTTTCGTTCCAAATGGTTTTTCTAATTACTTGGAGTGGAGTTCAAAGAAAAATTAACTGTATCAAATGAGTTTTTACTATAATTTTTGTGAATATTATTCGATATTGCAAGAAGAAAATAATTGATGTGTGGAATTGATAAATCGCAACTTTCTCCGCTGTCATTTCCTTTTATTTAAAAAAAAAAATGGTTCCATACCAAACATTGATCAAATCGAACTTGTTAACTTATTCAGCCGCACATTAAATAAATGTGGTCTATATACCGTGCTAAAAGCACCTCCCATCTCAGACATTCAAGTGGGTAAACTTCCCTCCTCCTAATGTCATCTCTGCCGAAATGACCTTCCGATTGGCCTCATTTCCTGCGAGTCACTGTGCAATCTTTAGCCCCTCGGTGATTGGACCTTAATCACCCAACAAATCTTCTCGGCAAAATTTTCTCCCGTGATCGAATACCGGAATCGGGATTGTCTTTTAGGGATGGCAAGTGCTGATTGCTGGTTTCTGATGGGGCTTAGCTCAATCCTCCCCCCATCCCTCCCAGCAAACATCTTAAGAGTGTCGTATGTGAGGATTAGCACTTCGGGGTAAATAGTGATGGGTATTTTTGTGTTTATGTGTTTTGTGGGAAGTTTGGCTTTCTTTGGCGACTTTGGTTCGTTTCAGTTCTTCCCTGCAGAAGTTATTTGGGTGTGTTTTTTTTCCCTCTTAATCAATGTTCACATCGTAGATTTTCAGTGTTCAGTAAGATTGAGAATTTGTGGCTTTTCTTTCATTTGAATGCAGCATTTTAAATGGCTACCGATAGTGTAAAATTTTGATTTCATCTGTGTTCACATTATTTTAACGAGATGAATCAAAAGTGTGACGCAATTTGATGCACGGTTTCCATAGTAACACTTTAATGGGCTAAATTTATTAGTCACATGAAAATGAAATCACATGTTCTGCATTGAATTCAAACTGACATTAGGCTTGTATTTATTGTTCTACTTGTAAAATTTAGATAAGGTTTTAAAAATAGGGTAAATATGTTAAAGTATTCAAAAAGTCTTTTCAAAATTTAAAAATAAAATTTCTATACGTGTACTTTTAAAACATTTGCTTTTTATTTTCCTATATGCGTTATAATTATTGATAAATATGTACTTTTTAAAAGAAAGTTTCGGCAAAAAGCTAAAGTTGGCAGCAACGAAGCTTATGCACTGATTGGTTGATAAAGCGCATAGTTGCATTTATCATAAGACCATGACGTCACATTAAATTAAACTGATTGTGGTGAGAGATATTTGATTGTAGTTATCATGTGACTGTGATGTCACATGAAATTATCAACCGATTGGCTGGAGACACGTGATTGTAGTTATCACGTGACTATAACGCCACATTAATTTAGCCCAATTTGCCGAAAATGTTTATAATACCAAAGCAATTTTAGAAATCAAACCAATAACTATTGTATAAAAATTATTTCATGATTTAATTGTAATGTTTCGTTTAAACATTAAGGTAACAACCACGCTGTTAATAAATTCCGTTGTTAATTTTTTTCCTTTATTTTTTTAAAAAAATATTCTAAAACCAGAACATTATCGCCATTTAGTGTAAGCAAAATATATTTTTTCTTTTACACAGAACAACCTTAAATGTTAGTGAATTCTATCTATTAATTATTAAAGAATTTATTTACGCATAATTAACTGTGGAAATAAAATAATGAAGGAATCATAAAACATGTTATTTCTGGAACCAAATAATTATAAAATTAATTAGGAATTTTATTTAAACATTTTTAAGCGGTTGAAATAAAATCGCCTGCATTAATCATAAACATTTTAAATTTATTAATTCTAATGTTTCCCCCATTCATAATTTGCTGTTATACTCTTTATAGAGGGATATGATTCTTCTTGTATTCTTTTCAGGTCTCGTGTTAAATATCCATTGTAATTCCTCCTATTTCAGAAAAACCCTGTTTGTCAGAACTTTTTCTTGTAAAATCCTTATAAAAAGGATTTTAAAAATATTATCTTCTCATTTTATTTTCTATTAAGAATTTGATACTTCAGATTTTCTCAGTGCTTAAAAATCAACTTTATTTTATACATTAATAATTTTTATGAATGTAAGCAAATATATATATATATATAAAAGATCTCCGTTTTAACGAGTTGACAAATTTACAAAAATACGAATTATATTTTGTTAACTTTATTTTCCATTCTTTCAAAAATATGACATCGTTAAAATTTATTTTGCTTTATGAAAATGGCAGTTATTTAAAAATCGTTTGTTATTGCTGAAATTAAAGAAGTTTTAGAATAAAACAGAATTTTCTATCTGTTATTTATAAAGGAATAATTTATTTTCTCATAGAGAAATTGTGTAAAACATATTCTGATATCAAAGAATTGTTAAATTAAATAGAAATTCTATTTAAACATTCTTAAAAGCATTAGAAATGAAATCATCTCTGCATCAGTCGTAAACATTTTAAATTAATTTAATCAAATTGTGATTCTAAATTTTTTCCCTTTCATAACTTTTGATTGTGCTATTTTTAGAGGTATATTATTATTTTTATACATTTTTGGTATCAAATACCCATTATAGTTCCTACTATTTTAGAAATAAATACCTAATTATCAGTAACTCTTTCTTGAAAAATCCTTATTAAAAAGATTTTAAAATTATTCTATTCGCTACAACTTTTCAGATTTTCTCAATGTTTAAAACTTGACTTTATTTTCTACTTTAATAATATTGTATATATGAGTGCAAGCATATATAAAATGCACGACCGTTGGGAGTTAATAAATTTACAAAATTACAAATTCTTTTCTGTATTTTGTTAGTTTTATTTTCCATTCGTTAAACACAGAACGCAACATCGTTAAAATTTATTTCGTTTTTTAAAAATGGCAGCCATTTGAAAAAATCGTTTGGTATTGTTAACATTAAAGCAGTTGAAATTACGGCATTAAACATAATTTGATAATATTATTCCCAAGAATTGAATATTTCTGCTTCAATCATTTACGAAACGAAATAAATCGTCTGATGGAAATTATACATAGTTTCGGAAAAGTGTGGAAAGGAAATAGATCTTGCTTTCGTTTTTTTTTTCTATCCTGAAAGCGAAAGTATTAGTTTTCTTTCCCATTATATATCTATCCGTTTTTATTATTTTTATTGCAAAACCCGAGATGAATTGTTGGCAATCAATACGATCTTTCTTCTCTGCAAATATCATCAAAGACATCGTCTTTTGGTACAGGGGGAAAAAAAGAAGGGTAAGGGTTTGAGGCATTCGGAGATTTGATCTTAAGGGATTTAGATATCGTATTTCTATTGAAATTTGGAACGATTATATCTTCATCAAGCTTTCGTTTATTGATATGGTTGGATACGGCGGAATGTTTGACGTTTTATTTTGACGTGCATATTTGTTCTGTTTTAATATTGTTGATTCTTGAATGGTATTTGTATTGTTTTGCAATGCATCGATTATTGTTGTACCTATTGTTATAATAGCTTATTTTTGATTCGTTATTGTTTGTTTTTTGTCATTAAGAGAATATACGTTATTATCATCACTAAACCACTGTGATAAACACAGGTTTCATTGTTGAATTTACATGTAGAATAAAATCTTGGATTGAGGTATTTTTTCGTAAGTTTTCTTCCACATTTAAGCTTTTAATTATCTTTATATTCTTATTATAATGAGAAATATAAGGAACTAGTTTGTGTTAAAGTTTAGTATGGGGGGGGGCACTTGGCGTAGTCTTTTTTGGGGCGATTAAAAGAGGTCGCCAAGGTACTTTTTTCGGAATTATTTATTATTTATTTTAAAATGAATTCGATATCTCACCATGACATTTAGATAAAAATCGTCAAATCCGAAGAAAAATCGTTAAATCCGATGTGGCCCCCCTATACTACACTTGAGCCCTAATTTGATATCAGTATGCTACGGACTTTTCTACCAAACAGTTTTGAAATTTCTCTAAGGTCGATAACATTACGAGATACGAAAACATAGAGTGGCTGCCAAAAAACTATTTGGCGTGATTTCAAAAGCGAGTAGCGTAAAACTGATATCAAATATGTTTCTAATGTAATAACAACCTGTGTTGTGACATTGCTACGTTTTTTTCGAACGTCTTCTCAAAAAATCGTGTGACTCAACTTTCCTGGAATTGTAGTTTAGTTCATATCATGGACAAAGTTTAAAGATCTGCTTTATCCGAGACTAAAAAAAAATAACTACTTTGTGTTATGTCCTGAGGTGCTTAGTGTGTTATAGACATTTTATTCCACGTAGAAAAACTTATTGGAAAACATACTTAAACACTTTTGGAGACTATAGCATTAACAAAATAGACTAAATTCATATGACGTCACATGACAAAGGCAATCACTTATATCCAGCCAATCGGTTCATACGCTTCATTATTGCCAAGTTTTGCTTTTTACTGAAATTTCATTTTAAGATATTCATATTTGTCAACAATAATAACGCTCATAGCTAAGCAAAATTCACTTGAGTTAAAAGAACGCGTAGAATATATATATAATATACTTCTCTATGAGAGAAAACTTATTGTTCTCTCTTCATATTTTCATTTTATTTTACTGTCTGAGTTATCAACCACGTGTGTTAGAAATAGGCTTAACTTTTCAACACGGCTCTGTTTTTTCTGTAGTGTCGAAAATTTCTGCTGTACGGGGAAGGGGGTACCATAAAGCAGCTTAACTCTAAATCGCTGGCCTAATTCTGCGACAGCTTTAGAAATCATAATAAGGTCTCCATTTTAGTTCAAAGACTCTTTTTGTATTTTCAATTGTTCCGTTCCTTGAACTCCAATTTTTTTCTTCTTTGGCCTTGTAGGTTAAACTACTTTTTCACTTGGCATCTTATTTTATTTTGTTATACTGTACATATTAATTTTAGAAAAAAAAGCATTTTCTCTGGAAAATCTTAATATTTGAACATTTTTACCCAATTATATGATATTTGGAATTCAATTTAAACTTCGAAGTAGAACAAGTACCAATCTAACCTAAGTTTTAAATTCATGGTGTATACGCTATTACATTTATCATGTGCCCGTCATGAATTTAGCTCATTAAATAATATATATTAATATCTTTATTAGGGATTTAGAGCAACAAAGGCTATTATCCCGTCTCATTAAATAATCTTACGCTCTGTTGATTTGAACATCACTTCACTTTATTGAGCATAACACATGATTTATTTCATAATTTTGTAACTTACGAAATTTTTGGAATAAATTATAGCAAAAAGGCTTACTTTGTTATCTGCTAAACCATTCCTTCTTCAGAAGCCACTTGGTTGAACGTGACCTCTCATTTTTTTTTTAAAAAAAATGTTCTCGGCACCTGGCTTGTTGAGTTTTATTTTTAAAATTCACCCTTACAAATAACAGCTACTTCGACGTATTATATAAATGCTACCAAATGCTATAGTTAAATTGCATTTGTATCGATTGAATTGCAATAATGTTTCCAATATTAAGTGTAATAGATTCATTTAAAATTAATGAAGCGGATGAATTTAAATGAAAACAATCATTGCGAACAGAAAAACGCATTCTTTAACATCATTGAAAAATTTTTGCCTTTACTATTCTAGTAATCCTGTTCCTTACTTAAAGTCCCGAATTCCTGCCTATTGCTAATCAATAATCAATGCCAACTCACGCCTTTAAAACGTTGTGTCGCAAATATTGCTTCGTAATACAAACCGCCATCTTAAATAATTGTAGCCAACTCGACACCATCTTTCACGCTTCGATCGCCAACAGCGATGTCAAATTACATCAGGTGATGGGCGAGCTTGGCGCGACAGCTCCACTCTACCTCTCCTTACCCCTTTCAATTCCAACGGGACTGTTTGGAACGGTCAAGCTCAACTGACCGACGGCTGGGCGTCACGTGCACACTCCCTTCTTGATGGCACTTGAGGGGGTTGAGATGAGCCGTTTTGATTGCTTCGCTCAAGTGGTTCTCTGTGGAGAATTACTTGCGCCTGTTTGGCGCGCTTGGCTGAGTGCGGTTTACATTTGTCACCTAACGGGGGCTCTCTTATGAATGCTGGTGTTATTAATGTTAGCGAGTCACCTCTGTGCAATCCCCCCTTGTGGGGTTTTGGTTTGCACGGGTTATAGAACTTTGAGGTTTAATGCGACGTTTCTCATTTGAGAGCAGTGAATGTGATTGGTCAAGACTGTTTATTCCTCGCATCGTATTTGATAATATGTAGATTATATTTGCCGACTCAGTTAATTTTCAATCCTTGTGCATTGGGTTGAGATATTACAGTTTTCTTAACTGATTCAAAATTTACCTTATCTGTATGTCTTTCGATGGGAATTTACGTTTTGAAAATCTATTCGTTCGAAACACTTGAATGAGAGATATTTTTGACTATGTAGAAAACTAATTTGCTTAATTCATGATGGCAACATGATAAATGTAATCATGTGTCATTCTTTGAATTCAAAATTGGCCTCAGACTTGTTTTTATGGTTTAGTGGAATTAAGGTATCCGACAACGTTCAGAACCGTAAGTTTAAAAAAGCGCATAAATGGATAATTTTCATGATATTTAGTGTCACTTGGATTAGAATACATGTATAAAATTGTTTAAAGGACATTTTGACAAAAAAAATTTATTTAAATACAATATTTTGGCAAAAATTAACTTAGAATAATATTTTTTCAAAATGTTCTCCTTCTATAAAAATACTTCTAAAATAATAATATTTCGCTTATATAAAGTAAAGACTTCCCCAGAGAGTCTGAACTAGGATTTTTGAAAAATTCACATTACTTTCAGAGTTACAACCCATTGAAATAATTATCGGCGTTTTTTTTTAAAATTGCTCCCCTCTGTTTTCGTAAAATATGGATAAACCCACTTCTAAGTTATATATTTCAAAAATTCTAGTTGATTCTCTGTACAGAGGTCTGAGCTATAGACAGGCACAAAATATTATTATAATAGAATCATTTTTCACAAAAGGAGAATTTTTTGTAAATGGGTCACTCTATGTTCCTTTTTTGTCAAAATATTGTACTTCAATAATTTTTTATTGTAATAATATCCTTAAAACAATTTTATATACATTTTCTAATCTAAGTAACACTAAATATCATAAATCTTATCCATTTATACGCTTTTGCAAAATAACGGTTCCGAACGTAGTCGGATACCTTAAGATAAAATTATTAAATTTGATAACTAGTTAAATATTAAGATTCAAATTTTTTTTTTCAAAAGCACGAGAAATTTTTTTTATTATACATGTTTTTATAAAAACCAAATGCGTTTTGCATACGTATATGCATTATTATAGCTGACAAATGCGTACTTTTTAAAAGAAAGTTTCTGTGAAAAGCAAAAGTAGGCAACAACGATTGACTGGAAAAACGTGTTTGCATTTATCGTGCGATTTATGACGACACGCGAATTTATGAACTTGATTGGCTGAAACATGTGATTGCAGTTATCATATGACTATGACGTCACATGAATTTAATCCATGGGAATCGGCACTCAATTATTAGATATCTTTTGGCGGTTTAATTTTATTTTTCCTATCGTTTGCTAGTTATTTAATTATACTGTTAGATTTGCTTGAGTGTGTAAATTGTTTGCTATGCTATATAACTTATAGCTGTTTCGGTACTTGCGTATTATCGCAACTTATTGGCGATATTATATGAAACAAAGCACACGGTTGCCAATTCAATGCTTACGTCACATAGGAAATCGGGGTTGCCAACTTGGCGAGTTCTTAATACAGTTGGCGATTGTTGTGATAAGTACCGCTGTTTCTATTACTGATTAAAAAATGGAATTTGTGGAAGAATAATTCTACAGTTCAGACATTGACTTGGAATTTGTAGTATGATTGTGTGATATGTATTTTGTTGCAAAAATAAATAATGTAAATAATGCGTTTGATAAAGATAATGTTGGGACAATTTTGCGTAAAAAAAAAATTGTGAAATATTGAGATTTGTTATCTTTTGTCTGATTACACAGTAATGAAAGATAAACTATTTATTTTTACATTCTGTCGACAGTTTTTGGAATTTGTATTTTGCTGCATTATATATCTACTTTAAATTTTTATTCTGTTTTCCAAACTAAAATCTAATGTGTCATTTGTGCGCACTTCTATCTTGTTTATTTTATTTACTTTCTGAATAGAATTCTCTGAAATATAATGCTTGTGTCGTCGAACACACGCTATTCAAAAATATGGAGTACTTAATGTACACCTACGCTTTCTCCTACCTAATAACCTATGTAAACAAATTTCTTTTTATGAATATAGAAAAAGGTAATATTTCCTACAACCATAATTCTTGAATAACATCGAAAATTCTTTTTAGGTAATCTTCCTTTCTGTTATGATGGACGATATTTGAATAAGATCACAGTGAAAGAATAATTGAAGAGATAAGTAAACCCTGTGGATATAAGAGTAGCTCTGAAAATAAAACCCAATTTTTTTTCTTCCCTCTCTTTTCAACGGTAGCTTTATTTAGATTTCAGGTAAACTCTTCTATCCACAAATAACCATAATTCTTCCCTTGCCGCCCCCCCCCATGTTTCCAACTACATCATAAAACTACATTGATAAAAACCGAAAAGAACGAATTATTTGTTGCACCATTTTGTGCGGAAATGTGAAAAAAACATGAGATGAAGGCAAAATAAAAGCTTGATGTAAAAAAAAGAACATTAATTGCCATTCTCGAATTCGAATTTCAAGATGGCGGCGTTTTTTGGAATTCCACCATAATTTTCCCGCTCTTGGTAATCATAGGTTTTGAACCGTTCTTACATGTGTTCTTTTAAGGATCTTGAATTTTTTTTTGTTGCTTCTTAAAGTAGTTGGGATGTTAGCAATTATTCGAATTTTCTTTTATCCCATTTGCCATTTTATCGGAATGTATTTCTTTATTGGCAAAGTGATGGACATTAGCGATCAATACAAGCATTCACCCACGTAAAAAGAGGAGAGGGAAAGATTATTACGACGGAAAAAAAATAAACCAGTAATTATTGACGGGAGAGAGAGAAGAAATAAAAACTTTTTGTTCCACCTGATTGTGTGATGTTTTGTAAGAGCTGTGGCTTTTTAATAAATTGGTAGTTAAGTCGAAGCAGAAATTAAATGGTGTGGGGGGAATGAATGAATCGTTATACATTGGATTAAATAGTGGTATAAATTTTGAACATTGTATAAAAAATACTGAACTGCGGTGACTTGTAATATTTCTTTAAAAAAAATTGCGAATAATTTTTTTCCCTTTCGTTTTGGAAGTATTATTCGCCAAAAAAGTTTGTATCAATTTATTAGCATCAAAGTATTAGCATTTTTTTAAAGACTTTGATTATTTGTATGCATGAAAAGTTTTTAACCTCATATACAGTGGTGTTAAAAAGTCCTGAACACTTATTTATCAATTTTTTGTGTTTAACTTAATTTTTCGTTTTGAAGTTATCGTACTATCTTAATTATTATTGTTAATTCTAATGCATTTTCTTATGCTGGTTTCAAATCTGTTACTAGTTTTTAAATACAGGAAATACTTGTTACAGTACAGCTGTCTGAACACAAAAATGCGTAATTTTCGCAGAAATACATAATATGTGCACATTAGAATAACTCAAAATTGTACAAATAAGGTGCGATCTAATGTGCATTTTGAAAATTGCATGATTGTTCCATGTTTTAACCTCAATATTTTATGGGCCAGCCTTTTGTTTAAATTTCAGCTCTACATCTTTCTTTGGCATGGAATGCACCCAATTTCGCACGAAGTGTTTTCGGCACAACATGGTTGAAATAAAGTGCTGAAGCTTCAATTAACTCCTGTTTGTTTGAAGTCTTTTCATAACCATTTTTTTACGACATAGATTCTGTATTGGATTAAGATCTGAAGACTGTCCTGGCCAGTTCATCGTATTCACAGTATTAGCTTTGAATTATTTCTGGACTAACTTTGCTCGGCAACATGGAACACAATCATCTGAATGTGTCGTCCAACAAAGGTACTATTTTTGATAACTAAAATACAAAACTGACTTTCTTCACCAAATGTTACATTTTCTCAGTCTTTAACAGTCTAAAATGAATTATCTCTTGTCCACGCGACAATCGCTTCTTGCGTTGAAAATCTATCAGTAATGGTTTGAGGCGATCTTTGCAACCTCGTAATCCTGCAGGTCTCCCTCACAGTTCTTGGGAAGTCCATTATTTCAAAACTCGAGATCTCAATTAAATGTTCTGTTTGAATGGGGAAATCCCTGTCTTCTAGTAAAGATGTTTTTCTCGGCCGTCCAAATACTTTCCTGTTCGCAAATAGATTTTTTTTTCAGGATGTCTTTTCACTATACTTTTACAACAGTAGAAATGTCGCAGGAAAATGACGAAATTAGGAATTTCATCAAATTCCTAAGGGGAGATGATCAATTAGCGGGAGATGTTAAAATGACGTCTCTTGAAGGTCATTTCCCTGATAAAAATAAGGGATTTGAACAAATCCTTGACATGTTTCAGTGAAATGATGAAATGAACTTTTCAGAATTTGCATTGGCAAAATGCTGTCCGGGGGGGGGAGATACCTGGGGGTCGAGTCCTTGTACTTCCTAACCATACAG
The DNA here is from genome assembly GCA_019973955.1 of Trichonephila inaurata madagascariensis. Taxonomy (NCBI): domain Eukaryota; kingdom Metazoa; phylum Arthropoda; class Arachnida; order Araneae; family Nephilidae; genus Trichonephila; species Trichonephila inaurata. The sequence goes on from BMAV01007625.1 coordinate 54,691, forward strand.
GTAGTACTATCGATCCCCTAAATATCAACCCAATATCTTTAAAAAAATGGCGCCATAGGATTAACATAAGTATTGATATTTTCGTGTGTAAGCAACCGAGAGAAAAGATGTTACACATAAAAAAAAATACCAGTCTAATTTTCTAATTATTTGTTAATTAGTTTAGAATAAATAATTTGTATTTCATTGACTATAGTTGTATTACTTTCTTCTACGTTTAATAATGCACCCTATTTGTTAAATAAACACTTTCCAACTCTTGACAATATTATTTCATCATTTCACTGAAACATGTCAAGGATTTGTTCAAATCCCTTACTTTTATCAGGGAAATGACCTTCGAGAGACGTCATTTTAACATCTCCCGCTAATTGATCATCTCCCTTAGGGATTTGATGAAATTCCTAATTCTATCATTTTTCTGCGACAGAGAGATCACATGATACGTCAACAGTAATTTGACGCATAGAATAATCTTCATTCAAAAATGTATGTTTTTTTTAAACGTCTCTCAAATAAATTTAATTTCCCAAAATATATCAATGCTGAAATTTTTTATTAAAAAATCGTTTTCTTAAGCCTATTGATTGGTTTATTACTTAAATTAGAATTAATCTAGAAAATGACTGAAAAAAGGGTCAAATTATTCAGAATTGTTTAGACCATTGTGGACAGCTATCTTTATTTGGTGACCTTGAAACTAAACTTCTCAATTTGCCTTCCTTTTTGATATACTGAAGCCTAAAAATTTGGGTGTTGCAGTAGACTTCCATTATTCTTTGTGCACTTTTAGCCAACAATATAAGTTGATCATTTTTCAATTCCTATACTATTAGCTCACACTTTCTATATATTTATTAATCTTCGTGGAATTTTCAATCGTTAATCAAATGCATTTTAAAGCGCTCAATTGAGCTGAAGTTTTATATACATGATTGTTTTGGATGACAATACAGTAATTTAGTTATAACTAAAAATGGATTAAAACTAATTATTTAAAGAATTACAAATATAGCCACATTGGCATCATTTTTGGCTACTTAGCGACCCTTTTGGCGACTTGTGTCAAAATTTGAAAAGGTTTTTTTTTTCTCTCGTTTCAAAGCATTCAGTTGAACTGAAATTTTATAGACACGATTGTTTTGGATGACAATACGATACTTTAATGATAATTAATAAAAATTAGTTACCACTTAATATTGTGATTCTGTCCTATGTATATGCATATTTATATTAATTGTAACTATTTAATGAAAAATAGCTAAAATAAAATTTTTCTTTGTTGATTTAAGTAGGAATTGACTTAATTTTTTTTTATGTATTACTTGTTAACTACTTGCTTCCACCATTAATGTTCAGATTATTTATTATTTTTCTATAAATAACCCCTTGTGATAGTCAATAAAAAGAAAAAAGTAAGTTGAATTTTTTGTGTCTTTTTCAAGCCATAAGGTATTTGTAAGTGAATCGCTTGTAAAAACGTTTAAAGTGTTTAAAACTTTGTAAAACTTTTAAATTTACCTTAAGTTAATAAAAAAAAATTAGCCTATTATTTCTTGAACAGTCTTTAAACTTGGCATGTAAATACTTTTGACAACCTTAGATTTTTTCCCCCTGTAAGTCAATTTAAAAAAAAAGTATTAATTATAGCTTGAACCAAATTTTTGAAAAACATCTCCTATTTCCCTGAATGTTTTTAATCTTGTACAAATGTTCCCAAGTTATTTTTAACATTATCACCAACAACACAAAAGCCTTCTTTGGATCAGTTTAGTTTTTATAAAGCCATTTGGGACTAATTTCCCCAAACTTGTTGAAACTTTTTTTCTTTCGAGTCTTGCCATTTGCAAGTTTTCTTTAGTTACTTTTTTTGAGACTTAGTTTTCGTAGAATGAAGTTTACCTTCTTTTGTTAAAGGCAAGTATGTTTAAAAAAACTTTCGGTTGTTTCCTAAATTGGGCATTTAATCCTTGCTTTTAAATACTAAATGAAGCCAAACAAGCCAAATATATATTGTTACAAATTTTGTGTAAATAGTGTAAAAATAATTTGTATTTGGGTGTTTAATGCATTTATATTACTCTATGTTAAAATTGTGCTACTCACAAGCAATGCCGCTCCTTACGATATAATGGCGATTCAATGAGAACTTGGCGAAATCTTGGTGGTAGAGCTAAGTTGACATCATTTTTGGCGACCATGCTGGCGAGTTTGGAACCCTCTGGAATCTTCTAGAAAGTAGTGGATCTCCACTAGTGTCACGTTCAATGACACGAGCGGTTATGTTTCTGGAAGTTTCTGTCGCGCCTATAAATAAAGATGCTCGCCGGTACAACAATCAGTCTGATTTCAGCCAGCGATTAAGGGTGAACTTTGTTTTGACTAGCGATTAGCTCGGCTGTGCTTGTGAATAATCTGCTACATACGTGTATTTTTAAACACTGAAGATTGTGTTTGATTGCTGTTGAGGGTGTGAAGACCTTCAGATATTTACCCTGTGAATATCGCTGCTGAATCCTGTATTTAGAGGATTGGATTTTTGATAATAACTTGCATCGCTCTTAAAGAACTGTTTATTTTCTTTGTGATTGTTTTGCATAAAATCCTCGAATCCGGATCTACGTAACAATATATTTTTTTCCCTCCTGTTTATGAAGTTATCTGAAAATTTCATGTATTTATCAAAAGCAGTATATTTTTAAACAACCACAATAGGGAGTTTTAAATATTTATTAAAAATATGTGTTTTTT
>BMAV01007626.1:0-47985 GCA_019973955.1 Trichonephila inaurata madagascariensis
AGGAAGAACCCGTTCTTAAAATAAAAAATGAAAGTAAGGATAAAACTAAATACAGTGAAAAATGTCAGAAAATTTGAAAGAAGTTTAAAAAAGTAATATTTAGAAAAAGATATCAATTATTTTATATATATTTAATCAGATATTGATATGAATGGGGATCTGTCTTAATTGCCCAATAGTTTCCAGGTTGTTTAAATTAAATTCAAGTACTTTTCATTCATTAGAAGAAAAAAAAACTACCTGATTCTGAGGAAGAACCACTTGATTCATCTAAAATGAAAAATGAAATAAGGATCTAACTAAAATACAGTGAAATAATGTCAGAAATTGAAAAAGTTTAAAAAGTAATATTTAGAAAAAGATATCAATTTTTTTATATATATTTAATCAGATATTGATATAAAATGGGACTGCTTAATTGCCCAATATTTTTTTCCAGGTTGCTAATAAAATTCAATATTTTTTTCATTCATTAGAAGAAACAAAACTACCTGATTCTGAGGAAGAACCACTTGATTCATCTAAAATGAAAAAATGAAAGTAAGGATCTAACTATAATACAGTGAAATAATGTCAGTAATTGAAAGAAGCTTAAAAGTAATATTTAGAAAAAGATATCAATTATTTTATATATATTTAATCAGATATTGATATGAATGCGGGTACTGTCTTAATTGCCCAATAGTTTCCAGGTTGCTAATATAAATTCAAGTACTTTTTTCATTCATTAGAAGAAACAAAAACTACCTGATTCTGAGGAAGAACCACTTGATTCATCTAAAATGAAAAATGAAAGTAAGGATCTAACTATAATACAGTGAAATAATGTCAGTAATTGAAAGAAGCTTAAAAGTAATATTTAGAAAAAGATATCAATTATTTTATATATATTTAATCAGATATTGATATGAATGCGGGTACTGTCTTAATTGCCCAATAGTTTCCAGGTTGCTAATATAAATTCAAGTACTTTTTTCATTCATTAGAAAGAAAAAAAAAACTACCTGATTCTGAGGAAGAACCACTTGATTCATCTAAAATGAAAAATGAAAGTAAGGATCTAACTATAATACAGTGAAATAATGTCAGTAATTGAAAGAAGCTTAAAAGTAATATTTAGAAAAAGATATCAATTATTTTATATATATTTAATCATATATTGATATGAATGCGGGTACTGTCTTAATTTCCCAAAAGTTTTCAGGTTGATATATAATATAAATTCAAGTACTATTTTCATTCATTAGAAGAAACAAAAATCTACCTGATTCTGAGGAAGAACCACTTGATTCATCTACGATAGAAACATGCAAAAGGAACGCAAATATAGTACATTCAAATAATGCCAGTAATTGAATGAAGAACAAAGATAAAATTTAAGGGAAAATATTACTTTTTCTGTACTCATTTAATTTGGCATTGATTTTTAAATGCCTTTATTTTGAAAAGTGTCAAATTATTTTAAATTTTTTTAATAAAAATAAAAATAAGAATTAAAATGAAAGCCGTATTTTTTTTTATTAATTTAGGTAGACAGATCTTATGTTCATGTGAATATATGTATGTTTAGAAAATTTAAAATTGCTTTTTTTTTCATGAAGGAATGTTTATTACGTGATTGAATTCACCATGTATTAGAAAACTAGATGCTATCGAAACACAAGTTGCTTTAACCTAATGAAAAAAAAATTGAATAACAAAATAATTTTAAGTTAATTTTAAGGGTCTCAGAGGTTTTAATTTTGTTTCGAGGAATGAAAATATAAACAATCTTCAAACATGTACAATTATTTTAAATTTAAATTAAATCGTTCAAATCTTGAACGCATCATTTCTAAAAGAATATGGTTTAAACAAGTACAAAATCTTTGAAATATAATCATAATTTCTAAAATTATAAGCATATGAAAATAAAAAATTATTTTATAATAAATATTAAGTAATTTCAGCGTTGCGGACGCTATTTTTTAAAATAGCTGCCATAGATGTATAAAACTTTATAGAATTATAAAATGTATCATATTCTTTGAACCTTACTTAATTTTAAAATAATATATCTTTTGTATTTCAAAATATTTGAAAAATATTGAAAAAAAAATAAGATGAATTTTTTTTATTTTTTAAAAAATATAATTTATTATTCTCCTTTTATAAATATGCTGCAGTGTAATAAGGATACATTTAACTTTATAAATCAACTTATTGCTAGTAGTTAAAGCTACTATTTTAGAAAATAGCGTGCGCAACGTAAGACTCTAATAATATTTATCACAGAAATATTTCTTGTTTTCATATGCTTATAATTTTTAAAGTTATGATTATATTTTAAAAATGTGACACTTTTGTGAAAATCCTCATTCCTTTATAAATATAATGTTTAAAAGATTCGAAATATTTAATTTTTATTTCTTAGAGTTATACATATTTCAATATTGTTCATACTTTCGGCCCTTGTGAAAGTTAACACCCCTAAGACTCATTTATTTGAATCATAAAGGGAATGCTAAAAGAAAACTTTCGAAGTGAGTATTAATAATTCTGTAATTCTCTTAGAAATATAACGAAGTTGGGTTATCTTTAAATCATATTATATATTTTTTAATGCATAAAATCTTAAAGTTGATCAAGCAATAACAAAATCTTAAATTTATGAGTTTTTCAAACATTAAAATTTTAAAATAATTAAAATTCACGTAATAATTTAAGAGAGGAAACTTACATGAATTCATGTTTTTTTTTAAATAGTGTGGCATAATTATTTTAATCTCAATTAATCTGATAAATGTATTCAGTTGAATTTAATATTTATAAGGCAAAGCAGTAAAATGCCTCAATCGTATTAAGAATTGATTGATTCATCAGAGACTGAGAAATACAAATAAGGATGTAAATCTTGAACTGGGAAATAATGGCAATTAAAAAATAGAATAGAAATAAAAAAAGTTTTAAAAGATATAAATAATTTTGTTCATATTTATAATCACTTAATTGTATTAAAGCATATATTTTCAAAATTATCGAAACTTTTCTGGTTGATCAAAATGAATTAAATTGAATATACTATATTTATCGGAAAAAAGAGAAAAATACCTGAATCAGATGATGAATTGCTTGATTCATCTAAGAGATAAAAAAATACAAAGAACGATGAAAACATGGTATGTTAAAAGAGAGTCGGTAAACAAATAGATTTGTGAGATGCAATTTTATAAAAATGTCAAGTTTTTATATATATTTAATCAGGTGCATAATATGAGATTACCTATTTTAGACATACACACATGGAAAAAAAATTAGCGTACCAAGAAATAATTACGGGATCGTAACGAAAAGGCAGGAGGGTACATGTCGGGGAGGTATACAAATGATTAGAAATGCAGCGTGATTGCGCATTACGTATATCCGGTAGAGGGCGTTTGACGTCGAGTAACCAAACTTGGTAGCCAAAGCTTGTTTGAGTGCGCTGAATCGTTTACAAAGCATGAGCTGAGGTAGACATTCCATTACGCCGTTTTCAAAGGCAATATGAGCAGCTCTCGCAGTTAAAGAGGAGATGAATCATCGGCATGATGGAATCCGGGGGGTCAGCTAGACGAATAGCTCGTCAATTAGGCAGGTCTGATTGTGTTGTGAGGAGGATGTCATTTACACAAAACCAAGGCTCATGACGCCCTCGACAGACCAGTCACCCAGAAGACCGCAACACCATAAGAAATACACGCGTACAGACAACTGCTTCACCGGCCTCCATCCAGGCACAGGTAGAAAGACCCTGAGGGCGTGTCTTCTCGAACCATGAAGGACATTTGGGATCACGGCTCCAATTACGTCTGCTGCCCTTGACACCTCCACACGAGGAAACTGGACTGCAGTGTAATTGAACCAGGTCGTCCTTAGCGACGAATCCAGTTTCAATCTCACCAGTGATGACAATTGTGTTCGTGTGTGTAGACTCAGTGATGAAAGCCTCAATCCTGCCTTTGCTTTACAGCGACAAATCGCTCCCACAGCTGGTGTGATGGTATGGAGTGCCATTGCCTACAATACACGGTCGTCCCTAGTATTGATCCGTGGCACCATGGCAGCCTAGCGGTATGTCCATAACATCCTGCAACCACATGTGTTGCCACTCATGCAACAGTTCGCAGAAGCCATTTTTGAAAAAGACATTGCTCGGCCTTACACGGCAAGGGAGTCACAAGACTTTCTCCTCACTGTTACTTCCCTTCCTTGGCCTGTCCAATCCCCAGATTTGTCTTCAATCGAGCATATCTGGAATCCCTTGGGACAGAGAAATCGGGATCCCGCGAGTATGAACGAACTAGAGGCAAGATTACAGCAAATATGGAACGAAATCTAAAGACCTCGTACAGAACTGTATTCATCAATGCCCGATTATATCGCTTTGTGCATTCGTGTTATATATAGAGGGGGTTAAAATGTGTATTAAATCCTCCATTCTTTTGTCTTTTCTCTGAAATAAATGATCATTTTTCTTTGATTTTATAATCATCTACTTATATCAAAGTAGTCATTACGTACGTAAAATTTCATTTCATTTTGACGACTCTTTCTTGGTGCGCTAATTTTTATAGTGTATATTTTATAATATAAATTACACACATATTATGAAACACGTTTCCTTATTTTTGTGCTTAAATATATGTATGAAGTGAACAATATATATTTCACTTATTTAATGTATTTTTAAGTCTCAATCGTTATATTTAATTCTTAAAATGTACATATGTTTAGGTTTATTCAGTTCAAAATAATGCGTACAAATGAATATAATATTTTATTGCAAACGTCTTACCTGATTCCGAAGAAGAGCTGGTTGAATAATCTGTTAGTGAAAAAATTATATTTAATAATATCAAATATATTGATTGATATAATTTAATGTAGGCATAAAATAAATATGTCACTAAAGTAAAACAAAAAATACTCAGGGAATTCAAAAATTGTTATTAATGTGATTAACATATTTTTTTTTTTTACTATTCACATACAATAAAAAAGCCATACAGTCGATTTGCTGAAATATTAATCAGTTATTAGAAGATACGCATTTAAAAATCTAAACGAATGCTGTACATTTTAACAATGTCAAGGGAATAGTTTCAGTTTTATATGGATGTATAAATCTTTTAAACGTCTAGTTTTTTTTTGTTAACTAATATAAGCGTACAGAAATAAACTCTGATTTTCTATAGAAAATATCAAATTTAAAGTTGCTAAGCAAAAGCAGTTGCTTCCTTTGAGATATAAAACATTAATTCAATTGGTGATTACATTTGAATTACGTCAAAAATAAACTTAATGCAAAAAGAAATCTCTTATTATTTATTTTGTACATGTTTTTGAAATAAACAGGGTAATTGTTTTTCTACCCTTACAGTAATAACACTTTTGCATACATACAACTAAAGGAATATTGCACGAATGAAATTTATTGAATTACTATTTCTATGTATTTCTCCGATATCACTTGCACTTATTACATTATTGTACGAACTCTTAAATATTTTGACTACAGTGCAATAGAAACCACTTCGTGAATAGCACTTGTAAGTGTGAGAGAGTCAGAAAGTGTAAAGTTTTGAGATTCAGTTATTCCGCTACATAAAAAACAACATTTAAGACAGATGTACTTTTATCTCGGTCTAAAGTACGCTACAAGCTTTTTATTTATTGGACAGCGTGAAAACATAGTGGTACTCTTGTTAAAGTATCCGACTACGTTCGGAACCATGATTTTAAAAAAGTGCATAAATGGATAATTTTCATGATATTTAGTGTCACTTAGATTAGAATACATGTATAAAATTGTTTAAAGGACATTTTGACAAAAGAAAATTTTAAATACAATATTTCGACAAAAAAATTAACTTATAATTACCTATTTTCAAAATGTTCTCCTTTTGTGAAAAATGCATCTATTATAATAATATTTTGCCTGTATATTGCTCAGACTGCTGTGCAGTGGCTCAACTATGATTTTAGAAAAATTCACATTATTTCCAGAGTTACAATCCATTGAAATAATTATCGGCGTATTTTTCTTAAAATTTCTCCCCTCTGTTGTCGTAAAACATGGATAAACTCACTTCTAAGTTTTGTATTTAAAAAATTGTAGTTGAGCCTCTATCCAGAGGTCTGAGCTATATACAGGCAGAATATATTATAACAAAGTAATTTTCACAAAAGGAAAACTAATGGGTCATTCTATGTTCATTTTGTCAAAATATTTTGACAACTAAATAATTTTTATTATAATACCATTCTTAAAACAATTTGATATAAATTTTCTAATCTAATTGACACTATATATATAAATAATATGAATATCTCTCATTTATGGGCTTTTGCAAAATCACGGTTCCGAACGTTGTCGGATACCTTAAGCTCGAAGGACTCTTGTGTTTAGACATGGGATGTTTCAGATTTAAAGTTTTTATATGAAAAAATACCACTTCTCGAAAGCGTTGAGGAATGAAATAATTATGTCGTTTTTGCATTTCTTGGCTACACTATGACTCATTTCTTAGCAAATAAGTCCTCTTGTGTTCATTTCTCAAAATTTCACAGAATGCCAGAAACCATGCAAGGTCAATTTAAGATACAGATGTTTTTAAAGTAGTCTGAAAATCTAAAATAGCTGCAGCTATCAATGGTTATTTTGTACTAAGTCTTGATAGGCTGTTTGTATACAAAACTGATAAAAGTTCTATTACAGGAAGACTCACTAAATGAAAGTATAATTGAATCACAACGGCGGCTGCCTCAATTTCGCTACGAAGAGCAGCTGTGAATGATCCCACAGCTAAACAAAAATAAATAATTTTAATACACAGGATGTCCGGGACCATGGTTCTACTTAAGGCTGTTGTCAGCTAATGTAAAAGAATAGGACCGAATTTTGGAATATTTTTTTCAGATATAAAGGCACTCAATCATTAATATTATATTCTGGATTCACTCTATCCTGTAGAGAATCATTCATTTTATCATATTACTTACTTTTATCCGAGTTGAAATTTTTTTTTACTTGCATAAAATGTGTTTCGCCTTTTTTCTCCTATATTGTAATGCTAAATGAGCTATCCATTTACATGTTAAAAGGAAAAACTGATTATTTATGAAATATTTCGAAATTTTAAAAACACTGTTATAAGCAAATGCATGAGTTAAAAGTTCACAATTTTTTATAAAAATTGAGACATTTTTTTTCTGTCCGAAAATATGCTCCGAATTAAGTTCATGCTCTCGTACATATGGCGAAAACAGCCTTAACGCAGGAAGTGAATTGTACTACGAGGTCCATTGAACACGAAACAGTATTTTTAAAAAAATTACCATGATATTAACAACTGCTTTCTTACAGTTAAACAGATTATGCAAATTAGTTCTCAGATGAAAATTAATTGAAACCAAGAAAGGGGAGTGGGAATAAATGGCTGCTGGTTGAAAAGTTAGCAATTAGCAATGCGGAGATCTTCATTACCAAAATACGATTAAAACTTAATTAGTACACATTGTTGCCTTAAATGGCAATTTCATTTGAGTTGAGTTGAGTTTGGTGTTTTATGGCGCAAGAGCCAGTTTTGGCTATACTGCGCCAAACATTCATAGGTCTGTGGTCTGGACGGGAAAAGAAGAAAAGAAGAAATATGGCAATTTCAGAATAGGAATCTTCTTTACAGCTTTGAAATTTAAATGTCCACTTGTTTCCTCCAATTCCAATGGGTGTGAAACTTACATTCGTGGTAAGTAGCGTTACTAGTCAGCAAAGTGTATCCATGTAATTTGAAAATTTGGTTCAAAATACTATCTCTGTTCGAAGTAAAACACTAGAATGTAGATAAGTTCAAGTTAACCCTTATTCTTTCAGAACTAGAAGTCTTATTATTTTATTAAAAATTATTGTGAAAGTTTCATATTTATGTCGTCTAGTATTTTTTCTTTACACTATCCCTTATTACAAGATCATTAGTATAAAAGCATTGAGTTTTATATCTTGCACTGTAAAATAAAGCAAATCATTGATGAAAACATTAAGAAAAATTTGGCTAATTATTGCGTACTTAGGGAGGCTCAGTTTCCGTTTTTACAAAAGCTCAAAGTAACATATCCTTATTAAATAGTAAATAACCTTTGAGAGAAAAATGTTTTAATCCAGTTAGATATATTGACACTAATTTCCGAATTCTAGAGATTTTGCAGGCTTTATACCTCTTGTCATATACATGATCATAACTCACACAACAAGCAACAACTCTCCTCCGGCTGCATTAAGCAACTTTAATTGACTGTGTTTGAAATTCAATTTGTTGATTGGTTGAATGATGCTATCTAAAGAATAAACAATGTTTTTATTATAAAATTCCAATCTCGAGAAACTAAACAAGAATTGGAACAATCAACTTTTCCGAAAAACTGTGCATCACTTATTAGAACATTAAAACGCCTTAAGGATTCAGTTCATCCATGATCCCATAAAATTAAGTTTACGGATTAATTCACAAAAAATACATGAATTCCTGCATTTTTAAAAGTGTCTAAGAGTTTTCGTAATCAATAAGTTTTTTTATAATTGTTTGCACTGTTTAAGCAACAAAACATAAACTTGGCAGATGCTGAGAAGAAGGAAAGTAAATAAAGTTAATATCGCACACTGGTCATGTCAATAAAAAAAGGTAGCATTCAATTCGCACATATTACATTACCTGAATTTGGATTGGCGTCTGAAACGAATAAAATGTCCATGAATTAAAAGTCATATAAAACGATATATGCTTACAGAAACATATAAAAAGTTATATCGTTATAGTATCGGTAAGAATAAATTTTGTTGAATATAGTGTAATGTGCTCTTTGAATCTTAAATAGCATGAAAACAAAGGAAATGAAAGGAGGTATCATATGAATAAATAAATTCTGAAGCAATACTGCAATTTATATTCATAAAAATTATAAATGTAAATATATATATTGATCCTGAATTTCTAAATAAATAATGTTTTATTAAATAGTTTTCTTAAAAATTCAGTGGAGGTCTAATGTTTAATTTCGACAACAATTACACGCTTTAAGAAAAATATTTTATAACTTTTTCAATTTTTTTTTTAAATTGAAATTTTTTTCAACAATAGTAATCATTAGGAATTTTTCTTCATAATATTAAGCTCGCTCAATATATATTCATAGCAGTGTTTCTCAAACTTTTAATATTTGTGACCCAATATTCAATCATAATTTTCATCGCACCCCCCTCCATACATTAACAGTATATTTAATTCTATAATACACTTTGACGCTGAGCTACAAGGCGACTTTAAGCACTTAAGTACCATTGCTGTATATAAACGTCTCGCTCATCCAAAGCGTTAAGAGATTACTTACTCCGGACATCGTACGTGTAACCGAAGTACGATCTTTTCTGTGCTGTCCATAAAATTATTCCGAAGGCTTTGAAATGCAACAAAAGTACCATGACAATGTTTGCGATGGTCTTACTTATTTCAAACGATTTACTTATTCATTACTTTTCTTCTCCCCCCCCCCTCTTCCCCAATATATCACATATGCGTGCGTTAATGGAAAACGGTGATATTGGGGAGCGAATCACCTAGCTTGTAATCTGCAGTGTGAAGGGATTAATTATAAACTGTACAGTACAAATTATCAAAATAAGTGTTTATTTTTGCATATATATATTTTTTTTATGACAAGCCCATAGAGTTACTGGAAATTATTAAACTTGTTTTTAACTTAGTATTGTTAAATTTACTGTTAAATTAAGTACATTTTGCACAGTACTGATAAATTAAAAAAGTATATTATATTAGTGTAAATGTTTTTATTTTTATTTATTTATATTTTTAAAATTTTGTTAGAATGTATTTCGTTTGTTTATTTTTAATGAATTAATATTTTTTTAAAAAATAATCTTTTTTTTCGACTTTTCAATATGTTTGTGCCCCCCTCCTAGGAGTATTCCACCCCCTAAGAGGGTGCGCCCCCCTAGAGGGTTAGAAGATCTGATTTATAGGCATAGAGGGGGTTATATATATAATACGGAGAGAAACTATCATAATATCTAACGTAATCCTATGTTAGGCTCTCGAATTTCTGAGATGCAGGGTTATAAAAGTTTCAGAGCTGCGTCCGCAGGGTTTGTTGGAACACTCCTTCTTCTATCTGCCTTTCGTCACTTGCTGTAGAATTGAGTGTCAAGGATGAATTTTTTTTTTTTTATTTCGGCCTGCAGGGGCCCTTGAATCTGTTAGATGCAATGCACTGAACAACGTCAGCTTCTCCAACTCTGTACTGTTTCGTTAATTATGATGTTTTTTCTAGTGAAATAGTGTAGTTTTGAATTTTACTTAAAAGTAATTCGAAATAAGTATCTTGTAACTTATGCATAAATTTTTATTTATTTAATTTTCTTTTGCTGGGATTTGAGATACTTCTTAGAGATGCAACTTGCCTAGCCAGTGACTGTATTTTATACAATTCTCAATGTAGCTGGAATAAAAACCAAAATTATCATTGTGGGAATCAAAGTCATTGAGTTCCTCATGTGCATATATTTGTAACAATATTTAAAATATTATTTTATGTCAAATATAATTTAATGTCAAATTTCGACAATAAAATCATTAAATCATCTTCACAAACATAAGTATGAGGTGAGGAATCTGAGAGATACCACGCGTCTATAGATGGGATAAAAAATATTATAATCGTATTAAAAATAACTATAGACTCTCTCTCTCTCTTTAAGAATTTGAAACCATTAGAATATTAATAACAGAATGGTTCACGTTTTGTAAAGTAAATATATATATATATATATATATATATATATATATATATATATATATATATATATATATATATATATATATTGTTTATCTTTAGACAATCGTACAATCAGTTAAGATATTATGCATTGAGCCGGATTTTAATATTTCTCACCTCTCATGGAGCACATGCAACTTCGTTTATTATAATGCAGATACCAATGTATATTCGTAAAAAAAATAGACATCCTTACTACCTTTCGTAATTCTCGCTTTTCTGGATAAGATATGCTTTCCTATTACTGTCTTATATTCAAAAAGTTGCTAAAATTGTAATGTATTAACTAATTTCAGCTTAAGTAATAAAATTGATTCATTTCTTAAAAAATTAACAAATTTAATTAACTCCTCAAACAAATTATTTTCATCAAGGAATTCTTTTCTTCTATAATAATATAGAAAATTGTTTAGGTATCCAATATTACATAATTCGTTTGAATGCTTTTGCATATTTATAGTACATATAGCATAGGTATTCGAAAGCACTTTTAGGGGATGTATATCAAGTGCTTCTGGCAACGATTAATTTTCCACTATTCCATAGGTGGGGGAAGGGATATATATATATATATATATATATAAAAGGTCTTATAAACCAGTGTACAGCTTCTTTTAATCAAAAATGGTTTCTGATTTCTAGATTTAATCTTGAATATGTATATATGACCATTTAGTCCCTAACTGCCGATTAATAGTAACTGATTCACTTCCCAGTGGCGCCATTTTCACACAGGTGTATTGAAGAGGGGGAGTGAAAAAAGGCATATATAAGCAAATTTCTCTTTGAAAAACATATATTCATTCGCAAACCCTTCCAAGGTAATTCTATTGCATTCCAAATCTTTCAGAATAGATTTACTTATGCCAAAGCAAAAAGAAAAAGAAATGTATTTTGGAAAGTCGGATACATACGCCCATGACACTCAACGCACCGGTTGAGTAAAACAGATATATACGACGTTGGAAGTTAAGTGATTAAAGAAACTTTCATTAATACTTGAATTTAAAGATTTTTCTGGTATGGGAAACTAGTTAAAAATGTATCTTCCACAATTCCGAAGGTTATGTAACTGTTTTTAAAAAATCCAAATTATTTCTAAGAACTCATTCATTTGAATTATTTTCTATAACTAAAAAGAATAACAGGTTACATATTGTTTGGTGAAAAATGATTTGAAATATTCTGACCAAGGTTTTGTCTGTAAGAGTTTATTGCACTCATTTCGTACTACGCAAACCCTTTTGATCAGTCATTTTAATAAAAAGTTGGCAGGCAGAAGTGTACGGAATTTCAAATTAAAAAAATAATTTTTAAATGATACAAATATGGTAATAGAAATATAACAAGTTTCATCGATGAGAACACTGAGATTTAGAAGCTAATTAACAATGATAATTAAATTAATAAATCCCTTTGCACAATTTAGTTTACTTTGATTCATTATTTACATTGATACTAATTTTATCCAGATATATGAGATTTGCGAAAATTATTCTGAATTTTTTTGTTGATGATTTTAAGTTGGAATGTTCAAAAATCATTTTTTTAACTAAGAAGAAAACTGCAAATACTTATGTATTCCTAGTTATTAGTAGGAATATAGGATATGTATCAAAAATTAAAATAAAACATTTTGTCAAACCAGAAATTTTTTGCAGTTTAAAGATTTAAAATAATTCCTAAGTTTACAAAATAAATTGGTAGGGAATTTATTGAGTGAACAAGTGTTTATCAAAGTAAAGCAATACTATGGATAAAAGGTGAAAGATCTCTCAAACTTAAATCACAATCAAAGGGCAAGGATGACATCTCTGCTAACTTTGATCTCTTGTATTTTGAGAAAAGAATTCTCTACTTCGTTCCACGAATATATCCATGGAAATTAATTTCCACTTCAATTACTTAATCTATGGTAGTAACAATCATATATATTTAGGAAAATCTATATTTATAACCGATATTATATTTTAAATATTTTTATTGAATTTATTGATCATTTAAAGGATAAAATATAAATCGATGACACTTAAACATTTATATATAAATAATATTGTATTATAAGTATACCATTATTTATATTTTTTTACTTCAAGAAAATTAACAATTTTTGCTGCAACATTACATAAGAACATTTTTTTTCAAACGGAAAAAGTAGTACATTACCTCCCAATAATTGATAATCTAAAAATGAAATACATTGGAATTTTATAAAAAAATAAAATAATGAATTAAGTTATGCATTATCCAAATGTTTAAGCTTTCAGTTATTAACGTTGCAAATTGTAATATTAGCCTATTTTTAAGGGAAGTAATGGTTAATATTATTTTGAACAGAAAAAATAAGATATTCGCAAGAAAATATTTATTTGAAATGTTTGGGTGACATTACTCACATATCGACCCGCTGCGTACACACACACACACACACACACACACACACACACACACACACACACACACACACACACACACACACACACACACACACACACACACACACACACACACACACACACACACACACACACATTCTGTAGTTAGTAACTCCTCAAAAAACACTTTATAAATTTCTTGAATCTTATATAGGATTTATATGCTGTGCGTTCCTTTAAAAAAAACGCATTTACAAACTTGACTGCATTAAATGGGATTTATTTAATTTTTGAAAAATAGCTGAATATTTTCCCCCTTTTTAATAAACTAAATATATTTCTCATATCAGTAAAACAAAAAAAAAAAGATATGAAGGGACAGTCACAAACAAAATAATTTAAACAATGTCAAATACATATTAAACGAAAATTTTCATGTCTAGCGATTTTATTTTCTTGTAATTTCAATTTTATTTTAGTATTTTGCTATACTAATTAAAATTCTCATGTAGGAAAATAAATAAAATAATAAATATCTAAATTTATAAATTATTTTCATATGGTTCTGGTAATTTATTATTATAATTTCAACACCAAATTTATGTATGATTTAATTTGACCAATATCATCTAACAAGCACAAAAAAGAAAATACTTATTTAGATGAAACTATGATTTTAATTATAAATTTATAACTTTTGGTTAGTTTATATATGTATTTTAAGCAAAATATTTGAGACGTTAAAAAAAATTAACTGCACAAGTTTGATTTAGTTATTAAATATTTTATTGGTAATTAATATGGATATATATTTTTGAAAATATTAGCTAACTAGCGTCCCGACAAACGTTGTCCTATACACATGTCTTAAATCTGAAAATTACAAACCTTTTTGAATAAGTTGTAAGAATCTGAACCGTTTTGATGAAATTTTTTATAAAGAAAGTTATTACAATACCTGACATCATCACATGTACATTCGCCACAATTCGACCTATCGATTGCGGGTGAGTATGTATTTACTATGAACTAAGTTGAATATAGAACCTATTCTAAAAAAGAAACTTAAACTTGTTTTGATTAAAGGGTAAGAAAGATAAAACTCGAGCTATTTTCATAACAGGTGTATTTTTTAATGCACAAAAAATAAATTTATCGTAACGCCATTGAATGTACAATGTTTTTAGTTAATCCTTGAAGGGTATAAATAAACAAATGCGATGGTTTGCCAAACCTCGGACATGCAACATATAATACGAAAAGCAAGGGTTTTCTAAATCTAAGTTGGGCGCGATACTTATTAATGGTCGCACAGCAAATACCAAGCAGGAATTGGAAGTACAAACATTTTGAATGGGTGGGTGAGTCTGGAAGAATCATGGATCTGTGTGGTAAGTACAACTTCACATTGAAGTTTGCCGCTCAAGATAGTGGCCTCAAAAATATTGCCCACGATTTTTTTATGAACAAACACGCGACCTTGCATAATTTTAGCGTATTTTTAACTAATTGCGATATCGGACCGAATTGTGAATCTAAATCATTCTCGAATCCACTTGAACGCACACAAAAAATATCGTCCAAATCGGTCCAGCCGTTTAGAAGGAGTCAGTCGCATACACACGCACAGAAGAATTACATATATAAAGATTATTTTAAAAGATATTAATTTAAAACGTCAAAAACCATGATTCCTCTGCATTTTTGTAACAGTGAAGACTCGGTTTGGCCAGTTTGGCTCAAAATCGATTTTCGACGCCAACTTACATCATTTTTATAGCAATAACGTTGTTACAACAATGCAGGTGAATATTGAGTTGAATGTTTTTGATGTTTTTGATTAATATATTTTAAACTAATTGCGATTTCAAACCGAATTGTAAATCTAAACCATTCTCGAATCCACTTGAACTCACACAAAAAATTTCATCAAAATCGGTCCAGTAGGTTTAGGAGGAGTTTAATCACATACACACGCGTGGAAGATTTTTATATATAAAGATATTGTTAAAATATAAACTACTTATTTTTTTTCAGTCAATAAATCTGTTCAGTCTGTGAATGTATGACATAATCTCTTAGCTATTATATTTTCCTATTTAAAAATTCTGTTTACTTTAAAATGTTTCAGTGTAGTAGTTTAGTTTTCAAATTTTCATTACTGGGTCATGATGTATAGTAAAAATAAACATTTCTGCAAACTCATCTTTTTTTTTGAATAATTAAAGCACATATTAAAGCTGAGAACAATGTTCTACCAGTCTATTTCCCTGACAGTTGAATATCTCTACAAAATATAGTTATGCATAAAAACTGAATAAAAGTAATTAATATTAAAGATATGTATTTTTTCAATGAATGCAAATATTATGCATCTATCTATTTAGAGTTGAATACTTGATTTTAAAAGCATTTTGCACTCTTTTTCTTCCCGTAACCTTTGAAATTTGTTCTTTTTTTTCTAGAACATTCACAAGAGCAATGAAAAAACGAAATAATTTAAAAACTCAAATAATTAGTAAGGTACTTGTTTCTAAGGATTAAAATATGTTTAATTTTTTTTAAACAAATATGAAATATTTTGCTTTACAAATAATTTCATCTAATTTTTTTTTTCTTTTGTAATTGAATTTAAGCACACACATTTGGCTTGATTCAATTTTTTAAGTAAAAATTATTAAAGTAAATTTCTCCTACTGTGTTGAATACTTTATTATAGTTTGTTCATAATTATGTTTACTGAAAACTGTTTTAAAAACCTTCATGAAATAACGATAAAAATTTTAAAACGGGTGAAAAATTTCGAACAAAAAAGGGGTTAATTAAGCCTGTTTGTAAGGTAATTACATATTTAAACAAATAAATTTGAACAAATGCTTGAATATTGTACATAATATTCAAAATTTCATATATAAGTTTCATGCATAATTCTACAAGATTCTACTTTTATTAACAAAATTACTGCAGTTATAATTATTTATGTTTTATTGTTATTTTATACAATTTTACCTGGCATATACGTTCCACCTAGAAAGAAACCCGAAAGTAAAGGACATTAATGTACAATAATTAGTATCATCAGCTTAGAACAATAATTTATTTATTTAGGTTACTATAAAAAGGAAAAAAAAATATTATAACTATGAATTATCAAGGAATTATTTGTATAACTCAAATTGATATTTCCATTGACATATTACAAAGTATCGAATTTTTAACAAATTTGCATGAAATATGCATGTGTAGTTGTGAAAAAAAATAATATACTGTATATCCATCATTCTGTTTCAGCAACAATAATAACAAGAATAATAAATGAATATCTAATTTAAACAATACCAGATAAAGAAAACAATAACTAATAATGGCAGTTTATGAATTATATAAACGGTTTATTAATTAATATTTTAAAATATTTCAAATGTTTTATGCAATTATATAATTTGGAAAATATTTGATTTGATAATTTGGATATTTTACAGATTTTACTTTTTACGATGTAATTTTTTTTGTTGTTGTTGATTCATAAAGAAGGAAGTTTTTTGAAAAATTATTTTGTAATTTAATTTTTTTTCTTTAAAAATTACAAATTTTTGAAAATAATTTTTGATTAAGATAATTCATTTTAAAGCTGAAAGACCGACCAAATTTGAATTAAAGTTCTGCAATGAATGAAAATTTGGTGAAAATCATTATATCAATGCTTGGACATAAAACTGATATTTTGTACTTGGACGGATTAAGACATAATTATTGAAGATTAAAAATATATCACGTGTAACAGAAAGTAATAAGTTAAATTAAACTACTTCTATGCAGGGTTTCCCCAAAATAGAGTCAAAACTATACACAGCCAGATTTCTCGTTAGAAATACGTAAAAATTTCGAAGAGAACCGTACATTTACGGTCCATAATTTACCGAAAAAATACGAAAAACAATGTATGCTGGTTGAAAGAAAAAACACCATATTAGATAAATCAGCAGAAGTTCTTGCAAATATTTATAAATGCAGATGTTACGAGGATATCGAGGCAGGCTTGATATCACCGTGGAATAGGCGAGTGCACTTGCCATAGCAGCGCAATGTACACCGAGTTAGAAGCATCATATAGACGAGCAATAAAGTCCGTTTGAGTAGTCACGACGTTTCGACACACAAATGTCTAGAAATTTCCCCGTAAAAAATATCTAATGGTGTGAGATCTGGCGATCCTCATGGTCATAGAATTGGGACTCTACGTCCAATCCAGCTGCCCGAGAATGCTAAATGCAGCTAATCAAATACATCAGCACACATATCCGTTTGAGGCCCATCATGAGCTATATTTGTTCATCATTTACCATATTTTTCTCGTTAATTGTAAATTATGCATGCATAGTTCTTGTGGTATTCTGTATGGATCCAGCTGAGCACAGTTTTGAAAGCTATTTTTTTTTGGAAACCTGTATTTGTACATATATATGCCATAATTATGATACATTTCTACACATTTTTGTTCAATCAAATGGTTATAAAATTTTACTGAAAACTGTTTTGAACGTTTAAAGAAAACGATTTGTGTGATAATTTTTTTAAGTTAATTATATGGATACTTATTTACCTTGTGCTTTTCCTTCTGCTTCACCTGTAAAAACCGAAATGGAATATTAGAGTGCAACGTGTTTAATACACGTAGGTAACATGCAAGGACTATTCTAAGGAAATTTTATGATTGTTCATATACTTATAATGGGTGTGTGAAATGAGCAATATAAGTTGAAGGGAAGTTAATTTGAGAAAAAATGCTTACCTCAGTCTGATTATTTTCGTGAAAGTGTTTTTTTCCTTGATTGCAGCATAAAATAATTCATTCTTAAATTCAGGTGTTTTTTTTAAAAAAATTCTTCATTTATTTAAATCGAAATGTTTCTAATATTTCTTTACTTTTTTAATCTAATTTGAATAAACAGTGAAAAGTTACTTTTTTTCAGATTTGTTAATTATAGCTTTGAAATTATAGTTCATCACATAAGGTTCTTTGATTATGCCTAGAGAATTGGGATAATGGAATGAAGACTATCCATGTCCAAACTTATTCGATTTATTTGTCACACAATCAAAAACACAAGCCCAGACAGTCTAAATTAAGAGATGCAACCAATTGAAGCAATACGTAGGTAAATAACGAAAGTACGCGAATAATGATAAAACGTTAAATTTCAGAACACTTACTTCGGGTTCGAATATGCTACTTTCCTAATTATCTAATCTCTATCAAATCTCTAGTGAACAATCGTCACTTTAATAATTACAATTATAAAATATCTGCGTTACACTATCAATTTGATTAAAATGTGATGCGCTAGTAATATATCCTATCTCTCTCATTTTCCCTCTCGATCTTTAACTTGAAAGCTTTGATTATATATAGTTGACCCAATTTACATAATCACGTTCTCTTCTTCAGGGGGTTCGTTGAAAATAAAATAGATTTAAAGGACCAAAGATTTCCCAAAACTTTTTAGTCAGAAGGACATATGAAGAGCTTTTAAAATCATACATTTTAAAGCTTCTTTGAAACACTGGACTACTTCAAATATACACTAACTGAAAACAAAACGCTTAAATCTAAGTAAAAGTTTGAAATATTTTGCTATGAATGAGTAAAAAATACAAAAAATTTATGTTCATTTATTTTACTTTTCAGCTATTCTAATATTTATTTTTTAAGTGTAAAAAATTTACTACGCGTTTTTCTAATACGGTTTCAAAACTACAATAATTATTTTAAAAAAAGATATGAGTCAAATATTTCTAATTTAAGTAAGTTATAAGGATGCGGTTAAGCGTGTGATACAATTTTATTTCATCTATTTCTTCTTTCTTTTGTTTAAATGTCATTAACATCTACAGTAAATGGTTATTTAAGGATTTAAATTATTTCAGAGACTTTATATATATATATATGTATTCAAATACTTATCATTTTATTATTTTTTTAATTAGGGTAAATACAAATACGTAAAATTAGTAGAAATATCAGAAAACGGAAACATACCTAGAGACTCCGAATCACCTTTTAAAATGAAATATAAACATGCTATTAAAACACATAGAATGTTTAATAGCATAAGACGTCCAGAATGCTTGATAAATTTAAAATTCAATAAAAATAATATGCAATGCATTTATTTATATTCAACATAATTTTTCTTTAGTTTTTCATGATTTATTTAATAGGAAAATTTAAAGTACTTTCAAGAATATGCAAAACATAAAACTAAATGTAATTTATCAAACTAGCAAATACCTTGCGATGGTACATTTGCTAAAATAAAAAATAATGCGTCATTTTTTTTATTATTATTATTTTGTCATTAACTTTAACTTATAAGACATTAAATTCATTGCTTTTGGTTCATCAAATATTAAGATTTAATTAACCCTCGATCACTCGCGTGGGGTGTTCTGTACACCCAGCAACAAAAAGTCTCCTAGGATAATAAGCAGAATGCGCAGAACCACAATTTTTTCTGAAGCTGCCCATTTTAGGTCATTGAACCTGCAGGCCTGATGTTAGGACGATTGGAATGTAACAACCTTCAAAATTTATCTGGGGTGCTGAGAACACCCGCGAGTGATTGAGTTATATTTTCGTACTCGAAGCATTAAATAGAGTACGTTCTACTCCATTCCGTTTACAATTTTTTTCAAATATGTTAATATGCATGCATATTTTATTTAAAATTTCAATAATTGTAGCATAAAAATAATGTAATTCTAGAAAATAATTGTAAAATAAAATTTTTTTGAAAAATTTTTCAAAACATTTTCCAGAAATTATGACAAAAACTCCAAGGGAAAGACAGAAACAGCGATTACGTCGTCTATAAGATACTATATCAACAGATTGTCAAGATGAACTGAGTGAATTCGATGACGGTGTAATTTCAGAACTAAACTTGGAGAGATGAAACTTGAAATTGTAAATTTTTATAATAAAGGCGGTGTTGATATCACTGATGAAATGTGCAGTATTTATGATGTATCGCGAATATGTTACCGTTAGCCATTGCGAATATTTTTATCTACTTAGTACTGCAGGAATTAATGCTTCCATTGTCAATCAATTAATTCTTTCTGAAAAGAAAATGTGACGTTCAAAATTATTAGAGGAAATCAGAATGCATCGTATGCAGCCATAGTGGGATATGAGATCGGAACTCCCAAACCTTAACAAAATGTCCAAAAGAAGCTTTACTGACACAGAAAGCAACAGAAACACTGACACATGTTACTCATAAGCAGATGAAAAATAGGGGAAGGTGTTTACTACAACAGAAGACAATTTTTGATGTTCATCTCAAAATATTAATAGAGTATAGAATTCACGGTGACAGCTATTAATTATTAATTTATACTGATCTGTATGGAAAAATAAGTGACAATTTTTACACTTAATAATATCCCAAATATTTAAATCTATCCTCTGATAGCTCGGAAAAAAATATTCACCAGACATATAAATAATTATTATTCTATTTTTAAATAATATATATACTATTTTAAGTGCACCTTACTTTTTTTTATTTAAGATTTATTATGTTCAATGAATTATTATTTTTAGTGGCATAATGATGCGGTAAAGAAGAGAACAAGAAGTTCTCAATAATTTTTGCTGATTAATGTTATAACAGCAATGGGTTCTTAATTACCTGCAGTCTCTTTTGGTGCAGCTAGAAGCAAAAAATAAAAATAATTATAGACAATAAATGCACATTTATTACTTGGTTTTTCAAATCATTTACTCGTTGCCTGACACAGGACATTCAAAAATAGATGCAATTAACTTGTTGTTATTTCCAAATTCAAACTAAAGTAAAAAGTTTAAAAAATGTGTGTATCAATTAATTCAACGCATGAACAACAAACCACATGGAATTAAAACTGTTTCTTCTCTATTCATAATACATATTTTTGCCTGTATTTTGCACTAATAATAGAAAAATATTTTTTAAAAAAATATTAAAATATTTTTTTTAAATTTTAAACCCTTTTTGGTGACAGTAGGTTTTTGACCCTTAAACCCTTTTTTTTGCCACTGTTTGATATTACCATAAATCCGTGGACAAAATTAGCAAGATAGTTGTTGGATTCCCACTCATCAATGGAAATGTTCGCTGCTTAAAGTCATTAAATCCGAAGATTATCCCATTCTTAGAAAAATGTGGTTATTTTGGAATCGGGTGTAATCGTTATTAATGATTTCAATTCAAGAAATTTCTAGAAATTTGTTACTATTTTTTTTTTCTTTTTTGAAAAAAACATTTCCAAAAAATTTAAACTGCACACCACCTAGATTTCTACTTTAAAAGCATTGAGTGGTGAAACAGCATAAAACATTGATCATTATATTAATCAATCAATTAATTATATAATCATATTAATCGAATTTCATTTCTTTTCTAAAAAGTTAAGTATTATTTTCAAGGTTCCAAATATACTCATGTCCAAAACTTAGGTCACAAACACAAAATTTAAGAAAACATGAACTATTTGCAGTGTATCCACGAAATTTAGCACATATACGTATTACTTTTCGAGAAAACATATCAACATAACTATAAAGAACAAAATAAATAATTTTGAATTAAGATTAAAGCTATATATCCAAAAATTATGAAATAATGAATCAGACATAAATCACTTAATTCGTTAAAAGTTTAGTAAATTTAAGTGTGACCACCGTTCACCTGTATACAATCTTCATAACAAGTTGTCATACTGTTTATGAAGGTGTCAATAAATATTTGTGACAACAAAGCCGATTCTTTAAAAGCACAACGTTCGACTCGTTAGGGGTCCAGGTGAGGGGCGACACTGAGAAATGGCTTTTTCTGCACCATCCTAAGTATATTCAATAGGATTTAGATCCGGAGACTTCGAGGGTCAATCCATATGGATCTCCAATGCATATGCCCTCCCTAATGAAATTCATCAACAATGTGAGTTCTGTGTGGCCGCTCAATTTCGACCAAAATATGTTGTTCAGGCCTACACCACCCAGAAACTCTTCTAATAGACTTCCAGGAATTCATCTATATAACGTTGTGAGTTGACAGTACTCTGATAAAAATGTACAGAGGTACTTTCTCTCAGATGAAGACTCGATGAGAATCACTTTGTCTGGTACATTTCGTCTCATATCCAACAGGCTCCCATTCTTGGGTGTTTCAAGATTGATTTTTTCAGCTCCACAAGTATCCTGGTTTTCCAGTTGGATGCAGTCAAATGGACCACAAGACTGGACGCCGGGCGTAAAGGACAGTCTCTGCAGGACGTCTGTAAAGAGTTTGCATGGAAGTTCTTCCAGTCCCTGCAGCAAGATCACGAAAAGGTAGTTCCTAATGGTAGATTTGGCATTCAGATAAGGAATATTAACTACTGTTCTGTTTTTAGGTCGGAACTTATTGCAATTTATCGACACTGATTCTGACCTTTGTCTCCAAGGACATTTTAATTTTAACTGACAGCCGTGTTTCTATACAACATCTTTCTCTTTGGACAATTATTGGGGATATGACAAGCCCAAATATTCTGGATATTGTGGTTTGACTTTCTTCTAGGGACTCTATATACTTCCAATGGGTTCCCTCCCATGTTGGATTGAATGGTAACGATATATATGATAGTTTGTCCAAGTCTGCCACTGCTGAAACCTTGCGGGTGACACTGGTCTAACTTTGCCGAACTCTCCTCTATTAAAAGGAAAGAGTTAAATGCACTTTGGAGAAACAGCCTCCTCACCATTGGTATTTGTGGAAAATACCTCGTTGGGCTTACCAGCGTAATATCCCTAGGGATGAGCAAACGGCTCTTTCACGCTTCTTTAGTGGCCACATCTAATCTGTTACTTTTCAACAGGGCCGGAAAGCCTTTCCGGAAAGTCATACTTGTGAGGCTGATCAGGCTTCCACCCAGACATATGCCTAATTGTTTGAGTTTTGCTATTGACAAGGTGTTAGGAAATCCTATTTTGTTTCTCGATTTTTTAGTGATTTTGTGGGATAAGAAACAGTAACAGCAACAAAACAATATCGCCATTTCACATCCTTCTCATTCCTAACAGAATAAACATAGCGAGTTGAATATTATACGTGATTTTCAACCACCTGCATATTTACAACATAAAAAAATCTTATATACATACGTGCCATTGATGGACCCACTGAAAAAAAAATGAATTTATACAAAACTTTTAATATTCAATATTGAATGATAATTTTCAAAACCTACTATACAATTTATAAGCATATAAAGCCCATCTATTTGAATTCTTATGTGTGTGCAACAACTTAAATTATTATTTACTTACAATTCGCATTTTATTTATTTATATATAAGTCAACATTAAGAATTCTCTATTTTGAAAATGCTTACATTTTTTCATTTAATATTATATTATTAAAACAACAATATTTTGACTTATTTATTCATAATCGCTGATTAAAAGAACTAGACTTTGAATTTTTGACAAATTTATTGGCAATTTGGAAGAAAAAATGATGACATAATTCCTAAAAATAACTAATTTATCTCTTCTCTTGAAAATGAGATTATATGTTTGTTTTTATACTACATATTTTATTTTTTTCTTGTATGTTTAATTTTGCAAAAACACAAGTTCCACCCTTGTTCCTTAACATTTCATCATTGAAGATGTACAATTTTCTAATTTGTTATTTAAATATAAGATGATATAATACATATACCAATTATTAATTGCCCCAATAGCAATTAACAAAATGAATACATTCTCATTGTTACATAAGGCGAATGACGTATTTTATTGGTGACATCAGTAAGGAATATTTGGTGGGGACCATCGGTATAACTAGAAGACCAAATTGGCAGATGCTTGCTGCATGCGCATTAACTGCTAGTATAAAGGGCAGCTTTCCTTCTATTTATACAAAGATTAGTGTCACCAGATGCTCTTTACGTGTATTTGGACCATCATAATATTTTGAGTAGAAACCAGAACTGATCTGCTATAATATGTAATGATATGTTGTCACTTAGATTCAGCTTCTCATCACGTCAGCGCCGTTCTAGTGCATGGTGTCTGTCTTTCGACAAATAGAAGCGTTACGCGTCTAAAAAGTAGACACTGTGCCATTCTAGTGATCATTATACTCTATGTTCCCACTATATCAAAAGGAGTTATCTTCGTTGTGAAGTTATTGTGGCAGTCAACTCAATAGACTCCAGAATCCGTAAGCCACTGGCGACCAATCTCCGGATAACGATTTTAGTGGATATATGGACATCAAATGAGTCTTGCAAATGTGGCGAAAGGAAAGTAGGACTGACTTGTGTGGTCGATACTGCTTCTCGATATATATGTCTACCCAATCGCTTTAAAAAAAAACTATGGTCACCGCAACTCTCATACTTACCATGCTCCCTTGCTATCACCAGTTTTGCCATAGCTGGGACACTGCATACATGTCTATTTTGGTTTCAAATGAGATTTAATGTGCAAAGAACTTGACTCAAAGTATATATATTATTTATAGGTTCTTTTTATAATTCCTTTTAGTTTATTTTTCGATCTTCATGTTTTGCTTTTATATTCTATACGTTATTTCTTGTTATGTTCATTATCTATTATTTCTGGTATTTGAAATATTATACAAATTTATTTTATATATATATATTAGCATTGGTGGTTTGTTTACTTATTGCTTTAGTTATTAACAATTATATTTTTTAAAATAAATTTTATCTTTTGATCTGTGTTTTAAAACTCCTCTTGCATTTGGATATAGGTTTCTTTTTCCAGTAGTTCTCATTATAAATTAAGATGAAAAAAATCATTGTTTTTAATTAAATGTTACTAATTTTCCATTTAAATAGTTATATTTATCATTGAATTAAAAAAACATGTTTATTTCCAGCTCTATGCTTTTTGTTCAAGCATTAAAAAAATTAAATGCTTCAAAATTATTTAAATGCAAATTATATAAGTTTTTTAATGAAAGTTTTCACAAAGTATTCTTTTATAAAATATAATAAAATAAATTTTGAACAAATCCTGGAGTCTTGACTTTTACTTTCAAAACACCAACAAAATATAAATACTTTCTGGACCTTTCTGTAACTGAAATATACATTGTTCACAATAAACTTAAAGGTAAGTGTTTCCTTACCCATTCCTTTTTCTCCAGACATATCTGAAAAAAGATAATGTTTAAAAAATGTATATCATACCGATTAATGAAAGGTACATAGTTGAAGAAACAAGCATTAAACAAAATCCTTTCCAGTTTCTAAAAAATATATCTTTCCTTTATTATTGATTCCTTTCAAATGATGTATATCAGGCTTTTCGCACGGTAAGCAATCAAAAATTTTAGAAATTCAGTCAAAAAAATTAATGCAAATCAGCGAAATTCCCCTATAAAGTACGATAGGAATCAACCATAAAAATAGAAAATTTAAAAAAATGATATGCTTATTTTTTAAATTTTTTTACCTGATATTTTTATATTATCGTTTAAAATAAGATGTTTTTTAAAAATCAATTTTTATCTTATTTTCGTATTCGCATTAAGGTATCATTTAAATAACTATATATATATATATTATACTGACTTAGGAATAGCAAGGCTATGAAAATTATGTTGCTCTGCGCATCATTTATGCGCAAGTGAGGGAGCTGTGGTAATTGCATAAGTATAATTTAATGCGGTGTTTATGAGTTAGTTTTTGGAATTGCCAGTATGGAAAACTGCCTGATTTAGACGCCTTCGACCGCAAAAAACCATAGATGCGGGACACATGGACCATTAAGTTTCTGAAATCGTCAGACAGCTAGGAATTTCAAAGTTAACATTGTCATGAGTATACCAAAAATACATAGAGGTGGACAGAAAAACTAGCAATCGGACAAACTGCAAAGGATAATTAGCCTTGAAAGTGCGTAATGAGAGACGGCTGGGCGTATTGTACGTTAGCCAGCAAATCCAAACATTAACTCAAACTACCATCCAGTTCAATGACGGTGACCAGTCGTACATTCAGTAAACAGATTGTGCAACGTTTGCTTCACCGTATGGGTTCAGGAGCAGTCGACTTCCACAAGTATCATTGCTCAGTATTCGCCATCGGGCTGCACGCCTTGCCTGGGCAAGAGAGCACACAGACTGGAGTGTAGTGGATTGGAAACAAGTAGCATGAAGTGATGACTCTTGATTCCGACTACTTAAATTCTAGCAGGAGGCTGAGAATATGGCATCAGGCTCATGAAGTCATGGATCCTGCATACCAGGTTGGAACTATACAACAGCAATGTTGCTCAATCATCGTCAGAGGTGTTTTTCGTGGCACTGTTTGGGATATTTAGTGAGTGCACCAATCTCCCCCAATGCAATTCGGTACGTAAATTTGCTGGGTGTTCACCTGAATCCGTTTATGCTTCTATGTTATCCACGTGGTAATGGAATTTTCCAGCAACATAACTGTATCTCTAACAAGACCCGGTTGGCTACTGGCTGGTTGGATAGCCATTTTTCTGAATTTTCTGTTATAAATTGAACATCTAGAAACGCAGACTTAAATCCCATTGAGCCTTTTTTTGGGATAATTTGGAACAAGGCTAGAAGGCCATCGCACAACACCAACGAACCTTACTGAATTATGGACAGCTTTAGGCAATATTTGGAAGTCATTCCAGTGGAACGTTTCCATAAACTTGTTGAATCTATGCTTCGCCATGTTGCGGTTATCAAGACCAGAGGGGTTTGAACTCGTTTGGGTTACTAACCCTAATTCAGTGACACTTCAGTGTTTGGTTCATAAATATATATATATATATATATATATATATATTTTTATATATATATATTTTTATATATATATATATATTTAAAAATATAATTCAATCACAAAAAGGGAATCAAAAAAAAAAATCAAATAAATGAATCCTATAACAAAAAAACCCCATTTCAGAATATCAATGGCGAATATAAAAGACAAAATTTAATGTTTTCAAACAAAATTAAAAAATTTTTATAAAATAAAATATAAAAATACCCAATCAACCTCGGACTTGGGGCCCGATAATGGGGTTAAACTAGTTTGAGGGGAACCTTCCCCATTGCAATTGGAAATTAATCTTAAAATACCCAATTCTAAAAAATTTAAAAAATTTTAAAAATTTAAAAGTTAAAATTAAATATTTAAAATTAAATATTTAAAAATTAAATAGTTAAAATTAAACCATTAAACTTAAAAAAATTAAACTTTTCGCCATCGCATTCTGAAAAATATTAAATTAAAATATTAAAATTCAAAAACTTTTAAAAATTTTAAAAACAAAAAATTGATAATATAAGTCCCCCTCAAACCCCAAAAAGAGACGCACCATCCTTGGGTAAAAAAATGTCAAAACCGAAATTTAAAATTTAAAAAACCAATTTTTTTCACAAATGAATAGCGTAAATCATTAAAACCAAAAAAGCATTCATCAATAATTAATTCACAAATTTTTTAACGATTTTTTTTCTCATATTTAATACAACAATTTCCTCTCCTTTTTATTTTTCTCACAACACCCCCTAAGCCATGTCAATAAATGATTTAATTCACACCAGGGGTTTAATTTGGTTTTGATGCAAATCAGATTGAGCAAAAGTTGTTGATTGGTCAAAAATTTTTTTAAAAAATGTAGTCGTAAATATTGGTCTATGGATTAAATGTATTCTTTTTTGGGGAAAGCACAAATCTTGGGTGACCAAAAAAGTGACTTTGTACCCAATGTTGTGGGGTGTTTTGTTTATGAGTTTAAAAATATTTTTAAGAATATATATATATATATATATGCAGACGATCGTGGAAGGATTAATTGGCAATGATTGGTCTTCACCGAAGTACCTCGTTCCTGTCTTGAAGGAGAAGACACATCGAATTTCTGGGCAAAGAGAATATGATGAACCACAAGATATATGAATCCTTGGTCAAGGTTACCTGCCAGAATATGCGGTATAACAGTGAGGGACTCAAATATTTATAATGATAAATCCCTTTTAGTGTCCGCTACAGGTTCTTGACGTAACGGACATAGGTCAAATTGTTGTATTTTGCATGACAAACAAATTTTACAGACTTATAACACTATTCCGCCTTTTCACTAATAAAGTTTGTACTTTTTAGGATTAAGTTTTAAGCAGTTACACTACCATAATCTCTTTATTAACCATTCTAAATCGATTACACTTTGTAATGTTAATTTCATTGTATTCTAACAATTCCTTCCTAGTGGAATAGTTTGTATTTATATACTTTGGCATTTTTTTGGAATTTTTTTAAAAATTTTTTTTTTTTTATAAAATTTTCATGAGGGTAAATATTTAAAAGATTTTTTGTTTTCATGTAAAATAAAACCATTCACACACACTAAACTTCAATAATATCCATCAAAAATTAGATACCTGCATTCTTAGTCATTTTTAGGTGTGAAGAAAAGAAAAATATCTAATGATTAAACTCTTAAATTGAATTGTTTCTGAAAACTAAAAAGTATTTTTTCTCTTGATATCTGTTCGGTAATATGCAGTTATTATGTCCTGATGAGGAATATAGAGTATGCAAAATTCGTTTACTAAACATAAAAATAATCTGCTGACTGTCCGATATATGAGATAGAGGAAAGTTACCGTATGCAATCAATTTTCTTCATGTTTATCATGAACTTAATTGTCAGTTAAAATAAACAAGGTATGAAATTATCCATGCGATTTAGAGTGGAAGTTTGGGAAACTTAAATATAGCCCCTCTGTTACATTTTTAACTTAGTTCAGGTTTATAAGATGGATAAAGATATCATAAAAACATTCATAATATATTAAATATATTCTGTGAAAATGATTTAAATCATTACAATTAAAACTAATACTCTTTATGTATCTCTTATCTGATTCTGCATATTATCACTAAATATATTTTTATCAATACTGCGGATGAGCTACTTTTGAAATCATTCTATTACATATTGCAACTTAAATTTGAGTGTGTAACTAAAAACTGTATAGTAATGCAGACTTCATCACACATTAATAATTTATTACCACTGATCAGGATCTTACATAGTACTTTTGATTAGTAACGGTAACGGTTATACATTTACATGGAATCTTAGAGATAACTCTATTCTCTACTCATCATAATAAATTGAAAACAGAACAATTTGTTGAAGTTACATATAAAAATAAAAAGCAGTCCACATTAAATTCAGCACAATAACGCTGGTGGAGGGGTGGAAACTACTCTCCCAGTTGATTTAGTTTCTGTTTCGCTTTCATAGGAAAACAAAGAGAAAATGACGTCACGTCTCCATGACAGCAAAGCCCGTCTTTCAACCGTCTGCCGCATCTTGACGGAACGAGGAGAGAAGAGATATATTTCTTTAATAACAAGGATTAAGAGAAAAATATTTTTAAGTCCGTTACACGTTACCTCTAAGATAACTGCGTGCGGTTATTGAAAGGAAGTTTTAAATAACCACTTGGAAGAATGTAAGAAAAGATAGAGGAGTTTGAAATAAGATCATGGGGAGTGAAGTTGCCACACTAAACACTATCAAAAACTTGCATGGCGCGGGGGAGGGGAATAAATAATTAGAGGGAGAGAAGTCTTGCAAAAGAAGACAACTATTGTAACAATAAAGCTCATAATTTTTAATTCGTATCAAGACATTCTCATCCTTTTCAGATTTTTGATTATTATGGCTGCTAGCAGATTATAATGATCAGTGAAATGCGAAAATTTTGTTTCTACTGGGAGAAAATGGCTGTTAGTTATGAGTTTGAAGGAGCAGGGCTCAAAATTTACCAACTAAATTTTTCTTTTTAAAGACCAATTGCACGTCACGATTAGCTGCTACCCCGATTGGACAGGCAGCCAACCAGCCCGAACCCATTGGCCAAAGGAATCTCAAGTTAATTTTAATCTCATGAAGCAGTAAATATTTGCTAGCTTTGAAAAAAGCTTTTCTTTTTTCCTTTTAATATAATGTTTTATATTCAATTCAAGTAAATCTTTTTTATTAAATAGTATTAAATTAAATTTCTCTTTAACTCTTTTTAAAATGGGCAAGTTATTAAGTTATCTCAAGTTATCTATGTCAAGACAGGAGATAAGAGCTCTGAAGGGGCTATGTGCTCTGTAAAAATCACCCCAGCTACATAAAGACCAATTAGGAGCTTCAGGAGATTTGAAGATATTCTCGCCTTCGTGAGTGAGCCTTGTCCTTTCTGGGTACCAATACCATTCGTGCGATGATACAGAGATTGAGTACCTCTTTGGACAGAATATTGAGTCCAATAACTCTACATACAATTTCAAATGCCCAGAAATGAGCATATGATGTAACTGCTAGCATTCTTCTTCATAGAGCCATTCTTCTATCCTAAAGCCATTTTAATCAACTAATAAGAATCTCCAGACAACACAACTACAATATTATTGATGCTCTTCCATAAACAGCAAGTTTGTCAGACCTTTCACCATTCGGAGACATATAGGAAGAAGTAATGAACTAGATACTGGCAAACATAAATTTTTCACATCCTGCACAATAAATGATAAGTGTTTTTGCCGAATATATGACAAGATGTTATTAGAAGTATCCATTGCTTCTTACATCAACGTATAGAAATTTACATCGAGGATAGGAGAGTGTTTATCTATCACAAATATTTGGCATTCAGTTTGAAATTAGCAGTGATTTATGGTTCCTACCACTTATAATTTTTAATCGTTTAATTATTCTTATATGAGTTTCACACATTTTTGATCTTAATAAAATTGCTTTTTTTATGCTGCATCGTTATCGTTATTTTTTTATGCAAAAAAGTGTGTATATACATGTATAATTTCAAAGTAATGTGATAATGCATAGTACTACTCGCTAAAATTTAAATACACATATCAACGTTCATAACCATTTTGCAATGCAACCTATATATATATATATATATATATATATATATATATACATGTGTGTGTGTGTAAGGATTAAATTAGATTTAAAATTAAATTCCCTATATAGCACTTAACTTTTATTTTTCATTACATCTTCAAGAATTTTAATGGCCCAATTATTTCTCCGAAAAATATGGCCTAACCACTAAAAATTTCTGATCCCAGATCATTATATTCAATTGCCTTATATAACAGCATTAACTTTCAAGTACACTCATAAAATCAGAGGTACTTCTCACATTTGTGTTTAAGTAGCAAAACACTTAGATTTCACTTTGGCATTCTTTTTTCTCTCTGCCTCTTCAAGTCAGTTGATGGCGAGAACTCATTGAATAAATTCCCTTTTAAAATTAAGTCTGATTCTGACTCGAAACAGTCCATATATACGAGGGTTGGGGCATAAGTCATGGCAACTAATTTTTTTTCTAGTAGATATGTGAACGGATCACAAAAGTATATATGTCATTCGGAAGTTCTGCAGGCATAGTGTTTATGCAGAATATCAAATGGCTCAGTGATAGTTAGCAGTAGCTCAGCAAGGGCTGTGAAATCAACAGTTGGTGAGTGCCGTAGAAATGGTAGTAACCCGAGCTGAGCAGTGCGCTTACATCAAAATAGCCGTTCTCTGAGAAAGAAATGGGATGGAATGTCACAGGGAATTAGTGGAAGCCCTTGGGAATATTGTCATACCATACCGTACAGTACCACGGTGGATAGAAAAGTTTCAGCAAGGATGTGTGTCAACCAGTGATGAGCAACTTTCGGGACGACCGGTCGGTGTGCGGACGGGTTAGCACGTGCCGTCATCGAGCAGCTCACGGATTACATTATGGGTCATAGACTGCATTAAGAGTCTATAGGTCCAGGTTTTCATGTCAACTTTATGTGTACTGTGTTGTCATTGTTTTGCACCTTGAAGGTCATATTGCCCTGTATACTACCGTAATAATTTAGTATTTTACGATATTTTCGTGCTATTAATTGTCCATACAAGTAGTTAACACCTTGAACTTTGATCTGTATATGTATATGTCACATTTTCCAACCGGACTGGTATCTTCAAGAAAAAATAGTGTCCATGACCTTTGCCCCAACCCTCGTATATATATATATATAAAGAAATATTTTAAAAGATTATTTTGATTCTTCCTGAATATTTGAACTTACCAAAAGGAAATACATAGCCATTCGCAGCTGTAAAAATAAAAATTAAAGAATATTAACTATCAATGCTTTTTCTTATGAAATTATAGGCTTCTTAATTTATTTTATAACTGAGTCTTAATGATATATTACTAAATTAAATAATTCCATAATTCTTTAAAAAAAGCAAAATATGATTTTTTTCGAAGTATCTGCAATTTCTTTGATGTTGCTAATTGCAAGAACTTTTCTCTGATATGTTTTTATTAAAAATTAGTTTTCCGAATAAGAATTACCTAAGAGTAAGATTCCAAGCAATACGGAATCAGTTTGAAATTACACATATTTAAAAAGAAAGAACTATTTAACACTTTAGTTCAAGTATAACAATAAAAGTACATCAATATTTTTTTAATTCATCGCAACTAACTGTATGAACAGTCAGGAAGTTTCATATTAACTCTAAGTATATTTGTTTTTATTGTCGAAATAGAAGTTGATTAATCTAATGTTTTCCGATTAGGTTTTTTATTACTGAGAACACATGTGAAACTTCCATATAAAAACTTAACTATAAAATGTTACTAGTTTTAGTTTACTTTTCAGATGGAAAGGGTCTTTGGGATCCAATCTTAAAAATTATTCGAATTTAAAATTTATTTATTAGAGAATTTTATGTTTTTAAAATTTTTTTTAATTACACTACTTATTACTTTCTTAACCGTTTGTCGTTGAAATTAGTATGATTCTATTTAAATAATTTGGAACTAATAACTGACAAATGAAATTTATGTGATACATGAATATATAAACCCATATTAGAATTTCTACTTAAGCGAATTATTATTTAGAAAGAATAATATTAGAAGAATAATATAATAAAGAATAGAAAGAATAATATAATAAAGAATAGAAAGAATAATATAATAAAGAATAGAAAGAATAATATAATAAAGAATAGAAAGAATAATATAATAAAGAATAGAAAGAATAATATAATAAAGAATAGAAAGAATAATATAATAAAGAATAGAAAGAATAATATTTAAATAACATATAGTTTATTATTATTCTAATAATCTTCCTTTGGATTATTTTAATTTAGAAGCAATTTAATGACATACCAAAAGCTGTATTACTGTTACGATTAACATTTCCTAAAACAAAAATATAATCACTAATAAGAATTTTGAGCACATTTATCATCATTGCTATGTTAAAAGGTTAAGATTTTAAAAACAAGTATTATATACATAATGTATATAAAGAAGTAGCTAATACATATTATTTAGTATGAAATAAAACTCAGTATTTCCTATTAAGAAAGGAAATTTAATTAGCTAAATATCTTAATTTTTTAAATGACCCCATGCCACTTTTCTTGGTAACCTTATGTTTATTAAACGTCTACCTCTAATAAACAACAAACCCAACCAAGTGTAGTTGGAGGTCCTTGTTATAACTGGAATTCTTACCATATAAGAAGTTTTGTAACTTCGAAATAAATGAATATTCGACTTTTTCAGAAAACGAGAATATAAAATTGATGGTGTCTACTTGCTCAAACGTAAATTAAGATAAATTTAGTAGAAAGTTTAGACTCATTCTTGAAAGAATATTCTTCATTCTCTAAGATAAATCATTTATTTTTGTTATAAAAGTTAAATCTAAACTGAGATTATAATTTATTTTAAAAAACAAAATTTTAAAGTTATGTTTCATGAAATTCAATGAAGTCATGTGATATTTTTTAAAACATTCTTCTACATATGCATTTATCTGATCACATTCTGTCATAAATATAACAATTCATTAATATATCAAAGATTAATTCGATAAAAATAATCGCAAATTATGAATTTAGGCATTTAAATAACGGATGAATAACAAGCGGAAAGAATATTGCAAATAAGTGTATTTTAAAGTTTGAAAAGACGTTACAAACTAATGTTTGAGGCTTTCGAAAAATTAAGAATAGAAAAATTTAAGAAATTTTTGCGGAAGGTATTTAAAAGTATATAAAGTCACATATTGCTTTGTTCCATTTTAAATTTCCTCTAGTTTCACATTGTCTGCACATTTTATACCCAATTTTAATGTAAAAATAAACGTTAGCTAAAATTTTGTTACAAATATGCGCTTTATTTTTTACTAACCTTTAAATTTTAGTATGTCTAAACGTTAAATACCTTTAAATGCTATACACACATTTTAATAATTTTTAAGTAAACATTGACATACCATACTGAGGTCCTGTAAGTAAAGATTTATAGAGTTTTATTGAGAAATATTTTTATGGGGACATTATATACTTAATAAAATCAAAATTTTGCTACATGTGTTACTGAAATAAATATATTTCACATTTTATCTGAAAATAAATTTTGCAGTTTTGGAGAGAGATTCACTGCATCATATAATCATTTCTATGTATAACCCGTTTTCTTTAAAAGTGATGTGTCCATTTCTGACAAAAATGTTAGTTAATTATGACTTTGAATGAAACTTTCCATAAGATTTTTTTATGAACAGTTAACAAACATTCCTTTAAAATTTTCATAATTTCGTCAATATAAATTTATGTAGTTAATGAAATTACAAACATAATTACTTTGAAAGTGATAAATATTTCCATATAATATAAAATAAGCTTTCACCACTTTCAAAGAAAATTACTCAAATGTATGTCCGTATATATAAAATACGAATTTCTTTATAAATATAAAGCATTTTTAATCTTTTTAATCTTAAAGTAAAATAGAAATACACTATAGATTTGGTCTGAAGCAATATTATTTACATTTTTGATTTAATTTAGTTTAAAGAATTAAGAAAATGAAATCCAAATACATAAAAAGATTTATGTTTGGATTCAATAGTTCTTTTTCGATCTCTTTAGGGTATCCGACTAGTTCGGAACCGTGATTTTGTAAAAGCGTATAAATGAATAATATTTAAGATGTTTAGTGTCACTTAGATTAGAAAATGTATATAAAATTGTTTTAAAAATAGTATTACAATAAAAAATTATTTAAGTGCAATATTTTGATAAAAAATAAATATAAAATGAACTATTTTCAAAACATTCTATTTTAACAAAATATGCTTCTATTATAATAATAGAGTATAGAGCTGTATAGAGCTCAGACTTCTGTACAGAGGCCGAACAAGAATTTTTGAAATTTATAACTAAAAAGTAGATTTATCCATATTTTGCTACAACAGAGTTGATAATTTTTAAGAAAAAAACGCCGCTAATTGTTTTATTTGGTGGTAATTATGAAAATAATG
Source organism: Trichonephila inaurata madagascariensis (assembly GCA_019973955.1). NCBI lineage: Eukaryota > Metazoa > Arthropoda > Arachnida > Araneae > Nephilidae > Trichonephila > Trichonephila inaurata. The sequence goes on from BMAV01007626.1 coordinate 35,703, forward strand.
TGAATTTTTCAAAACTCCTAGTTCAGATTCTCTGGAGAAGTCGTTACTTTATAAAAGCACAAACACACACAATATTATTACTATAGAAGTATTTTGTATAAAAGGAGAACGCGTTTGAAAAAAAAGGCTATTCTAAGTTAATTTTTTGCCAAAATAATGTATTTAAATAATTTATGTATTTTGTCATAATGTCCTTAAAACAATTTTATACATGTATTCTAATCTAAGTGGCACTAAATATCATGAAAATTATCCGTTTTTGCTTTTTTTAAATCACTGTTCTGAACGTAGTCGGATACCTTAATGGAGTGTTAGTATAAATTTAAAATGCTTCTCGTATTCACTTGGACCTACATCAATAAATGCCGTTCCTTAGAAACGAAGTAACTGAATTCTTCACCGATTGCTACGTCTAATTTCACAAGACTTTCTAAGCAATATTATACATTAAAAGATCTGCCCAATAACATACATTTTTAAAAGGTATTTGATTCGAAAGCATCTAAAATTATGTCAAATGTGTTGTTAAATTTATCTGGTTAAAATTGTTAAGTTTCTATTGCAATGATGGTACGAACTACTCCCACACATCTGTCTCACTCTAACGTTTCATATCCCATTTTAAAATAATACTTAATGCATTTTTTAATAACAAAGTTTTTGTTGTTTTTTTAATAATTCTTTTTTTCTTTCTTCATTTGTTTATGCGAAAATTTGCAAAGCATTTTGAATATTTTTGCATACTCAATAAATTTTGAGGGATTTGTATGTATAAAATGGCTACCATTGTGACAAATATGGATACATTTATTAAAAGATAACTATCCACTTCAGATTTATACTTTAAAATAGAAAAAAAATACATTAGATATCTAGTCATAGCTACAATCATTTCATTAGTATCAAACATTTTCCTTAACCCTCACACATCTATACAATTTCATTTTTATATTAAATAAGGTTCAATATAATTTAAATATTGGTTAAGTAAACTTGTTTTATCCTCATTTGACTAAATGTTTCAAAGAAAAAGAGGAAAAATATATCCAAAACAGTTTAAATAAGAAATATTTTACTTAAACACAAATATGTCATTTTGAAATATTCATTTAAAGACATTGTTGTTGTGAAGGAAAAATAATTTCTCTTATAAATTTGAGAAGATAGATTTTTCTTACTTGCTATAGCTGTAAATAAAAATAGATGCTAATAAAATATTGCAAAATATTTGATAAAGATTGATAATACAAATTTATTCGATGCTTTGCATCTCACTTCAGGAAAGAAGAAAGAAAATATTAAAAAAAATATTACTAAATTTTGAGATTTTTTTTCGATGTTATACTTCTCTTAAGGCGTTAGAGAAATAGGATGAAGATGAATTTTTACAATGCGCGCGCACCCCGTCACGGATGTGACGCAGGACCTTCACGGATGTGACGCAGACCGTCACGGATGCTCGAAAATCCTTTGTCAAGAAATATACAGAACGGGACAAATCATTCCTGCCTTCGAAATTCTCAGAAAAACAATTCTCTTCACTTCCCTGAATAAGGGGAAACCCAGGTTTGAACAAGGGACCTCGGGATCTGCAGTCGATTACTCTACCACTGAGCTATACATCCACGTCAGCTAACCTTTGCTTTGTATTCCGTAGGAACGAATACGAAAATGCTTTGTTCAGAAATATGCAGAATGGGACAGATCATTCCCGCCTTCGAATTCTCAAAAAAATATTTCTCTTCACTTCCCTGAAGAAGGGAGCATCTGGGTTTGAACCGGGGACCTCCCGATCGGCAGTCGAATGCTCTACCACTGAGCTATAAATCCGCGTCAGCGAACCTTTGCTTTGTGTTCCGTAGGAACGAATAAGAAAATGCTTTGATTAGAAATATGCAGAACGGGACAGATCATTCCCGCCTTCGACCCCCTCCTCATATTATTGGTCCTATTGTTACTGAGTGGGGATGTTTAAATTTATTTAAATCGTGATTATCTCAGGTTTGGCTGGTCCGATTGACTGAAGGTTAGTATAGTTCAACTCTGTGACCGCCTTTCGTCCTTGGCCCAGCTTGCCCTGCTAAAGAATTTTGGAAAGATTTTTATCTTGTTACGCCAAAGAAATATAACTTCTTACGTGCGTACATAAGTACACACACACTTTTTTTTTTGAGATGGTAGGTTATATCTATGTATATATACTACGACCTTTCATGTTACCTTTAAATGTCTCATATTCTAAGCTTTATTTTTCAGAATTAGTTTACTAAACCATTATTTTTTTGTTTATTTTTAATGAAATAAGTATACTCTGTAAAGTTAGCAAATAAAAAATGTATTGATAAATATATCTCTCAAAAGTTTTGTTGCTCATAATAAGTTTTAAAGACAATTTGATATGCATGCTTTGCGTTTGCTTAAAAATTCCGTTTATTTGTTTTTCAGATGCTTTCCATTTAAATTCCAATGTCAAATTAACACATATTTTTTTTCTAACTTTCTCTAATTTCAGTATCTATAGAATTAAATATCTATTAATCTTTTTTTCTTTTACGCTTGATATCCAAATTTCTTATTTTTATAAATAAATGTGTATTTTTTAGAACAAAATTTTCACTATAATGTAATATAAAATGTAAAAATACAAGGTCATTTAAAAAAATTATCTCATTACTGATATTAATCTTTACGTCTCTAATCAAAATATAACCAATTGAAACCTATAGACTTCTTTAAAACTATAAATTATATTTATTATAAATGTTAAATTATTTTTAAAAAAATCTACTATCAAAAACGTGATACGTATATTTACATTTTGGACTAGGATAAATCTTAAGCCAAAGGAAATACTTAATCATTTAACTATATATCGCTGCGTATCCTGTGGTTTCCACGGGCAACGTAAATGTAACAAAATTTGAGCAACGCGCGATTTCCACTTGCATGCATTTTTCGGACTATTTAGCTGTACATCCTGTGCAGCTTATAATGCTTTTAAATTATATTTTGATTAATGTTTTTTTTTTATATTTTTGCTCATATTTTGATGATCTAATTCTATATGTTTTAAAATAAAAACTTTTTTTTTGCATATTTTAACTCTAAAATGTAGATGTAATATGTACATTTGAAATATGTAATAAAATAATACGCAGTTTTTTTAACCTACTTTGATGAAATAACTACTCAGCCAGAAGGTTAAATAACTCGCAATTTGAATAAACACATGAACTGTGACTCTGATAATGTTTAATAAGATGCCTATTATTTAAACATAATTATAAAAAAAAAAAAATTGGTCAATGATTAGATTTCACAGCTCTAAAACCAAAGCATAGGTATATTCGATTCTTTTAAAATGATTCTGAAGTAAAATAAAAATCAGACATCTAATATGCTTTTTTTTAGAATTCTCTTTAATTATACCTAATATAATTTTCATAACACAGATATAGAAAACCATGCAATTTTTAGTTGCTACCATCTTTCGAAAAATGTATCAATACTTACGATTAGCATTAATGTGTGCTGAAAAATAAAAATAAGTTTCTTTATTAAAAATGATAAATTAAATTTAGAAGAATTTCTTTTAGCAAAACTGAGTCAGATTACTATTTAAATAAAAAAGAGTCAATTATTAAATACAGACATTATATTCATAAGTTAATTTCCTACAACAAATACTAAACATCGAGTATTTCAAAAATTATGATTAAAATTTACAAATTTATAATTTACGAACGAATACAAATAAAAGCTCCGGTTTGCCCCAGGCGAATCGAAAAATGTTCTTTATTTCTTCCTTTCGTGATGAAATAAAAAGAAAAAAAAAATGCTTGAAAAGTTATTTAATTGAGTACAGGTTTGTCTGATATCGAGTAATACAAAGTAGAAGACAGTGTGAAATGAGCAGTTGCTTCACATAACAGTAACCGAAGTCTTTGTTAGAGAAATCCCTCCTATGAAACTGTTCTATTAGAATTCAAAAAATTCCACTGCAGTCATATTTCTGGATATATACTAATATGCAAAAATTAAGCAACATGTTTTTTTTTGGCCTAACTCAGCGTTTTTTAAACTGTGGAGCGCGCCTCCTAGAGGGGCGGGATAACACTACAAGGGGGGAGCGAGTATATAGAAAAGTCAAAAATAAAAGATTTAAAAAATTACAAATTTACTTAAAAGAAGCAAAACAAAATATACATTCGGACATAGTAAAAATAAAATACACATTTCCACTGGAATAATATACTTATAAATGTATTAGTAATGTGATAGTTATAAATGCATCGGTACTGATAATTAATCTCATAGTGCTAAGTGAAGAACAAGTTTAATAATTACTTGGTATTCATATAGGCTTGTCGTACACAAATGGCATTACTTATCTTGATAATTTGTAAGGTTAATGATTAAAATCGTATGATAGCTTTAACTCGTCAGAGTGCATTAGTATTGAATTCAATACATTGTTATTGTGTAAGGGGCACGATGAAAATTAAGGTTGATAATTGGGTTACACACATTGAAAGTTTAAGGAGCACTGGCCTAACTCTACGGAAATTTGTCTGAGAAAAATGAAAATCAGAAATGACAGATACCATTTTATTCTTAAAAGGTGACGAAAGCATAGTTGCCGAAAAATTTATTACAATGCATTCAGTATGGAATCAAACAAAAAAAAAGGGAATGTTTTATTGAACTCATAGTATCGTTACTCTTGATTGTCTGTCCAAGAGGACAGTTATCAAGCAGATGTTCTTTATAATGGGATTTGTCCTCCCCTTACTGCACTGGTTGAAGCGAACCGTCTCACCATACTCAGTACCATGTTTTCTAACAGTTCTTAAAGTAAGGGTGTCCATTCCTAAATCAAAATCTGTTTCATTTTTTGGGTGCACTTTTTGGGTTTCATTTTTTGGGATGTAATCTTGTAGCTAGGCGTCTCCCCAACGCCTCCTACACGTGTTCTATGAAATTTAAATGACGGAGAACGCTGACCAATTCTTTCGAGTCACTTTCCAGTAGTTGGTAAAAATCATCAGTCCAGTGTGGTCATGCATTGCCATCCATTTAAACGAAGTCTAATGTAATAGCACCTAGGAACATATGCACATGGGAAAGTATCACCTTCTTACAATAGACATCCCCGGATACAGTACTTCAGCCTAAAACGTGGAGTTCAGTTCGCCCGTTCAGTATAATTCCTCCTCAGATGCCAACTCTTGGACAGCCGTCAGGGTCTCTTTCCGTGATGTTATTAGAATAAAACCATGCCCTGGTCTCTTTCCAAATGAACTGGCATTGCGAATTGCTTGTCACACGTAAACGACTCACATCCGTAAAGAGGAAATGGCTCTATATAAGAAATGTCCAGTTTTTCTATTCCTTGCACCATTCTAAGCAATGCGGTTGATGGGTGAATAGGTCATATTTTTGAAGGCATCTGGTCACAGGAAAACGTGATACTTGTCGTCTCTGTTGCTGTACACAGCTGCTGAGCAATAGTGATTGCTGATTGATATAGGTCTCAGAACGATATATCTGCCATCTTCTATAGCTGTTTTCCTAGGGCGGCCACCACCAGCATTCCTCATACTTGTACATATGGTTTGGACAGCTTTCCAGTGCACGAAAATGTACTTTTGTTGATTCCGTACTCATCAGCTACACTGGCCAAATTATGCCCCGCCTCCATCTTTCTGGACATTCTTCTACCCGCGAAGTCATCCAGGTGATTTCTTCTAGCAATATTTCACGAAAGAGCTTTTTACACTTGCCACGAATCCCTCTAATTGAGCTTCCGTTCTTCCTTTTTTATTATAATCTTGAGCTGCGATCACCAACAGCACGCGTCACGTTGCCTATGACGTTTTGTTAAGTAAGGATTGATTGACATTTGCTTATGCGTTACCTTTCTACTAAATTGCATGTTGACTGAACTGATCACTATAACCCCTTTCTTTGCAATTTCATGGCTATCTAAAATGCATACCGTTGCTTAAGCTTTGTACACCAGTTTATAATATGAAAGATGTTAAAGGATGAAAAACGTGTCTGAATCCATTTAAATGAAACAGAAATTTGATTCTATTTGATCTTTGGGTTCTTATCCATGTGGCCGGACAAATTGTTTGGCTGTAACCTTCCTCTTGCCCAGATAGTGCTTCCATGCACATAAGAAATGCAGATATTGATTTTAGACACAAAAGTGTCTTGAGTGAACCGTTAATTACCTTGAAACGAAATACATACAAGCTCTGTAACATAATCATGTACTGAAACCTACTGATAACATTAGTGAATTCTGTAACATGAATAAGCAGCATGACTAAATTCTGACATGGTTTAGGAAGGCTGAAAAACGTATCACACTCTCTGGAAGTATTCACCCGTTCAAGGACCATGATCACATATATGTGATCACTCGTTTTTCCCTCCACGGCCCACGGTATCATATATGTGATTGAGCTTTCCCTGCTCGTAGGCCTATGATCACACCGGTGTGATCAGAGTTAGGAACATTTTTATATTAGTTTTTACAAGCACTAGATGTGTGTGTGTGTGTGTGTGACGGTTAAAACCATTTTTTTTTCGAATAATGCTTAATAAAACTTTGAACTTCAATATGTGATTTGAGCTCCGTGTTGTTTTTAATTAGATTCGAGACATTTATGAGTATAAACAAATGCACATGTTTATTTTTCGTGAGAATCGGACATTTAGAGGTTCGTGTTCTCTTGTTCTGTGGATTTCTAATTATATTTTGAATAAGTTGGTTTAGTTTTCTATATTCGTATTTAATTGTGTGGGATTTTTGTCAATTTTTTTTGAAAGTGTATGCATTTTTTTTATTAAAATGAAAACATTTTCATTAAAATTCGCAATTGTTTTTTAACATATAGCGAAAATCTTTGAACTCCATGTTCAAATATTATCAATGATTATAAATTGCAAGTTTTAGCGTATTTGATTGCATTAAAAATTTTGTATGAACTTTTAAAGTAAATTATATATATATAGGCTTAGCAGGGAAATTTGGCCGGTCCCGTGCGTGCGTATCCTCTCCAAACGTATGGGTCTGGACATAAATCCACATAAAATCCACGCATCTCTAATGCCTATCTGGTGTGGGCATTACGATATATTTTTAATTGGCTTATTTTTTTTCAAATAAAGCCACATCAACAAGTTTAAAAACATCTTCTGTAATTGTTGACAGCTGTGCAGCATCGTTACAGAATAACATATTACTAGAACGGCACTATACACAGTCAATTTAAGTAAGTTGGAGCACTGAAGTAAATAGCTTTCCATTTCAACAACTACTTCACATTTGGAGGTAATGGGGTTGCTCTTTTAATACATATGTCGTCAAAGTTTCTCGATCTTAAAATTCATGGATAAAAAAAAATTAGCAGACCAAGAAGGAATGGACAAAAGGAAGCGAAATTTTACATACGTTCAAACTCAAGTAACAAACGTGAGATGTCCAACTCGCCGTCGCAAATAATCCCAGATATGCTGGATTGGAACAAATATGTGGATCGGTCAGGCCAAGGAAGGTAGTAGTAACAGTGCGAAAAGAAAGTTTAGAGACACGCTTGCCTTATGAGGCCGAGCATTGTCTTGTTGAAAATAGCTCCTGGGAGCCGTTGCATGAGTGGCAACACATGTGATTGCAGGATGTCATGTTATTATGCCACGAGTCAATAATAGAGGTGACCGTGTATTGTAGGTAATGACACTCTACAAGCTGTGAACGCGGTGTTTTGCTGTAAAGCAAAGGCAGAATTGAGGCTATCACAACGGGTCTCCACATACAAACATGATTGCCATCACTCTGAGATTGAATTGGGATTCGTCGCTAAAGAGGACCTGGCTCAATTCCGCTGCAGTCCAGATTTCCTCGTGCACGGCACTACTCAAAACGGAGGTGTCGATGGGGGAGTCAAGGGCAGCACACATAACTAGATGGCGGCCGATGAAGCAGTTGGCTGTAAGCGTGTATTTCTTACAATGTGGCTGTCTTCTCGACGATTGGTCTGTCGAGGGTGTCCTGAGCGTGGTGTTCGTGTAAATGATATCTCTCGGAACTACTGGTCCCAACACATCTTCACAAAACAATCAGAGTGGCATAATTAACGAGCTACTCGCCTAGCTAATCACCCAGCTTCCATCATGCAGATAATTCATCCCCACTCAAACTGTTACGGCTGCTCATATCGTCTTCTAAAATGGTGTAATAACATGTCTACCTCATTTCTTACTTTGTAAACAATTCATCACACTCAAACAATCTTTGATTACCTTTTTTATACTCCACGGAAGACGACGTTAAATGCCCTCTACCGGCTATCCGTAATGCGCACTCACGATGCATTTCTAATTATTTGCACATCTCTTCAACATATACCTTCATGCCAAGTTTCATTACGATCCCGGAATTATTTCTTTTTTCGGGTTATTCTTTTTGTCCATGAGTGTATTGTATGACTTTTTGACATGGGTATCTTAGTTATAAGAGGGTTTTATCCAAGAAATATTAATATCACAAACATTTAGAGAAACAGGCTCAACATCATCTAAGATGCGTCTGTAGTTCTCCAAAAAATGTTGTTTTTTATCGTCAATGGAGCTTTTCCTACTTGGCATCTGTGATTCTGAATCTTAGACAACACATTCAACAGTTGAAGTTTCTTTTTTAAATGTGCACCGTATGGTAATCAGATGGAGGGCTAATCCAGCTTTTTTTCCCTTGTTATATATATATATATATATATATATATAATATATATACATATATATATATATATATATATATATATATATCATATATATATATATATATATTATATATATAAAACTAACTTTTATATCCATCTATTATGTGCAGTCTTTATCTCTGTTTGTATTTGAATATGTCCTGAGTTTTGAATGTCCTATTTAATATAAGTATATTACAACACATTTCAAAATAAATGAAAACGTTTTAAAAAAAAGATCACCTCAACAAAAAATAAAAATAACATATCAGACATCAATAATAAATATACTAATTTCCTAATGTTTTTTTTTTTGTCATATATAACTGTAATTAAATATATACATTACTGAATTTTATTATTTATGAGTACGAATAATTTATCAAAGTATTATATTTATGTAATATACATATATATATACCGATGAGAATTTATTTTGTATACATATATATATATATATATATATATATTATAAATTTGTGTAGAGATATGGATATATTTATCTTATTGCATAAATAAACATATATGCATAAAATAAAACGATGACGTTATTAAGTATGATATTCTCTGCTTCCAAATAAAAAATGTGGTAATATTATTGATAATTTTTGCACAGGAAAAAACTGCTGGTTTGAAAATCTAATAATAGTAAAAAATTATAACTATATTATACAGTTTTGTCTTAACTTTAAAATATTTACATTTGCTTAAACAAATAAGGTATTGAAATATTTATTAAGAGGTGTCTGAAAATCCATTGAAGAAATACTAAAACCTTAATTCTGTAATTCAGGAAAATGCAAATCTATATCTTGGATACATTTAAAAACATTTGAATATTTTTGAATCGACAATAGAAAAAAATTTTTAAAAAAATTTTTTTAAAAAAAATATAAAATATTTAAAATTTTTCCCTTTTCCCTTTGTTAAGAACAAGAGAAACTGTAAATTTCACTGAACTCTTGTGAGATAAATTTCATAATGCAAAAGGGATAGGGAATCTAGTAAAAAACAAATAGAGTACCTATATTATAATACAAAACCCCTGATTGATTCAAAAAAAAGTTTTTTTTAGAAATCATTTTTGTCCCTTTTACTGTCTATCAACTTCACATAAATTTTAATATATTATTTACTTTCTTTTGATAAAACGTATTTATTTACGTATTACACCCATTAAATTTTATTATTTATCAGACATATCCCAATATGTATTGCGTTGTAGATATATATTTAATAGAAATGTTTTAGTTCTCCTACTTGGCATTACTTCGAAAAGGAAAAAGAAAAACACAGTATTCATAAGAATAACTGATTTTTTTAGGACTAATATGTGTTTCCATTTGTTTTAACAGTTTATTTATTATATGTCTATAATGCAGACCTACGATAATATAAAACATACAATCTGTTAGAACAATTTGCTTTCTTTGTTAAAATTATCCACTGTGTATAAAATGGATAATGTAGTTTATGTTACTTTCAGGTACCGTAAAATTCGGCGTATAACGCTCACCGCCGTATACACTTATACCAAAAGGGTACAATTTTGGTTTTGGACATTCGCGATAAGCCACCCCCCCCTCTCTTTTTAAAAAGGCCAAAAGTACATATCAATGTTCTTATGTTTTGAGACATTTTTTTCGAGGGATTGTCACAGGCTTTTAAAATATGTATTCTAGAACACAACCCACAATTAAATTAAAGAAATGTTTTTTTAAAAAACAGAATTCGACGTAAAACAATTTTTTTTATGTTCATATTTTTTCATTTTTAAAAGGGTCTCTTTTTTTCCCCGGGGTTTAAAACACACCGGAAATTTCGATCTTTTTTTGAAAAAAAACTTATATGCTGGATTTTTTTGGAATCCTATATTTTTTATGGGGAAAGCCCCTAAACAAGTAGTGGATCATTTACCAAATTGTTTCGTAAGATTAACGGAATACCTTTCATCGGTTCATTTTTCAACAAAATCGTAAATTAGATTTCTTAAAACGAGTATTTTAATATTTTATAATGTATAGGTTTAAATGTTTTGTTATAATTGATTCATTCCGGTGGTTTTCTAGTATCAGTTAGCAACAATTTCTTCTAGGGTAAGGTTATTTTTTTTTTTTCGAAAAATATTTTTTCTTTCCAAATTTTTACTAATTTCACATTTCATTATTAAATTTCAGTCCAAACAAAATAAAAGTTCGAAAAAATTTCAAATGTCTTGTTTAAAACAAAGGGGCATGTTTAAAAACAAGTATAACTTCCCTGAAAAATGAATAAATTTTTTTTAAGGAAAAATTTGAATATTTTTTATATATCTGTATATGTATCTAAAAAAAAAGATAAATTAAAATCTCTGAAACATTTATATTAAAGAATAAAGCAATGTAAATCAATTATTTTAAGAAAAAGCCTGAAAGGGCTTTTCTTTAAAAACCAAAACTCATTTTTTCTAAATTTTTAAACCCAAAAATAAAGGAAAATTATGCAAAACTTGATTCTTTTTATGAATACAGCATTTTTCATTTGCAATTTCTTTTAATGAATCATATTTATATTAATTTTATTTACAAAATATTGTATGGAATAGAAAGTTTCGAATAACTTAAATTTTGATTAAAAAGCGTATGTATTCTAAAATCAGGGATGCCCCCTTCGAATAAGCAAACCCCGCATTAAGGTTTGTTTTTTTCTTCCAATAATAAAATTTCTTTGGTTTTAACATCGATACTTTAACATTTTAGATAAATTTTTCATTTTGAGGCAAATTTAATATATTGGAAAAAACTCCTCTACAAATATTATTTTTCGTTTTCTTTAGAAAGTCTACATACATTCATTAAAATAACTGGCTTATATATTTAATATGATCCTCGAATTGGCATTCATCCATGGCCAAAATCTAATTTACAAAACGAAAAAATATATAAATTTTCGAAGGGGCCGGTTTTAAAAAAAATCCCAGTTTTTGATTTTAAAGCATTTTTTCAGAATAGCAAGTGAAACCATCACAATAAAAAATATCAAAATGTTGACCATTAATTTTTCAAAATATTTTTTATTTTAAAATTTAAATTAAAAAAAAGAAACTTTATTTTAAAAACCCAAAAATAACCACCCAAAAAATTAAAAACGTTTTTTTTAAAAGGGAAATATTTCCAAGGGGGGAAGGTTTTTTTTTTTTTGTCTTTTTAAAAATTTTTTTCTTTTTAAAAAATCGAAAACCCTTTTTTAAGAAAAATTTAAAATTTTTTTTAAAAAATAAAAGAAATTTTTTTTTAAAAAATCAAACAACTTACAGAAACAAAAATTTAAGGGTACAATTTTAACAAAAGTTTTTTTGTCGAAAGATTGTGAAAAAATCGCGAAAAAAAATTATTTTTAATAAAGAAAAAAAATTGCAAATGAAAAAAATTGGCTTAAAAGAAAAACCTGAAAAAATTTTAATTGTTTTTAATATTTAGGAATGGTGCAAATTCCCCCAGGGAAAAAATTTAATTTGTGGTTTTTTTATCCAAAAA
>BMAV01007628.1:0-13983 GCA_019973955.1 Trichonephila inaurata madagascariensis
TACATTGATGACAATACATTTTTGATCATTTATAGTCCATTTGCAATCAGTTAAAAATATATTAATTAAAACCCTTACCCCTATTAGCTTTTTTTCTCCCTAGCGTATTATCATTGAGTTTAAAGAATTTCCCGATTTTTCGCCCTTTTTTTAAAAACCCCGTCTTTTTTTTTTCTATAAACCTGAGACGAAAAGAAATTAATAATCGGAAAAGATCATTTATTTCATTATTTAGCTGTTTATTTCTTTTTAAAAATTAATGATACGCTTTTTTTTACGTTTTTTTTCTAAAATGACGAAAATGATTTCTTAATCGTTCATATTTTTTTTTTTTTTCTTTTTAATGAATCGATATTCTGCACTAAAAGTTTGGCTCTTTCTTTTATATATAGAATACCCATTTAAAAAATAAAATCCGAAAACATTTTTTTTCACGATTTTTAAAAAATTACAAATTTTTTAATAAAACATTTAAAACTTCGTTTTTTTTAAAAACTATTTGCACAAAATTTTTTTTTTTCAGTTGAAAAACAAGTATTACCCCCAAATTCTCAAAAAGTTTTAAAAATTTTTTTTAAAAATTTGGATTTTAAAAAAAAAAATTGGGTTTTCGCAATATATTATTATATTAAAACAGAAGAAAAAAATGAGTTTTATTTTGTTTAAATTTTTTGCTTTCCCCAATGTTGTTTTGGTCTTACACGTGTTCTCAAACTTTCAATACTGGCCCCCCCCTTTTTCAATCAAAATTTTTTATCGCCCCCCCTTATACATTAATAAATTACTGAATGCAATAATAATTTTTTTGACGCAAAGCACAACACAAGATCTTAATTAAAAACCTACAAATTAATAAATGTATTAAGTTTTGTATATGTTACTTTAAGAAAAAAAAAAAATTAATAATAGGATAATTATTATGTTTTTTTTCCTTTCTCTGTTTTTTAAATTGGAACATATTGAAAATGCGGTGTCTGCTTAGAAGACAAAATATAGATATCAGAAAATTTAAAAAAAAACCGGGGGGGTCACTTTCTAAAAACTTTGAAAATTTTTGCTGTGCAAGAAAAGCCCATGGAAGTCGCTAATACATTAAACTTGTTCTTAATTCAGTATTAATAAGATAAGTTTTAAAATTTTTTTTATATATGTTAATTTTAAGTAATATATATTTTAAATAAATTATATATATAATTTTTAAGTAAAAGGTTAATTATGTTTTTTTTCTTTCTCAAATTTTTTTAAATTGAAACAGATTGAAACAATTTTTAAAAAGATTTATTTCCTTCAAGATTATTTCTAAAAGTACAAATGTCTTTAAAAAAATAGCCTAATCTATGTTGCTTTTTATCAATCCTTACATCTGGCTTTCCCCGCGAACGTTCAGTGGCTAGGAACCTAACAGACGTCTGCAAAAACATGTAAAAACACTGTCCCTCACAACAGTCAGTCTTGGCTGAATCGATTAGCAAAGAATCTTTTTTGAAAGTACATTTCCCCAAATTCAAGGTTGATTGAATTCACGGTATTAAGTATTTACGGCAGTGGATTATAACAAACCATAGATATATTTTTAAACCGGAATTTCGACGAAAATAAAGCATCAAAAGAAATAGAGAGGGCAAATTGATAGTAAGTTACGAAGGGGTTGGGGACCTTTCAAAATAAATCATATTTTTTACACCCAACTTCATAGATTTAAATCCAATGACGAAATTTAAAAGGGGTTTTTGAATAAATCACTCTTTGAATTTGAATAGAGGTGGATGCTGAATTTTCTGACTAAAAAAAAGCATTTCGTATACTATTACCATTTTAACATCATCCCTTTAATCTGGATTTTCTGCGATGGCTACTTTGAAGACAAAATATAGATCTGAGCTAAATAGCAAAAAATCCTGAGTGTCATTTTCACTTTTACCCTTTCCCTTTTAAAAACTTGCTCTGCAAAAAACCCCATGGAAGTCACTGATAATTATTAAAATTGTTCTTATATACTGATGAAGTACCTACTCTTAACACGAGTTTATTTTTAAAAAAATAAAATATATTATTCTTGATATAATAGTTAATTGAAGGGGAGTAAAACCAAGTGCATGACAATGTTCAAAAAAGTTGATTTATTGAAATGAATATACAATAAATTTTGAATGAACTGTAATTTTAAGCCTCGCAGAATTTGCATTTAGAATAAATGTTAAATAATAAAAATAATAAAAAATTTAATGAATAAAATTGTGTTATTTTTTAATATTTAAAGGAAAAGCCCGGGGATCAGGTTTTTATGATACTAACGTTAATGGTCGGGGGATGAAGCCCCCCAAATTTTTTTTATAATTTTTTCAATATACAAGAAAAAAATCACAATTTGAGAATAATTTAATTTAAAGGGAAAATATACTTACCATTTCAAGGTTTTTTCTATTTGTCTTTCAAATTTGAGAAAATATAATAAAACTGAACTAAATTGTTCCAAAGGGGTGACTAAAAAAGGACAAAATCACAGACACTTTTTTTAACATTACAGGTGTTATTTGCAAGCAAAACGTACATTTTGCTCACGTTATTGTAATTTTAATGTCCTTTGATGATCGACAAAATCCTGTTGAACTTTTCTTGCTTGCTTTTAAAGGAAAAAATGTTTTTGCGGTATTTGGGCTTCATATTTTTTTAAAATTTCTTAATGGCTATTAAAAATTTTTTCCCTTTTCGTTTCATGTTTATTGTTTTTTCTCAAATTTCTTTCCAACAGGTTTAAATTTGCATTATTTCAGCAAATGTTTCCTTTTTTTGATCGGCTTCAATTTCCTTCAAGAAATCACAGGTGCCCAATTTTTTTTATATTCTGCTCATTTACATTTAAAAACCCAAAATCAGTCGTACAACATCAAAATTTAAAAACCCCTAAGTTTTCATAGGAAAAATGCAGCATGTTCAAGAAAATATTTTGAAAAATAGTTTGGGGGAACCCCCAAAAAAGACCCCAAACTAAAAAAAGTTTGCCACTTCAAAAAAAGATATGTTATCAATTCATTTTAGCTCCCATTAAGACTGTCATATTAGAGGATTCTCTGTCAAGGGCATTGGTAACAAATAAACAGTTTTCCCCAGAATTAACGATTTTGTTTTTTGTTTCAGTATACTCAAAAAAAATACATCTTGGCCAATTAATCCTTCAAAAGGCAAAAAAGTTTTGCATGTATCAAAAACTCTTCACATTGTAAAAAAAACGCAAACAAATTATATAATTTACAATTTCCCCAAAAAAAAGGGATGGGAAGCATACCAGTAATTTTAAAAAGCCAGCAAAAGTAATATTTTAGATTAAAAGAAAGGGAAAAAAAAATCCCCATGTAGGATTACAGTAAAGCAAACAAAATTTTTTTTTTATTTATTTATGGGATCCAAGATACAATGAGCGTTCAAAGTAGAATTTTTTTTTTTTGATATTTTTTTCACCAAGTATATATAAATCTTTAAAATTAAATCGTATTTTTTATTATATCAGAGAGTTTTTTTTGTTTTTTCATTCCAGTAAATTAATTTCTTAACCCTTTTATTTTCGATATGCTCGCGCCCCTTAAAGGGTTATCGCCCCCCCGGGGGGGGCCCCGCTTTGAAAACGGTTTTCGGGACCCTTTCCCCCATTATCCTTTGGCGGCTCGAGGAAATATTTATCATAGAGGGGCCCTTTGCGGGAAATAAGATTGAGTCCCCCGAGCAGCCGTTAAAAATTAACTGACAAACACCTTAAACCTTTTTGGGAATGAGATGAATAGACTGGAAACCGACCGGGATAACTAAAGTTAAAAAAATTAAAAAAAAAAAATTTTTTTAAAAAAGCTTTTTTTTAAATATAAAAAAATAAAAAAACTTTCTTTTAAATTTTTTTTTGCTATCACTTTTAACGTCATTAAATAATTTTGATATAAAAGCTTGCAGCGAGATTTACCGCGTGATAAAACAAATTAAAAAACTTTTTATCTGATTGATTTAATTTTTTAAAAAATTTTAAACAAGTAAATCGTGACGTAAATCTCGGCAAGCTTTTTTTTCTAAATTGTGTTAATGACGTTATAAGTTGATAGCAAAAAATTTTTTAAATGAAAAGTTTATATTATTTTTTTAGATCATTTAAATAAAAGCTTGTTTTTAAAAAGTTTTTTTTTACTTTTAATTTATTTTAATGCCAGTCTGTATTATGTTTTTCTTCCTTTAAGTAAATTTTTATAACTTTTGAAAATAATATTTTATTCTCGACTTTTTGATATGCTCTCGCCCTCCTCGTAGGGTTATCATGCCCCCTAAGAGGGGACGCCCCACAGTTTCAGAAACACTTTTGTAGGCTTTTTTTGAACTTAGAAAATCAAAAATAATACACATAAAAAGAAAGTTTTTTTAAGAAATTATGTTTAATACATTAAGTAATTATATGATCATTTTATACCATATATAAAATTCCCTTTTAATCCATTAATGCTGATGTTAGTTTTGTTCAGCTATGGGGGAAATTGTAACATTTTCGTGCTTACCTTATGAATTGCTATATTTCATTTCGTATCGACATGAGAATAAAGGACACTAAGAATGCCTAATTACAATATTTGCTAGAGGAACAGTTGAGCTGTATGCATTCGTTATGTTAGTGACAACTATAATATCACAATTGGATTATAATTGTATTGATTGTACTCCGCGTGATCATAAAGACTGGATTGTCTTAGTTATCTCCAGCAGAAAGATATATATATATATATGAAAAATTCATATTCCATATTTTATTTCAGTCTAGTGGTTATTTTGTAATTTTTTTTCGAAAATATAGGATGAAAAATTATTATTAAATGAGAATTAGTATATTTTGCTTATGACATGACTCGGAAGGTTCCTCTGTTTTTTTTTTGTTTGTTTGTTTTTTTAACCATGGTTTTCGTTACACTTAACCTTTCTGCCTTAAATAAAAGAAAAGTTTATTTTTAAAATAAGAGACTGATTCTTTTACTGGTGCTAATTTCACTCTATTAAAAATGCTCTGCGCAACAACGAAATTGTCGAGGTTTATTAAGGATATCCCCTTCTGTATTGTGCGAATATACAACCAACGAAAATATAATCTCTTGCTTTTCTAATTAGTTTCATTTAAAAATAAAGGAAAATAAGTTGAATAATTTACACGTATTTAACGTTTTTTTATACGTGTACCTTCAAAAAAGTGAGTATATACATAAAACCAAAAGTAGCCGTTAAAATGACAGTACTCCAAAAAAAAATAACTGTTCAACTCATTTCATACCGCTTTTAACTCATTTCATTTCTCCTTTCTTATGAAAATCTGTGTTTAAGTATGATGGTTTAGTTGTCAAATACAATTGAAGAATGTGTATTTCTTTAGTTTTGAATAAAATACTTATATCATAAATTCTTGTTTGTCAGTGAAAAACATTCCTAAATGTTAGAAGTTTGTCATCTGATTAAATCTAAGAAGGAAAATATGATGCGACGATAATTCAGAAGAAAACAATTTATGTGAACATAGACTTATACATTGTCTAATTTTGTTAATATTGATTGCATTGTATTAATATAGTAGGATGAAAAAAAAAAAGAAACATGTGCAGAAAAAAGGTGTTTTCCTGTTCTGTTGAATAGCAAAAGCGATTTTTGTTTTTTAGCAATATATTTAAATTTCAGCACACCAAGTTTTGAATTTTAATATTAAAATGGTGAAATATTTCAAAAAATCAATGTAATGGAGAAAGAAATAATTGCGTTGATATATTAGCACAGTGGAAAAAAGAAAAATAGAACCTCCTTCGCACCTCTTAAAACACTATCATGACATTGTTTAAGAATAAAATAAAAATCACTGTACATTGAAGAGAAATAATATTTTCTCACATCATGGGGACATATACTTAAGGCAGTGTTTCTCAAACTGTGGGGCGCTCCCCCTTAGGGGGCGTTATAATCCTACAAGGGGGGCGCGAGTATATCGAAAAGTCGAAAATAAAAGATTATTTTAAAGAAAATATTAATTTACTGAAAGGAAACAAAACAAAATACATTCTGACATAATAAGAAGTAAAATACACATTTAGACTGATATAATACACATATAAAAGTATCAGTCATGCGCAATGTGCTTCATAATTAGTTGGACAGTACTAAGTTAAGAACAAGTTTAATAATTACCAGTAATCCCATGAGAGTATGTCCTAAAATTAAATACAAAATTTTATATTTACCTTGATAATTTGTATGGTTTATAATTAAAGTAGTATTGTAGCTTTACGTCAAAGTATATTATTTTTGAATTCAATACATTCTTACTGTATGGAAGGGGGCTCGATGAAAATTCTGATTTAAACTTGGGTCGCAAGTATAGAAAGTTTGAGAATCACTTAAGGTGTTTCTTATTGAAACTCTGTCTAAGAAACAACAACTATGATTCTTTATTCGCATAGAAAATTACGTTCACGTTCCCAACTAATATGCGTGTACTTTTTTTTCCTTCGGGAGCATATAATATGGAAAAATTATTCATCCACTTGTGTTTGTATTTCTTTTACGTAAAATTAAGGTTAGTTTTTTCCTGTATTTAGAGTACTTCTTTAGACTACTCATCTCGTATTATTTTTGAAAGTGTTAAAACACATGTGATATTTTCACACGAATAATTCTTTTTGTGAATTTATGCATGTAGTGTAAACATTTTCTTCGTATACAATTTATTCGATTTTTTCAAGATGTCCTGTATAAAAGGACATTATTAAAAAGTCCTTCTTCTCTCATATATTAACTAATATAATATAATATGGGACAGGGGAAATGCAGCCAAGAATGTGTCACTAAAAAGTGAAAAAAAAATTGGCAAACAATACAAAATAATTGCAACACAGAGCAAAAAACAAATCATATCAGGAATTAACTGCAGTATCGCAGACGGTGATTCACAAAGCAGTAGTCTAAGTAAAGGGACATAGAGATTACGAATGGTGTCCTGAAATATACCTATTTATTCTTTTCCAATCATTTATCGCAGTTCAGTTTTTGACCGTGGTTGTGAAAGGACATGGAAATGCTATTGGAGTGTTTGATTGATGATAAATCATAAGATAATGGTGACCAAAGAAACAGCTAATCATCACGCAGAGGACTTTGAGCAAACTAGAAAAGTTAACCGGAGCCCATCATCCATGTAAAGTTAGATGTACATATTACCTTTAAATAGAACAGAGTTGATTTACTATCTTAAGTGATGGTACTCCAAACCATGTTGCTGATTTATTGCATAGTAGAGAGTTCCTAAAGTTAGGCCACATTGAGCCTGTAATCCTGTCGATGTCATAATTTATAGGGATATCTTACAAACCTAATTTGGGGGAGTTTAAGAACACGAATATTTGTCTTTTCAACGTTTATGATGCTTTAGGTGAGCGCCAATACAACATGAGATTCACTGCTGTAGTCAATGGCAGATTTTCTAACACAGACACCATCAGCGTTCAATATTAATAGTAGCCGATATAAGAATAATAGATATAAGAATGTCAAGGGTTCCTGCATATACTGTCTACTAGTGGCTCACGTGACTACCATCACTTGACAGTTGTTACATTTATCCACGCATGTTGATGTAAAGCTTGCTTTCATCGGCTTCCTTCCAGCACCCCATATTTCCTTGTTCTAACTATCTTTAGCCCAACTGTTGCACTGCGTACTAACTGAAGGGTGTTTCAGCTGAGATTCGACGTAGGGTCGGGCCCACCTTCACCCAATCCTACACAATTTGTGGGCCCCGTACCCCAAATTTCGGACATATTCTTAGAGTATAGTTTCCAATATATGTACATCATTTAATATACTTATTGTTTCCCATTGGGATGATTTAGGAGAATTACTTTATGCAAAATATATATTTTCTCTGTATATACATACATATATATAAACTGAAGTGGCACAGAATTAGGAATATCTACCTAGTTTAAGAGTTGGGTCTCCTCTGGCCTTGATAACGGCAGCCAAACGAGGAGGCATAGATTCAACAAGTTTCTAGCTATTTTCTACTGGAATTGATTGTCAAATATTGGCTAAAGCCGTCCATAATTCAGTCAGGTTCATTGGTGCTGTGTGATGACCTTTCACGCCTCCCAACGATGATCAATAGAATTTACGTCTATGCTACAAGGTGGCCAATTTATGACTGAAAAATCAGAGGAACGCTCAACCAATTACCTAGTAACTAACCGGGAATTATGAGAGCTACAGTTATCTTGAGGGAAAACTCCCTTACCCGTGCGGATAACACAATATCATACACAGATGGATGTTATCACCCACCAATTCTAAGTACTGAATTGTATTGAGGGAAGTTGTTACGTGGACCACAAAGATTCCAAACAGTGCCACGAAAAAACATTTCATACCATGATGAGCCACCATGCCAATGTACAGTTCCAACCTGGCATGCAACATCCATGGCCTCATGAGCCTGATGCCATATTCTCAGCCTCCCTCAGCGTTAAGTAATTGGAATTGAAACTCGTCACTCCATGCTACTCGTTTCCAGTCCTCTGTACTCCATTTTATGGGCTCTCTTGCACTGGAAAGACATGCAGCCCCATGGTGATCATTGAGAAATGGTACACTCGTAGGTCGAATGGTCCCGAAACCATACGGTGAAGCGAGCATTGCACAATCCGTATAATGAATGTACAATTGTCGACAGGTACGACTGGCATCATGACTGGGAGGTAATTCGTGCTAATGTTTGGCTTCGCTAACTTCGTACAATACGCCTGACCCGTCTCTTACCACGCACTGTCAAATCTAATTGTTCTTTTCAGTTTGCCCGATCACTACTTTTCTGATCACTATCCATGTATTATTGGTATACTCTTTACACTGTCGACCTGAAAAATCCTAGCTGTCTGAAGATTTCGGGTATTGAATAGACCATGCGTCACACACCTACGATTTGTACGTGATCAAAGGTGGCAATCACCGTATTGGCAATTCCAACAACTAATTCAGAACAACCACAGTATGCGATATATATGTAGTTACCACAGCGCCCTCATTTGAGCACAAATGATGCTCAGCACTGTACAATTTGTATAGCCCTTGCTATCCCTAATTCAGTGGCACTTCAGCATATATATATATATATATATATATATTAGGTTGGGGAAAAATAAATCCATTATTTTTTCGGTAGATGACTGTACTGTCGATATCTCGTGAAGTACAGATCAAACAATGTCAAATTTATGCTCGTTGTCAAGATGACATTTCACACTAAAAAAATTCTTTTGCATTTTTTTGTTTAGTCCATTCAGTTGTGAGTTACAAGGTGTTAAAAATGGAAGTCAGCAAAGAGAAAATTTGGTTCATTTTACAATTTTTCTTTCATAAAGGCGAAAATGTGCAAGCAAGGTGGCTGAAATTGCGATTGGTGTATATGGTGCCAATACTGTAACAGCTAATCACGTGCAATTTTGGTTTCGTCGTTTCCTTTCAGGTATTTTTGATGTTAAAAATGCACCAAGCACAGGCAGGCTAGTCGCCTAAAATGTCCATAAAATCACAGAAATATTCGAAGTTGAACGGCATATTAGTAGTCGTAGCATCGACCAGGAGCTAAAAATAGACCACAAAACAATTTGAAACTATTTGAGCAAAGTTGGATTTAAAAAGAAGTTGCATGTTTGGGGCACACACTTAACACCAAAAATATAAAGATAAAATAAAAAACCAAAGATATTTCCATCTGCGAAGCCTTGGACAAACGGAAGGAAATAAACCCATTTCTTAAGCGGATGGTGACTGGGGATGAGAAATGGGTCACATACTACAATATTGTGCGAAAACGATCGTGGTCAAAGTGCGGTAAAGCAGCTCAAACCATGGCCAAACCAGGACTAACGGCCAGGAAAGTTCTACTGTGTATTTGGAGGGACTGAAAAGGAATCATTTATTAGGAGTTGCTTCCGCATGGCCAAACACTAAATTCAGATCTCTGCTGTCAACAACTGGACTATTTAAAGTTGGCTATTGACCAGAAATGGCCAGAATTGGCCAACAGAAGAGATATTGTGTTCCATAAGGACAATGCAAGACCACACTCTTCTGTAGTAACTCGCCAGAAACTCTGGGAGCTTAGTTGAGAAGTTTTAATGCATCCACCATATATTCCGGACCTTTGCACCAAGCGATTAAATTCTTTCTCTCGCATTGCAAAACTTCCTGAGTGATAAGAAATAGGGATCAAGAGAAGATTGTGAAAATCGATTACTAGAATTTTTCACCAATAAGGGCCAAGACTTCTATGAGAGAGGCATTATGAAGCTACCTTTGAAATGGCAAAAAATTATGCAACAAAACGGTGCATAGTTGAACCAAATCGGACAATCGGAAGCATGTTAAATAAAGTCTTGATGTTCATGAAAAAATAATGGATTTTCCCCCCAACCTAATATATAGTATAATTTAATAAAAGTGAAAATATTCTAAAACCTACAATGCCAAAGAAGAAAGAAATTGCAGTTTTTGGGACACAACAAACGTAGATACAAAAAGAATCTTTGGACGAAACTGAAGACTTATTATGATTTCTAAATCTGTCGCTGAATTAGGCCAGTAATTTAGGTTAAGCAATGTTTCATGGATCCACCTTTCCCGTACAGCAGAAATATATATATATATATATATATATATATATATATATAAATATATATATATATATATAAATAATAATATATATATATATATATATATATATATATATATATATAAATAATATATATATATATATATATATATATATATATATATATATATATATATATATATATATATATAAATGTTGTGTTGGTTTGTGTACGCTTCCATAACTCAAAGAGTTTTTTTGGGAGTTACTGAAATTTTGACAAAGTTGTATTTTTTTCAAAGGTTCTTATGTATTTTTTATTTTAAAAAAATTCATCAAATTTTTTTTAATTTTTAATTTTTAGTGATTTTTGTTGTTAACGCAGGATGTCCGCCCTCTGAATGCAAAAATTTAAACTTTACAAATTTTTTCCTTTGGGTTTTTTGTATTTTCTACTATGGATATATTTATTGGTTGTCATATTTATCTATTTTTTTGTTCTGTGATACGTAACTGTTATTACTTTTCAAATAAATTATTTTTTTAAAATTAGTCTTTCAACAACTCAAATTTTGTTTTGAAGTTTTGGCAACAATCGGAGAGCATTATCGCGGGATGTTTACGATTTTGCTTATATTTTACATCGTGTTTTTTCTGTAATTTTAAGCTAAATTTATTTCTCTTTATTAAAAAAATGAAATTTACGAATTGACTTCTGTAGCTACTTTTTTTTTTACCAAACAGTTTCAACCCTTTACCTCAAATAAAAGCGTAGCCAAATTCCATATAAACATTCAATGTTTGGAAACAATATTTTTTTCCCACTTGGAGACATTTTAATTTGATGAATTTAATCGACGGGGTTTTTAAAAAAAATGATTTTTCTCTGTTTTAGACAACTTTTTAAAATTGTATTTGATTCTTACGTATTATCGCAACAATCGCCTACTTTCATGATAACTAGCAAAGTTGGCAATTCCATTTTCGTAGATGTTGTACGCCGCGGAATTGGCTCTCATGTGCTTCGGGTTACAATGTCGCCAATAGGCTGCGATAATGTGTACTTTTTTGATGTTACTATTGAAATGCAAATGCAAAATTAAAATTTTGATTTTGAGTCATCCAAAATTTCCCCTTATTTTTTTTTTTGATTGCTTTATAAGATTATAAAAAACTTTTTTAAACAGATTATTAGAAAATTTTTAAAAAAAAATACTTGAAGTTATTATGGTTTGTTTTTGGGGACGTATACCCCCGTATCAATGATGGGGGCCCCAACGAGTGCTATTACAGTTCCACTTACATGATGCTCATATCTGAAAAGGACCCCAAAAGGATTTGGATACAAGGCCCCCCAGAGCTGTTTTGTAATTTCAAAGTTTTTTTTTAGCCTTCATTTTAACTGAGGCAACGGTTCAGTACATAAAAAATTTCATTTTGGGAAAATCAAAAAAGGTCATCATACCCAAGCAAACGCAGTGGAGGGGTAGTTTATCATCAAATTGAAGGCATCAGTGAATGGCAAAACAGACAGATGGCTCAAATACATGTTAAGGAAGCAGGTGGTCATAAAATCGTAATTTTTTTCAAATTAAATTTGCGTTGATAAAGATATTCGGCTCTTTTTATGTCAGTTAGGTTTGGTTTATATCATTTTCAATTTAATTTTAAGCTCAGGGTTTTACTTTGGGTAATTTTTATATATAAAATATAATTTTAATTCTGTACAATATATGGATCTGTTTGGCATGATTTCATAATCTCTCCACACAAACGAGTAGCGTACCGATTAAAATATATATATATTCCACCTATTTTATCTTTCTCCAATGATTCATGATTCTAAAAAAAAAATTAAATTAATATATAATTTTTATTTTTTGGTATTTGCGTTTTTTTTATTCAGCCATTTACCTAAAATCAAAAGACCTCACCGAATGCTGCAATATGTATTCAATAAGGGAAAACCATTCTATGCTTGTTTGTGCTCAATAACAATACTTTTTTGCATTTGACAGTGAATTTTTCCATGAAATATTTATTGAAGTTTCTAAAGGTTGGGACAATAACATTTGACTCGCAAAATATCTATTTTGTATAATTTCAAACTTTTATTTGCTGTTACTGTGAAATACAAATGCTAAAATTATGATTTTCTGATGTATATTTTGAGTTTGTTTTGATAATTATATATTATCGTAACCATATTGGGAACATTAGTAATTAATTGCCAATTCACCGTGTATGACGCAAACAAAATCGGGGTTGATATAGTTGCAACAGTACACAAGTACCTTTGTTTGCAACTTTTGATAATTTGTTATTGATAATTAATTTTTGATATCTTTTTATCATTTCAATTTGTTAAAGCTAGCTGTACCCAACCACATATTCCTGTGACTCAGTCTGGTTAAAAAGAAAGAAAAGATAAAGTACACATTTCTAATATCTTTTTAACGTTAACTTGAGGTATATTTTTTTTTAAAAAAAGTGGAAATATAAAAAAACAAAACTTTTTTAAAAAGATTTGTAATTTGTTAACAGAATACTCTCGTTTTTTGGTTTTTTTCATATTTTGAATCTAAAATTATTTGATTTTCTCCGTAGGGGGGATGCCAAGTTTGAAAAAATTTAAATTTTTAAAAGCTTTCTTGAGGGCCCAAAAGGGTTTAATTTTTAAAACTTATGGGTAGACATTTTGTGTTAACTCATTGTCTATATAGATACAGAAATTGTCCGCTGTGCCCACTTTAGAGCAGTAGTTGTCCATTTTTCAACCCTTCATGGACCACTTAAGGTATAACTTTATAATTTGAGGTTCACAAATTGGATTGACCTCTATATGGCGGACCACACACTATAGGTATATTTACGTCTTTATTTAATTTTCCATACCCCTGAAAATAAGCTTCATGAAAAGCAACTACAATCAACAGACTGAAGTGTTTTGCCGCCAATTTTCCAAAAAATTTTTTGAGGTTACCAAAAAACGCTAACCCAGAATTTTTTTTGTTTGTTTTTCGTTTATTATTCCTGTAACTAAAAGCTTTTAGTAAAGTATAATCCATGTTCTATAATATGTTATTTTGTTGTTCAATTTTTTTTTTAAAATTGAATCTTTATAGAGGTATAAATAATTCCTCAATTTTTCTACATACCATCCGAAATTTCTCACACATCACCAATTGGTACTGCTGGTCTGTAACACACAACAGTAATAATGTATTAGCATCACCATAACAAAATTGGTGCCACGTGTATCACACCTTAATTTCTAAACAACAAAGATTCTAACATTTTTTTTTGTGAAAAAATAAATGAGATTTGGGTGAAAA
>BMAV01007629.1:0-36489 GCA_019973955.1 Trichonephila inaurata madagascariensis
GTATTGTTTCATTTTTTTATGGTTTTTCCCAAGTGGTCGGAAAATTATTGCAAAGAAGGAAGTCTCGGGCGGTGTTTAAAAGTTATAATCCAAGCAAAGTTGACACTACAATGGTGTATATTTTTTTTTGAACTTTTGACTTGTAAAATTTTTTCTCTTTAGTATTGGAGAAACAAATGTAATTATGCATTTGTTTACTTCGATTATGACTTCGTGAATGGACAATTCCTTTGGTTATTTGTTTTAATGGTTTATTGAAAAATGTTTGTAATTGTATAATATGTATGTATATATATGTTGTTGTATTGTTCCGTATTAAGATGCATCTGGTTCGGGGAAACGCGGCGTAGTCAGGGCACTAGCAATAATATTAACAGCGCTGCGCGGCTCATTGGGAGTTTTATGGAACCAGATGCGGGATGGAAATGAAAGTTTATTGTGATTTACAAATGATATATAATGCATAAAAAGTGTGAAACTTATTGGTATTATGTAAATATAGATTTGGCAAAGTAACTTAGAGTTTTTATTTCAGGGTGACAGACCCTGAAAGTAGTGTTCCATAGCTGATATGTAGCCTCAGCTCGGAGCAGTGGAGCCGGTCTCCCAGCTCACAAATAAATATTTGTCCTGACGCAGAGTTTGGGTCTGCGCACCCAGAAAAAGTGCACGTGGAATATTTGTTTTAGAATATTTAAGTTGCATTAAATATAGAGTTAAGTATATATGTAAAAAGTGAGAATATACCATTATTAAACAACAAAATTGTTAATGTTGGCCTAGTTAATGGAGTAAAATTTATTGTGTGTCTGTCACGAGTTTAAATTTAAAATTAAGTTGAATATTAAATTTAATTATAAGATAATTAAAAATTACAGTTAAGTTAAATATTGGAATTATAGAAGTTAAAATGAGGATTCAAGGTTAAAATTTAAATAAAACTTAGAAAGCGAGGAGATTCAGAAATAAAATTTAGGCACGTAATTTATTAAGGGCGTTAGAACCTTAAAAAAAATCACGTTTTCTTTTTGGGGGATTGTGACATCTCTCCGTTCTTCTTCTAACATAACTCCTACGTTCTTTGACAGCCACGATTAATGGCAAAACTTTTCCAACCCAATTCAAGAGGAAAAACGAAGCAACAATGCAAATAAAAATAACCTTTAAAAGAATAGAAAGTTTAGTGAGAGGAAATGGAATCTTAAGAAAACAGTGTGGAACAGTTGGAAGTGTGTTTAGACTGGCTTACTCAGGAATCACGGGGCGCCCCCCTCGCTAATATTTACAAAGAACCTATTGCACACGAACACATCAGTCTACCTGAAAGTATCAGAATCGTTGAGCCTTCAACCTAGGTAGGAGGATTATATTCTGTGTGAACGCTAGTATAATATTGAATTGAGATTAGGTGGAGATAATTAGTTATATTTTGATAAGTGATCTAATTGCGCGATCTGACTTAGTTAAACGGCCGTACTTTGGTTTATTCTCACTTAATATAAGTTTGTTCGTTATATAAGTAATTTAAGTTAAATTCTCAATAAAAGTCATATTAAGAATTATAGAATGTCTCATCCTTCCGATAATCCCACACATCTAACTTACGCGGAACCCCCAAGACATAGCTATCGACAGATGGCTATGTCACAAGAGAACTAATATCATTATACAGGGTGTATCTAAACTCTGCGGCAAAACTTTAAGGGGTGATAGTACACATCAAGACAAACAATAGTAAACAGGAAACTTAGGGTCCCAAACGTCTTCCGAAGGAGCAGGGCCGATCCTAGCAGGCTTGCAGCGCGCGAGGGCGGCCAAAACAAGGGGCGGCCGCATATAGTTCTATCAATCAAGTAAAATTTTGTGCAATTTCTCAAAATAAAATTTATAAAAAGTTCAATAAATATGCTGAATTTTAAATAGTTATAGAAAAATCAAAATAAGTCTCGATTTCCCGATAGCACAGCATAGTTTAAGAAAAATAGAATGTTAGTACACAGCGTGTAGGTTCATACAAATTGTCCATTAATGTCAACTTTTTATGTACATCCTTCATTTGATAGCAAAGTTCGTGACAGAGCTGGCTATAGCGCAATAGAAAAGATTTTTTTATTATTATCAGCGACACTGGCAACGCACCGCGTGGATTGATATTTAACAAAAGCGTCTCAAAATTGATTTTTGCGAAAGATGCTTTACGAAAATATTTAATATGGTTAATATTACCTAAGGCATAGGTGTGTTTAAATTCAATATGCATTTGGGGAAATTAAAAGTTTTCAATTTAATAATAGCCTTACAATTTATAAAAAACAAAACAGAGGACAGAAGTGATTGTTTTACTTATGGTTTTACAACGCTCTTTAACAGCGCTCATTTCCTTTTTTAGTAAAAATGTTATACTTCCATTAAAAGGTAGTTTCTTGCAATTATATTTGGTATAAAAATATTTGAGAAAAAATCTTGCAGCTCATTTTGATTAAATAATTTTCATTACAAAGCCTGTTTGAAAAGTACTTCAATAATCACATAGTATTGTTAATGTTAGTGAAGTTTACCGAAGTTCTAAATCTTATTTTATGTTGTAGGTACTTAAGTACTTTTTTTAAAAAATTGTGGGATTTATGCATTTTTTTTAAAGAATCCCAAAATGTAACAAGATGCTATGTAATTAAATAGATGAATCAAAAGATTTACAAAATATAGCACTAAAAACAATAATAAAAGAAAACATATTAAAAGATAATCACGATCTTCAGTGCATTACGTTTACAGCGAAAAGGATTAAAGCGAAATATGGGATAACACGAAATAATACAATGGTCCTGACAAACTGCTATGTATTTTCATGCAGTTTTTTCCAAAATGAAAAATTTTTCCTTCTGGGAATGAACAAAATACGGAAAACACCGACATTTTAAAGGGGTGTGAAATGAAAGAGATGTATTATTGGTCTGTCCTATTATATCATCGGAAGAATTCGTTGCAGTACATGATGATAATGTGTGTACAGCCCCAATCATGACAGGCAAAGACATTTTGGAGTGTGTACAAAGCTCAAAAAGTATCATTGATACAGATTCCGACTGTGAAAATCATCTCCTGTTCTCAAGTCATCCGAAATGAGGAACATCTTTAAAAAAGTATGAGCATTTATATATCTTAGACGCATATTCCATTGGTGAACTGAATAACAAAATGGACGACATCGAACAATTTCTGGATAATTTGATAGTAAAAAAAACAATGCAAAAAAAATTTATCAGATTATTTTCCAAAAACTCAATAAATGTTTTGTTTTACAAAAAACTTTAAAATTTTGTATTAAATTTCATTAAGTTCTTGTAAATGTTTTTTCATTAATTTTAATTAAATACATACATATATACATATCTATGTAAATAAATGTACTTTACTAAATTAATAAGCTTAATTTTGTTGAGTATACTTTTTTTTTTTTTTGCAATATCCTTTAACACGAAAAAATATTTCAGTACCCTCAGTTTCGTGTTAAACGATTTTCACTGTACACAGATCTGCTCGCTTTTATGCATACCCCATCTCCTAGTTGAAGAGTAATTTCGTGTAATATTATCCACTCAGCCCAGTGCTTCTGAAACTTTTAACATTTTCGACCCAATATTTAGTCATAATTTTCATCGCCCCCCTTCCCACCATCCAATAACAATGTATTGAATTCAATTATACTATACTTAGACATTAAAGCTACAATGCGACTTAAATCTCTTTAGTGACACTGGCATTTATAAACGTCTCGCTCAGTCAAAGAGTTAACTGCCCCGAACAAATATATACGTCTTTCCAATCTTTTCTGTGCACTGCTATCCATAAAATTATTCCAAAAGCTTTGGAATTCAAAAAAAGGACCTTGGCAGTGTTTGCGAAGGATTTATTAATTTCAAGTAATTTGCTTATTTTGATTCCTTTTCTTCCCACTCCCCAATATATCACATTCGCGCGCCTGCATGGAAATCGGCGGCATTGGGGAGCGAATCGCGTAACTTTTAATCGGCAGTTAAGGGATTAATTATAAACCGTAAAAAGTTATCATGATAAGAGTATATTTTTGTATATAATTTTATATATGAAGAGCCCATTGGGTCACTGGTAATTGTTACACTTGTTCTTAACTTAGTATTGTTAAATTAATTATAAAATACATTGTGTAGTACTGATACATTTATAAGTGTATTACATAAGTGTAATTGTGTATTTTATTTTTATTATGTCAGAATGTATTTTGTTTGTTTACTTTCAGTAAATTTATATTTTTTAAATAATTTTTTGTTTTCGATTTTTCAATATACACACGCCTCCTTCGTAAAGCTATTACACCCCTCTAGGGGACGGACCCACAGTTTGAGAACCGCTGCATTTATAGCCTTAATTTGCGCAATATATGTCTCATTCAACCCTTGTATTATATTTAGTGTAACAAGGATATGTATGTGTGTGTGTTTTTTACACAAATGTAGAAGTCTACGCCCATTGAAGCTGTCTACAGTCGCATTTCGTATTCTGCGTTAATTTGTTTTTGAATTTATTTTTGTTGTCACATACGTCAAGAGAAATGTTTAAAATAAATATATTGCTCAAAAAGGCATTTAAATGTTCATAACTGTGTATGAAACTTTTATGTATTCTGCAAACTTCGCAGCCTGAAATTTAGAAGCTCTCCTGTTTAAATGTAAGTTTTAACGTCGAATCAGTTGATATGTCGATAAGTTGTTCCCTCCCCTTTATTGGCAAGCCTTCTGATTTATGCATTCTAACTTAGTTTTCTCTGAGAAATATTATTTTACAGGTGTTAGGTGTGCAAAACATTGCACTAGCGAGTATAAAATAATTTTGTGGAACCCTGGATCATAAGCAACAGAATACTTATAATCTAGGTAATACATATAAAGAAAAAATGTTTTAATATTTTTCATTATGTTATAATAAAAAATGCAAGAAATTATTGAAAAAAGAGGCTATCCGGTGCCTAATTTATGTTTTAAATTCCCTCGTGGGACCCTCTTTGGGAAACACGATTTTAGGTATAGTGATTATATAAACCCCATTGAGGACATTAATCTATTTTGAATGCATGTTTATTTTTTCTTTACGAATTTTTATTTTGACTTGTGGAGTCCCCGGATAAGCTTGGTTGAACACCAAGCCTCCGTGGAAGAGTTTGAAGATTGATCGTATTGTTGTGAGAACGCACTGAAGAAAAAAAATGAGAAATGGAGGGGAACTAAAATTGTTTTGAGAAACACAGGAAACAATGACGTTTTTGCATTTTTATAGGAGTAAATGATACGTTCATTTGTCCACTATAGACCTTATAGAAGGAGATAATAGATAGAAGCACTGAAGCTTAAACATTTGCATACATCAGCGCATTTTTCCCACGATCACCTTTGATCTTGGTTCAAACTTACGAAGTCTGTCGCCAAAAGCCCTCGAGTAGCTGAATAGTGCAACGTTAACATTCACTCACTCACCCACGACCACCTTACATAAACACATGCTTTTACTTCTAATTTAAAAAAATCTGTGAAAAGATTTGTAATATGCTTAGTTGAACACCAGGACTGCGTTGAACGCAGTTTGAAGATTGAAGTAGAGAACGTATTGGTGTCCAGGAAAGCCCGGGGGGGAATAAGGTATGGGAGGTCATCTACCAATGTTTTGAGAAACAGATCAATCAAAAGCATTTTTGAACCATTTTAATAGAAGTAAATGATGCGTGAAGTTGAACGCACTGTATATCTTATTAAAAAACCTCTGAGGTCTCATTTTTAAAGCACTGGTTCCTAAACATTCACATATATCAACGCATTTTTCCCACGATCACCTTACGTAAACAATACGAGTGCATTTGCCTCTAATTAAAGAAAATCTGTGAAAAGGTTCGTCTCTTGTGGCTGTCTTTTGTTCGAAACAGTTGAGCTAACGTCAGAATTTGAAGTCACAAAACATTTCTCTAACTTCACACCGTCGAACCGTGACGATTTTGCGTTGGCAATAATTCCACTGAATCAGGGGTGGCTAACCTTTTCGGGAAAAGTGCCACTACCTGACAAGAAATAGTTTTGCTTGCCACTTCCAATTTAAAAATATGATAAATATAAAAGTACAAACTTGGGTTATATTGTTAATAAACTTTATGCAGGCTCAATTAGTTAGGTTAGGTATAAAATAAAAATGAGTAACTCGGAACATTTGATTCTAAATTCTTATTAAGCAATCAGTACTTACTTAATACGGCTTTTGAATCTGTGGGGTTTTTTTACCGAGTAATCTTTATTACACAGTACTAGTTCTCTCTCTTGAAGATGCTAATAAAATTAAGTCGTTTTAAATGTATATCAGTTAATTTTGAGTAAAACTGTTTTTTACTATATTCATAGTAAAAAAACATTTGTTTAGAAACATGTTGATCAAACCTAAAAACCATATCTGGCTGCTAAATAAAATGTAAATTTAGGACATTGCTTTGTTAAATTTTTTCAAAATTAAAAAATAATCCCGGTTCATTTGCAGTTGAAATAATTTTCCCTTTTTTTTTTGCTTTTAAATTTAGTATGGTGCTGTAGGTCAATAATTTCGATTGAGATTTCGGGTGAGTAATATTTAATGTCTTGCAGAGAAACTGAAAACGGGTCTGTGAAAAGATTAGCATTTATCATCTTGAAAATCATCAAACATAAAACCCAAATGGGTCATACGCTGGAAAAACTTCTTTTGAGGTGAAATTTCTGTTTTTTTTTGAAAAAGGTAAAAGGGTTATGTAACACTTTTCTACGTCCCCTTACCCCAATGGTGTTTTCCAAAAAATTGAAAATTCTAATTTTAAAAAACCGTTAAAAAAAACAAGGATTGAAGTTCGTATCAATGCTATTAGACCTCTTAAACAAGACCAAAAAAATATTTTTTCCCCATTAAATAATTTAAATTGAAAAATACCATTAAAACACAGGAAAAATTAACTTTTAAAATTTTTTGTATTCAATTTTAATTTGGCATGATTTATTATAGGGTTTGATGTATTGATAAAATGATTAAAAATCTAAATTAAACATCTTTTTTTGGTTTAAGGTTTAGATAAAAGAGGTTCAAAATTTTTTTGTCTCATAGACTCCTTGCATTTTTTTTTGGGTTTTTCAGTAGCCCCCTCTTACCTAACATTGAATTTTTGAAAATTTATAAACAAAAATGTCTTTGAAGCTGGCACTATTTACTTTTTTTTTGAAAAATTAAATTTCAAACTTTTGGGGAAAATTATAGCTTTTAAAACTTTAGTATATGTTAATGAATTAAATTAATAAATTAATACAAAAAATAACTGCAACGACAAACACATGCTGTTAAGGAGAGGGAAGAATCTGTTGCTTCAATAACAAATTTTCAACATTTAATAACAATCTAGTCAGGTTTAACCCTAAATCTCCTTTGTTAGTAAGTGTCTATTTTTTTTCTGAGAGACAACAGGTAAATTTTTTTAAAGCTAAAATTGCTGACATCTGTTTAAAACTTTTTTTTAAGTCTTCGTTGGGAACCTTTTTGAAATATGACTTTCTTTTTCCCAATTTTCACTATATGAATTCTCTCATTCTCTACTGATGTATTACTATAAAAAAAGCGATCTCAAACCTAGCTTTAAAATTTGAGTAAAGGACATTTTTAAATTTTTTAACGTAGGTTAAAAAGTCTTCGGGTTTTCTGTGACAAATTGATAAAAAATTTTAGAAAGTCAAATATTATACTTCTTTGGGTTAATTCTGGAAAAAATCTGAAATGATTCTTGTCTTAATAAAACTTAAGCTGTCACCTAGTAACTACAAATTCACCTCACTAAATTTAGTAAATAAACCGGGAAAAATTTGGGAAAAAACTGGTTTCCCCCAGATCAAATTTTTTTTTAAAATTAAAAATCACGATCTGGTTTAATGAGAAACCCATTTTTATAGACCCCATTTACACCTTTATGGACCCCAAATTATTTTTTCTGGCCCTAGGCCCCGGGGAAACACTGGTTTTGATAATCATTACAAAATATTTAGTTTCCCAAAAAATCTGATGATAACTTTAAGAATTTGTCGAAGAAAAAGAAAAGGGTTTCAGATTTAGCCATCATTTTATTGAATCGAAATCTCAGAAAAAAAGGATTTCACCGAAACTATTTGACAAACTTTCTTTTTGGAAAACCCGAAAAGTTTTTTTATAGTTAATTATTAGATTGTCTTTTTTTAAAAGGGCCCGATTTATATATTTTGTTTCACGGAAATTTTTGTTTTGGTACTTTTTTTTGGATTATATTTTCTGAGTAAAAGTACAGTTATTTTTTTATTTCTAATTATAAAAAGCCTATTTTTTTTTTAAAGTTAGTATTTTGTTTTTTTTTTGTTTAATTAAATATTCTGTCGCTACTGTGCAATATTAGCTGGCCCAAAAAAAAAGGGGGGGGGTTTCACTTAGAATTTCATTTAAATTTTTTTTAATGTTTTACTTTTTCTTTAATACAGATAGATGAATTTATAACGTCAACGTTAAGTATTAGTCAAAATGTGAAAAATCTCCTTGAGGGGGGGGCACATTAAGGGCTTTTTCACGCGGGCGGCCCACACCTAGGATCCAGCCCTGCGGGGAATTAAATTCCCTTAAAATTTGGGGGCCCAAATTTAAAACGGTTTCCGTTAGCAGTTTTCGAAAATTTTTTTTTTAGTCAGTATTTTCTTGAAAAAAAATTTTTTTTAAAAATAAAACTAAAAATGTCGATATAGAGGGCTCTTTAGACTTTTTAATTTAACCCAACAACTAATATTTTTTTACTGTTATTTTTTGTATCACATTAAATGCTTTCAAATACTTAGACTTAAACAAATTTTGAGCTCAAAATTTGAATCGTTGTGGGTGGTTAAATAGCGCTGTCAAAAAGACAGTTGATAAATTTGCAAAAATTCAATATTAGGCAAACAGGGGTCTACCCGAAACCGAAAACCAGGGCAAGGGTTCTATGAGACAAAAAATGTTTGGGAACCTCTGCTTCAGAACCTTGAATTTCTGATAGATTTATTGGAATTCCAAGAAACATAAGATCATTCATGGTTTTCATACACCTTAGTGATAGGGGGATTAATATTCCCTAAGCAATCATGTCGTTTCTATAAATAACTAGTTATTGTCTTCGTTTATACACGTGACTGTATTATTTGTGATGCGTTTTTTCCTGTGTTCTTCCCTGTATATAAAAACTTGATACTTGAGTAACTCCTTCTCTCGTATTTTGGCACTGTACGGGAGCATGCTCAAATAAATTATGTGATGACGACAGTGGCGCACACAAGGGGGGTGTCCTAGGGGTCCAGATACCCCCATAGCCCTTGATTTTTTTTTTCGATTGGTTATAATCCTATGTATATATTACGTAAAAACTAATTATGTATTTGTTATTAATTAATTTTATTAATTATTGCTAATTATCTATTTAATAATTAATTATTTATTGTTTTTGTTTCTGAAAATCGACAAAATCAAAAGAATATGTTGGACGACGTATTGGAGCAAGATACCAAAATGGTAGACTTTCGACCCTAGACCCCCTCCCTTGAAAAATTTTTGTGTGCGCCACTTATATGTATATATATATTCAGAATTACAAATAATTTTTGATATAGATAATTTTTCCCATATCCAAATGTTTAAGGAAGCTAACTAAATATGAAAAAAAAAAAAAATAGTTACCTTAACATTTAATTTTTTTGAACCAACTTCCGATTTTATTATAAATAACAATATTGATATTGTTAAAAATCTTTTATTTTGCATTTCAAACAATGATTTAAATCAGGAAATAAACGAGTAAATAACTATAGATAGCCGTAACAGAGTTTAAAAAAAGTATTTTATTAGAACAGAAAATAATTTATAATTCACCTCAAAAACTGTTAAGTAAAAAAACAAAAGTATACTTATTAAGAGAAAGTATGGTGCTATTTAATAAATTAACTAAAAATATCAAGGAACTCTCAATAAGTACAAAAAACACGACAACTAATAACTGTAAGAGGATATGTACACTTAACACAAATAAACTAGAATAAAAACAAAAGTTATACAAAAAAATTAATAAGATTATTTTATACCTTATAAGTATACTAGAATAATCCAGAAATAATTATATTAAGTATATATGCGGTGATAAAGTTAAAACGCAAGGTATCAACATCGAAGTATAAGAATTTTCCACGGTAACGCGTCGCACGTGCAAATGTTTACCAAATGCATCATGTGATTCCGACTTGGCGCCGCTTGACTGTGAATTTAGTCCCTTGTAAACTGAATATTAAATGTAAAAAATTAAAATACGTCTAGTAGTCTAGAGCTCAGAGTTTAAAATTGTTCCATTCGATTATTTTTTCAATATATTTATCAATACGGAAAAAATAATTGCACAAAAAAAATCAACATGCATATTTCATAAAAAAATATATATAAATTTTCTGAGAATAAAATTCTTAAAAAATTTTGATGAGAAAAAAATTTTAAAATATAATTTAGAACAAAAATTAAATCCTCGGAGGCTGCAAACCCTAGCTGCGATGAATTGCTGCTGTCATCAGAGAAAACGGTGGTATTCATAATATTATAAACATATCTCTAATTCAATTGTTCGACAGTGCAGAATTTTATCTCCGAAAAACTCCTTTCTTCGAAACTTAGGGGAAGGGGCGAGGGGGGTAGAGTTTTACAATCTTTTACTAATAGTAAAAGGTTCATTAATACTTTGAAAAGGTACTAATTTTATGATAAAAGTATCTAAAACATGCAATCAGCAAATAAAATCAAAACTTAACTATATGAATTTACTTTAATCTTCAAATGTTAAAAAGAAGAAAATGACGATAAAATAGAAGATGATAATCTGAACAAAAATCATAATTAAAACACGAATATTATTACAATTTATCAGTTCAAAAATGTTTTCATTTGTTGAGGTATCAGATCGATTATCATAAATTTATGTAACTACAATAACAAATATATTTTTGAAAAATCTACTTTTTTATATAAAAAAACTCAATATTTATTATTCATGTTAAAGTAATGCTTTAGTATTTAATATTAAAGTAATTTTAAATTAACGTAAATGAAAAATAAGCGCTGGTTTTTCCCCTACTTTTACTATTTTTAACACGCTGTTATAAGTTTCGCTTTAAAAGGTCAGATTAATTTGAAATTTTGCGCCCTTGTCAAGGACCGATGACAATACAATAATTTCATAATTTTGTTCCATTGTCTGATTAGGATACTCAAAAAAATTCAGATTTGGCGACTAATTCATTATACCATTTCCAGATTTGGCGACAAATTCTATTTTCCATTTGAAGATTTGGCGACTAAAAGATTAAATTACAACCCTATAAAAACGAAAACGTTTGCGTCGGCAATTTCTTACCGTAATTTAAACACTTCTCTAGTTTTTCTGAATTCCTGATAATTGTGTGATTCAGAGGTCACCGGATTAAATAATTTCTTACAAACTGTTCGATTCAAAAAAGTGTACTTTTGTGTCTAATACTGATGCAAGTTTCAGAGAGAATATTGAGCTCTTTTTAGTGAAAAATATCATTGACATAACACATCTTCCTTCAAATATTTCAAATTTAGCTCTACCAGAATTCCTTCAGTTGGCTAATCCTACATTTCGCAAACCAGGCCATATCGACGCACTAATTGGATGCCAATGGGTATTCAAGATTCTAAAAAATGACGCATTTAAAGCTAATTCATCAATGAACAAATGATAGTTTAAAAAACTTAAAATGCATGCTTTTATTGTAGATCGAACTAAAAAATGAAAAATAAATTATAGTTAAAAAATACTAAAAAGCATGCTTTTATGTTAAATCGAACTACACTTTATTTTAAAAAAGTATAATAAATTCCAATACAAATATATTATTTTCTTTTTTTGAAACAAAAATTTTGATGTAAATGTCCATTCAACGCTTGTTTTCTCTCTTTCTATATTAGATTTAAAATTTAAGTTCTTTAATAACTCACTTATATGAATAAAAACTTCTACTGTCCATGCTTCTATTCAATATAAATCATTAAGTTTTTTTTAAGCAAATACCGTAAAATTTAAAAATTCAAGAACTTTGCAAAAAAGTTAAGATATTAATAAAAATCAAAACAATTTTTATCAAGAAATAAACTAATAAAAAAATGACAAAGCTTTTGCAAACAAAATTTAAGAGGACATGGTTACAGCTCTAACTAGAGTTTGAGAAAACAATGATTTAAATAACATTAAAAAAATTAAAGTCATTACAATGACTTGTAGTTGATATGTATTCATCTTCACTATAATGAAAACACATTTATCTGGTTTGAATAAAATTTATGCCCCATTACTCTATTTTTGTGTGTAATTTCTTCTCTGTAGCATCAAGTACAATTATTTCCTTGAATATACTAAGAAACAAACAACAACAACACAACA
Organism: Trichonephila inaurata madagascariensis; assembly: GCA_019973955.1. Classification (NCBI taxonomy): domain Eukaryota; kingdom Metazoa; phylum Arthropoda; class Arachnida; order Araneae; family Nephilidae; genus Trichonephila; species Trichonephila inaurata. Next base: position 12,518 of record BMAV01007629.1, read on the forward strand.
AAAACAACTCCAATAATTATTTAGTAATTAAAATTTAATATGGAAGAGGCACTTTAAAGTTAAAGGGGTAGAAAAGTAAAAAAGGAAAGGAAAAAAAGCAACTTCTTCGGAATTTCTTAGTAAATAATACGTATGATTAAAATAAATCTTATAAACAAACAACAAAAGTTTATAAGTTCTCACATTTTAAGATCACCAACGCTAGAAACTTGTATGGATCAAAGCACATTTTCTGTGATCAATTTAGTGATCATACTAAAGTACCCCGTCGTCAAATTTTATGGAGATAAACGGTGAAAAATAAAAATGATGGTTTAATATTACTTAGTGTTTACAAAACGAAATATATATATATATATATAAACCTTTTTGTACCAATTGTTCCCGTATTTTTTCTTTGTACATCATGCAAAAACACAGAATATCATTTTTTAATTTTCACTTTTACTTCAATTTCACTTCTTTCTTCATAAGCTTGTTCTTCTGAGGTGATGAGAGACTCATCAGCACGAGGCTGAGGTTCCATTTGAACATACTGTATGACTTCGGCAATATTTTCAAACGAGTCGAAGCCTAATTTATGTCCAAGTTTTACATCTGTTGATTTTCTTTTTTCGTTCTTTTAAATAGGTTAAAGCAGCGATACTCAACCTGCGGCCCACCAAGCCTTTTTAAGTGGCCCGGTCATATGGCTCAATGTTCTGAGAAATTCACTTACTTAAGAACATTGTATGAAAATTTGGTGGGAAATTCCTTGTCAAGAAATCAAATATATCAATTTTGCTTTTTGCTGTCGGTGTTATACGGGTACGAATTGATATTCTTTTTCTATTTGGAACAGTTAAGGTTAGTGATAAAAGACAACAGTGGATTAGTGACAATTTTATGGGTGGAACTAATTTTTAACTATCCTTCATATCTTGCAAGCGAAAAATATTCGAAAGAAATATATCGTTTCAAGACGATTGGGAGGTTGACAGTTTTGTAGTGAAAAACAGAGAGAGACACAAGAGAGAGAGATCAGTAATTATTTGATTTGTCCCGAAAGTGATGTATTTAAAAAATACAAATAAACAGGAATCATTCAATGTACACTTTTCCTCAAACATCTCTTTCAAGAGGTGTAAAATAGGTTTTCTTGAATAATCTTTGCAACAGCAACAAAGTATTTTGTCAGTGGTAATATCACAGCGGCAAGAAAGACATCCTATGAAGTTTGTTATATTATTGGTAATCATATGCAACCGTTTACTAATGTAGAAATTATGAAGGACTGTTTCACGAAAGTGATGTATTTAAAAAATATAAATAAACAGGAATCATTCAATGACACTTTTCCTCGAACATCTCTTTCAAGAGGTGATAAATAGGTTTTCTTGAATAATCTTTGCAACAGCAACAAAGTGTTTTGCCAGGGTAATATCACAGCGGCAAGAAAGACATCCTATGAAGTTTGTTATATTATTGGTAATCATATGAAACCGTTTACTGATGTAGAAATTATGAAGGACTGTTTCTCAAATGCTTCTAACTTTAGTGTTACAGATAAAAATAAAAAATAATTAAAAAAGCAAAACAGGAGTTGTAATATTTTGATCAATTTTCCACATTTTAAATTTCCATTGTTATCTTAGTCTTAAAGCATTTCTCCACCACCCCCTTCCCCATTTATCCTCATGTCGCGGCCCGCGTGAAATAGCTGACATATGTATGCGGCCCAGCAGAAAAAAAGGTTGAGTACCCCTGGGTTAAAGGGATGATACTATATATAATTTTTAAAAATGAGTGGATTGTGCGATGTGAATCGGATGGCAAGAATAACCGATGTGCACACGAGATGTGGTTATCATAAAGACTGAAGATAAGTTACCTTTGTAGATTGTATATACCGCGAGTCCTTTATCTCGAGAAAAGAATTTATACATAAGCATCTACTAATCAATTAGTAATTGATCAGGGTTAAATTAGCACCATTCATTAATTTGGGATGTAATTTTTACTCAAATTTGTAACCGTTCTATAGTCCATACAAATTGAAGTTGCACTAAGCGAGGTATTCTTGTGCATGTGAATATATATACAAGGGTGTAGCTACCACCGTATCAGCCATGTTAATGATACGGGACCCTCAAGCAACAAGAACCTCAAAATGTGTAACATTTTGACACATACAAATAAGTTTTATCAATGCGATCGTCACTATCTATTTTCCAAAATATGGCCCCCAAGAAATTTTGATACATGGCCCCCTGAGGACTAGCTACGCTAGAGCACAAATATAAACATATGTATATGTTTTAATTGACTAGAGAGGAAATTCTTTTTCAATTCAGTTGTCTAAGATGCATGTCTGCAGGTCAACAGATAGGCAGTTCGAACCCACCATCATCAATCTCCTTATACCAATATACAACGACAGCAACTAAATTTAACAATAGTTTTGTTCTAAAAAATTTAAAATTAAACAAATTACATTTATTTTATGTATATAAAAAACAATAAAATACACTTTCATAAATGAATTGTCCTCTCATTTATCTACACATTTAAGATTATAAAACTTATAAAGATAATAAGAAATAAGGGAAAGCAATCATATATATATATATATATATATATATATATAATTGAATTCAACTCACCAAATAATCTTCTTCGCAATAAACTTTCCCATGAACATTATAAAAAGCTTTTCCTCTAAGTGCTCGACCTGAAATAAAATATTACTTATAAAACATACATTAACGTAAATATGTAACATTAAAATCAGATAAGAAAAAGCAGAACTAAAATTAAAATGTCAAATACGTATTTTTAAAATACGAATAAAGCTGTAAAAGTACGAAGAGTTGAGAATCAACCTGAACGTTCACTTTAAACTCGGAAAGATGAAGTAATCAACATGTTACCGCCTAGCGAAAATGTAGTTACTTAATTACCCCTGTCCCCTTTTGGATAGCTGAAACCGGACATCGTATAGATGAAAGGAATGTCCGTTGTGACCCTGCTCCGGGATGGGAAGAAGGTTACTACGAACAGATGTGCAAACATGTCAAATTTCATGAATAAACATATACTCCCGCCTCGAACCCTACAAGTTTCAACATAAAAGAAAACTGACTTTAAACATATAGAGTACAAAATAAGAACGTAAAATGAAATACCAAATTAACACCCAATAATATTCCAAAGAATATATCAAAATATTTGTAATAAAAAAATATTTTTCAAATCCGATCCAAATGCCGCCCCGGGCAAGGGTCCGGTTTGTCCGGCTCTAGAGCTGCCCCTGAAATGGGCCTTGAAACTGTGCTCAACCCTACAATCTTACCCCAAGACTTAAATGTGAAAATGTATTATTGGAGCTATTTTCTTGCTTATTGTTTTGATTTAAGTCAGATTTACAATACTATAGTATAATATTAATGGCAATATATACATACTGCTGGCCATTAAAATTACAACAGGAAGGAAAGTAACAAAACTTTTTTTGCTGTTCGTATACAACATACTAGAGGTCCTGAATAATCAGATGCAGTGAAAGGTACATAATGTTCTACAAAGAAAGACATAAACAGTACTTATGCCCTTATTACATTTAACTGAACATCGTCTTTGAAAAAAACATTATCCAATTTTGAGCAACTCCTGCTGGCTTTCTCATTTGCGACATGCTTTGGAGTTTTCAGAAAACGGACAATATCATATCGCCCACCGTGAGAAATGCATGTTACAAAAGGTATATTTTTTTTCACTTTTTGAGGGAAATGCTACAATATAATCGCATTTCTTTTTATAACTTTTTTATATGTTTAAAATTTTGAAAGTATATTTTGCCTTTGTTAGACAACGAGGTAAACAGAACAATATATGAAAACAAATCGTTCGACCGTATGAAGCGTAGAGAATACAAAAACGTGCAAAGCACAAAACGAGTTCTACAAAGTTGCAACAGATGAAGAAAGAAATGTTTCGCTTAACGGAACCGCGCCTACAAATCAGGAACTAATAGTTAACAAAATACGTTGCGAGTTTCTGATTTCCCGACCTTTTTTCCCTCCCCGAGATTTGAGACCATAATCATTCTCACAGGATTCGCAGAAATGCATCAAAATTTCGGAAACACTAGAAAAAAATTAGTTATTTTTAATATATCAATAATAATTGCATAAAAAATAACGATTCTCATGTAACCCAAAAATTATACTCATTTATATACTGTGAGTTACAAAATACAAATCAAATATAATATTTATACTTTTTTAAGAAAACATAAGCAATTTATGCTTTTATCACTCAGCCTAGTTCTTACTTTAGTTATGAACAACCCAGAACCAGAAAATGCTCTTTAAGCTTCAGCTGAAGTTAAAGGAATTGCTGCCAAAACTTCACCCAATTTTGATACATTTGTTGATCGATTTTCTGTTGGGTCAAATAACTGCAATTCTTGCTTCAATTTTGCTCGACAGAAATCTTTCAAACTGAATAACGTAAGACTTTTGCCTATGAGTGAACCTTTTTTAAAAAAAAAAAAATTTCGACCTAATTAAAGATTTTTATTCCAAAGTTTCTACGCTCTCTCCTGGGCGCGAAGAGTTGAACAGTGATTCGTTGTTTTTTTTCGTTAAAAAGCCTAGTCATAATTATTTTAGCTTGCCGAATCAAAGAGTTTTTATCTGGTTAAATGTGAAGAAACAACAGTAAGTGCAACAGCATTATGCTTTCTCCTAAAATTTTGATATTGCATAAATTCAACTACAATAAACATTTAACTACATCTCTTACTAAATTCTGTGTTTTATTGGTCCAACTCTCCAATAATTAAAGCAAATACTCCTTCAGCAGTTAGCAAAGTCCCGTTTCGACTGCATAGTTTTTCGAAGCCAAATTTACTGGCTTTAAGCCCTCTACAATTGCAGTCAGTTTCAAATTCTACATTACATAACTAAAATTTGATGTTCTTTAACATCAATTAACACATTTTGATATTGCTGATTTTATCTCTAATAATCTTTCAAGTATTGTCAACAAACTATTCCAGGATGTTTTGGTTTCAAAACAAACCATCTTTTACAGACAAATTCTTGTATTAACATAATTTTTATTAAATATCATTCTTGTTCGGTGGTTTACTGAATAATTCTACAATACCCTTCATTTTTTTAATGGTTTCATTTATACCCTTCAAATTAATTTACATTTTTCTTTTTTCTATAGGCAATATGAAATATATATCTTTCGCTTAATACCGCCTTCTAATGCTAAATTTAACACTTTGCCTGAATCTTTTTTCAATTGGCTCTTCACTTTCAGCAATATCTTCACGAGATATATTTTCTATTTCAACGTACCTTCTCCCAAATCCCTTTTCTATCAAAAAACATCATACACATCAGTTATATACACATAACACAATTATCATTATGACTAATACTGAGCAGTGAGTATTACACAGGTGATATACTCACAACTCATTATTTTTCCAAACTTGACTATCATACTGGCACCATTAGCAGCATACGCAACTGTGTGCCTTTCAATTATATTCTTTTAGTTTAGCCTTTACTGTTTTAACACAATTTTCTGCTGAAAAAAAGCTATACTAAATTAACCTAAATTTTCTATAAATTAACGAACTTACCTTTACAGAAATGAATGTTTATGTTCTACTATCGTCTTTTAAAAGATTTACACTCATCAAGTATCAAGCTACAACAGAGTCCTGCCTTTAAATTTAATGAAATTTCATTTGTAATCTGAAGTTTGATGAAATATATAGTGTTTATAGATAAGCTCTATAAAATTAATAATACGGTGTCTGATTTCTCGCCCTTTTTTCTTCTCTCCCCAAGTATAATTCTTGGGAATATAAACGCTATGAAAATCTTACAATTCCCAGAAATCCAAGAAATAAACTCTAGTTTTGCTGAAGGAAGGACAAACTTCATGAATTTTTAAAAACTGAATGGCAACGAGTTCTACGATTTTCATCTACTTAGTTTCTGGTTGTAATGAATATAAAATCATTTGATAAATAAAACTTATAAAATTTTTAAATTTTTATCACATATTTATATATAGTTTATATATGTACCACACAAACGTAGCTTATGCATATAGAATATATAAAGTGTACAGCAGTGGTCTTCAAATTCTGTCGGCTCATGGAACTCTTAGAGTTACTTGGTGTTTTCAGAAAATTCCAACCCACTCTTCAAATTATAGTTAAAATAAATATTTAAAATACATCAATATATTATAGTTACTTCATGTAAAAGACACTTAAAGAAAAGTATTGTATATTTTACTAAATTTTTTAAATATTATATTAATGTAATTTACTCACTGATAGCACTTATTCATACCTGCCAACTTTAAAACTTTGCACGCAGATAGCATAAGTGCACGTTTTTTCGCAAAATCTCCAACAATATTCTCCTCTACATCTCATATTTATCGTTTTTACAAAGACCAGAAAATAAGTAAATGCGCGCGAAAACCGTAGAACTCGTATCTAGTAAGTTTCTGAAAAAATTCACGGAGTTTGTGAGTTCTCACGGTATAACCAAATTTCGTTAATCCCTAATTGATTGATAGGCGCGGTTTTGTTTCGAAATTTTTATAGCGGCCTTTTCAAGATTTTAAATATATGTATATAACTCAACTCACAGTAGCGCAACAGCCCATGAGAGCTAAGGCCTACTGTGCCCATCTCAGTTTACCTGACCTTGGGCACTGAGGTGCAAGAGCAGATGTTCCGGCCGGGTAGTCAGTCTTACGCGAAACCTCCAGAGTTAAATTCCCAAGCAATCTTGGTACTCATTTATCAACCCCTGAGTCGACCTTGCCCAGCCCGGGATTTGAAGAAATTTGCCTGGATCATATATGCAATATTTTTCTTTTTATGGAGAGTCAAAGTTAGGTGACATTTTCTCAAACCCCGACTCCAACATATTACGTTGATTTTAACTAAGCCAGCAAAGTTTTTTTTGACCGACTTATGACTGATTAATAGCCCTGCTGTGTAAGATGACTTGAGTGAAACAATCAATAAGACTGTGAAATTTGTGGCCACAGTACCTAATGATGCGATGGAGGGTGTCAACAGAGGTGTTTTTAAAATGGGGGACGATAAAAAAATTGCCAATAATTGTTATGGATAGAAAAAAGTAGCAAGTGTCGTACCATTTTGAAATCTTAGCTAAATAGATCATTTTTTTGAGAAACATGCCTGGGCTGTATGTAATATTTTTCTTTTTATTGGGAATTAAAGTTAGGTGACATTTTATTTTCTCAAACCCCGAGTCAAACAAACTACATTGATTTTAACTAATCCACTCAAGTTTTTTTTACCGACATATGACTGTGATTAACAACACGGCTGTGTAAAATGATGCTAGTGAAAAAATCACAGTAGTGGAAAAGTAGTCACAGTACATAATATATGATGGAGGGTGTCCATTTTTCCCATTTTTAAAAATCTTGCACCTCATTTTGTGTGTGTGTGATTAAATAATTAATACTAAATAATAAATACTAAAAATGATTTGTCTTTTGAAAAATCTACATTAAAATCCCCACTTAAAATAATAGGCAATTTGTTCAGAAGAGTTGATCCGGCTTCACACACAGTGTAGGCAACTAAATTTTTTTGAATGAATTCCATATAATTTTCTTTATACTTTGATTGGGTGAAATATAAATAGTAACCATTAGAATTATTTGTCCATTTTCTTCTGTACATTTCGCGGCACACATTTCTCGATACATGACTTATTAAACCCAAATGATTCAGTAGAAAGAATCCCACCATTCATTTTCCTTAGAAGAGCTGGAGGGCGCATTTAGTGGAAGCAAGGAACTTCACTTTCATGGAATATTGGTGGTGGGAGGGGGTACAAGCAAGGCTATCTTGATTCTCAGGCTGCGACAGAGAACCCCAAAAAACAAGTCACATGACCAAAGGAGGGACGATTTTCCCACGTTTGACCATCACTTCACCAGTCTTCCATTAAAGCTTGTGATATAGTGCTTTACCTTACCACGTGTTTTTATATATTAAATGTAGTGAACATAACATCAGAGATATCATTGGATATAAAGAAAGGTAGGATATTTATATTATTGTATAACTTAATTCTTGAGTCATTATTGAATTTATTTTTAGTTTTGAAGATAACTGAAGTATAATACACTGATGCATTTATGCCAACATCACTAATTATTTGTAAATTAAGATATGTTATTCTCTATGAGGAATTAGTGTTTAAATTTATATATTTTTTAATCTATCAAATCCTTATCTTAAAAATATTAAAAGTTTTATTAATAACATAACCTAAAACTCCACACATTTTATAGTAATGCCTCGTTATTGTTATGTACCTAACTGTTCATCAAATAAAATACATATCCTTATATTTTTCCGGATGTCCATCCTATTGGAATGAGATAACATATTGCTTAACATATTTCAGTGAATTGCTAAATATTCTTAATATGGTTAACGTTTTTGAAGAAATCTGCTTTCTTAATTCTGTTCATCATGCTATGGCTTTTCAATCTTAAGAAAAGTATATTGAAATTTGTAATCCAGGAAAAATTTTGCAAGCTGAAAAAAAATTGCGCATTAAAAGCGTGCTATCTTTGCACTCGGATAAATATGGTACTATATCACTGAAAAATTTAATTTCAAATTATTCAATAGAGATATTTAATGTTAAAGTAGATATTAAGGATTTCAACGAAGTATTAAACATTTCAAATAAATTAGAGGATATCTCAATAGAAGAGTATAAAATTTTAATGTACATTACGGGTTATGAGTGCATATTATAAAATTCGGACGCTCCGCTTGCAAATACATATTTCTTTCAAATAAAGAGATCAATTTCGATTCAGAAAATGCAGAACAAAACATTTGAGACTTCTGGATAGAAGAGATTTAAAAATGCCCACAAATATTGCTATGAAAGTCATTTCAACGCAATATTTCATTTTTAATTTGTTAATATCGAAAACATTCGAATCAAGATTTCTTAAAGTTAATTGCCAATTATCTTGTTTACAAGCACAACAAAGCATATTTGGAATTCAGGGCCGATCCCAGGGTGTCGACCGCCTTCGTGCAAAGACCTAATGTGCCGCCCCTCTAGAGAATTTTTCATATTTTTACTAATACTTAACGTTGAAACTATAAACTCATCTACCTATATTAAAGTAAAAAGTAAAACATTATTATTTTTTTGGCCAGTTTATAGGTCATAATAGCGACAAAATATTTTTAATTATATAATAAACAAACAAATATACTACCTTTGAAATAAACAGACATTTTATAATTAGAAATATAAAATAACTGTATTTACTCAGAAAATATAATTTAAAAAAAATGTACTAAACCATAAATCTCGTGTAACGGGTGAGTGAGAGAGAGTGAATATTAACGTCGCACTGTTCATCTACACGAGGGCTTTTGGCGACGGACCAAGTAATTTTGAACCATGGTCAAGTGACGTGACGACACCTGAGTCTGGCACCCCATCTCCAAACTACCACACCAAAGGGAGGACGTTTCAGCTCTCGACAGATTTAACGTGCGTCGCTGCCCTACACGGCCTCATGTAACGGAAAGTATGTGTAATTCAGTTCTTATACAAAGAGGTGACGGGTCTATCCACGCGCGTGTTCTCTAATCCTCTTGAGAAATATTGGGTATTTTAAAATTATTATATTATATAAAGCTTTCTTCCAAAGAAGTGACCATGCAAATTAAGACTTGTATATAAAGTTAAAACTTTCAGGTTAGAAAGGAGAGATAGGGTAGACTGCTACCAGGAGCAGTGATTAATTAAACTTGAAGTGAGGATAGATATTTAGTTGCTGATAATTTTAATATCTAAGTTGACGATCTTTCACTTTAGAATTAAGCTAGATTATACCTAGGAGGTAAAAGCATTGAATAGACGTTAGTGTTCTAATTATTTAAAGTCTTCTCATATCTCGCGTACCTCGTTAATTGCTCTCCATACTTGATAATTAGGTGCACCTCTTAACTTTGGTTAATTTAATTTGTGTTGTTGTTGGTACTGTGAATAAATTGAGTTATTTTGAATATAGATAGTCTTCTTTTCGTTTTTCCCATACCTTTAGACGCGTCGGGCAGATGTGTCGTAATTTTCAGGGGTATAAACATGATCATTCATGCGGAACCTTTTTTCTTAGTCTTAAATTTCTTAGAATAAGATACTCAATTATTCTGGAGAATATAAGCAGCGTTCCGTATAGCAATTCATAGAATAAATCAAATTTTAAAAAAGAAAGAAACCTATTGTATGGAAAAGAAAAAAATAGTTTTTTTAATGTGAACATTGTTACGATCACTGAAAAAAGAGGATTTATAGTAATTTATCACTGTCAAAGATCGGTTGAACTAAGTAAACAAACCTGGTTCGCTCGCATCTTCTTCTCACCGCGGTTAAAATTTAAAACTAACACTACAAGAGTTAACACATCAGGGAAAGAAAATGGCATTCCTTACAAAAATTATTCATGCGTAAACCTGCAATTTTGCAAACGGTTGAATCCATAGGAATGTTTTCTGCTTAATGTGAATATATGTGCCGACCGTAAGTGTATGGATGAATTGATTCAAAGTATTCGCGAGTGAAAAGTCATCCACGTCTGCCACCATGACAAGTCAGATAATTCTTTCTTTGTCACCTGCGAGTTTTTGATTTTTAAAAAATATTTTGAGAATCTCAAATAAAAATGCTCGTGAGAACGTGTGCTTCTAGAATCGGCTTTGTTCGATTTATGTATGAATCGATTAGAGCGGGGGGACTGATAGCTTGGAGTAAGATTGCTTCTAAGTAACGTTCACATGAAAGTTAGAACAAAATAGATTTTAAAACATACAGTGAAAAGCGTTTAACGCGAAAACGCTTAAGGTCCCGACAAACTCCTACGTATTTCCACGCAATTTTTTCTTTTAACACGAAACGAAAATTGCTTACATGAAAAGATTTCCCTTCTGGGATTGAACAAAATACGGAAAATACCGACCAGCTTCGACTGTCCTATTGTATTATCGAAAGAATTCATTGCAGTAGATGATATTGTGTGTACAGCCCCAATTATGGCAGAGAAAGACATTTTTTAGTTCGTTCAGAGTTCAAAAAATATCTTTGATGCAGATTCCGAAGAAAATGAATAATGCAGCTCCTGTTCCCATAACATCTGAAATGAGGAACGTCATGAAAAGTATGCGCAGATGCACATTCCAGTGATGACATGAACAACAAAATGGGCAATATCGAACAATTTGTTGACAATCTGATGCTAAAGAAAACAATGCAAAAAATTAAGATTATTTTTCTAAAACTCAAATAATGTTTCGTTTTTCAAAAAAAAATTTTGTGTTAAATATATGCATGTATGCATATCTACACTCACTTCCAAAAGTTAAGCACGAAGATGTAAAATGCAAAAAAAATCAACAAATACTGCTTTGATTGATACAAAATTTGGCAGTAAAGTAGCATATATGTTTATACATAAAACAAAATAAACAATTATATACAGAAATGAAAACAATATTAAATTTTTGTAAGTTATCAGATAATGTCATACTGGAGACTTAAACAGAATTATGTATAAAGTAAAAATAAACAGCATAAAATGAAAAAAAGGACATTAATAGGGTATGTGATCCCCTCAATCTGTATGCAAAGTTTACACCTTCTGACCATGCTTTCAATTAGGTGGCCAACCACCGCAGAATTAAGCAATCGCCATTCTTCTTGTAGAGCAGTTTCCAGCTCAATAAGAGTGGCTGGAGTTGGGAAACGTGAAGATACAGCACAGCCGAGAGCATCCCAAAGATGTTCAATGGGATTAAGGTCGGGCGAATATGCTGGCCACGCCATACGCGCAATCCTTCACTCTCCAGGTAGTCATCGATGATGTCAGCTCTATGGGGACGTGCGTTATCGTCCATTAAAACAAAAGTAGGGCCAACTGCTGCAGCGTACAATCTCACAATGGGTTCTAGGACATCATCTCGATACCGGACAGCCGTCACAGAACTCCGTTTAAAGATGTGCAGGTCGCTGTGGTATCCTAATGAAATCCCTGCCCCCACCATAATGCTTCCGCCTCGGAATGCGTGATGTTCGGTGATGTTATGGGCTGATTGCGTGTTCCTTGTTTACGCCATATCCTTATACACTTGTCATCTGGCTCCAGAGCAAATCTTGACTCATCAGTAAACAAGACATTGCCCCAGTCAGACACACTCCAATTGCCATGTTCCCGGCACCACTTTAATCGTGCCCCTCTTGATTGGACGGATAGAGGAACCCAAACTCGAGGTACCCCGGCATACAGTCCATTATATGTAATCTTCGGCGTACAGTAGCTGCAGATATAGCCTTGCCAATGGACGCTGTAACCATGAATGTCACACGAGTGGAGGTCGCTCAGCGATTCCGTTTGGCTACAACAGCAATATATCGATCTTCCGTGGGGGTTATAACCCTTGGGCGACCGCCTAAGGGCCTTCGGACTACTGTCTGTGTGGTTTGGAATTGTTTCCATAAACGTGAAATTACAGAATGATGAACGCCGAAGAAAAGAGCAACATCTGTGATCGAATGTCCTGTTTCAATGCACCCCACAGCATGCCAGCGCTCAGAATCTTCCATTCGTTTTCCAGAAGTCATAGAAACACGTATGTCTTGAAAACAAATTATACGAAAGTTTTAAACACCTCCTATCAGCATTTACAATCAACTTCTGTAACCCTTCATAAAGCTGGCTTCTTATAAGACTGCCCTTTTTGCATATTTCTTGACATGAAAGCACGATTGGCTGTTACCTAACACATTTGTATACTTCCATCTACCTCTGCAGAGAATTGCATCCTCTTCAATTCTGATTGTCTTCCGGAAATTAGCATTTTCCTCTCCGTGCTTAACTTTTGGAAGTGAGTGTATTTAAATAAAATAAACTTTAATAAACTTAATATTGTTGATACATAGTTTTTTTTTTTTTTGGCAATAAGACGAAATTCTTTCAACATGAAAAAATATTCAGTCCCATCAATTTCGTGTTAAGCGATTTTCACTTTACATGGAAGATATTTAAAAATTATTGTAGTTACCTAACACAACTATTGTAGTAGTTATAGCTAACTGAATTAAATTTTTTAATTATAGTTACTTTAAAAGCTTGTAAGTATAGGTATTTATGCTGTAATAGTTTTTCTATGCTTATTTTGAAAGTGCTTTGAAGCGACATCTGACTTCTTGGTCTACATTATTTTTCTAATTCACTTATAGATAAGTTTCTATCCCTGGTAGTTTTCCACCACTAAGAATTTTTTCTTAAAACTAAGCTTATGGGAATTTTGTTTATCGATTATATTTTGAGACTTAAATTACTTAGTTTAAACTATACTTAACTGCAAAATATGAATCTACGAAAAGCGTGGACAATTCACCTCTTGACTGTACCATGCGCGGAACAATGCTCTTGGATGTTGCTTTCAATAACTACATTTACTCCTCGAATAAATTCATAAAAATTGTTAAATTTCTAACTTTTCAGTATTAAACAAAAAAATAGACCCTTTTTTATTATTCCGATTTCCACTGCAAAAACAGGGCGGTTCTCTATGACCTTTCTTAGTTTGTGCGTATAGTTTTCAATGCCTGTATAAGAAAATATTCATCAAAAATACCTGTCGGCCCCTTAATATATTTCTGAGGCTATGAATTTCATACTATTCAATCTATTTATATACAATTAAATATTACTCATAGATATCATAAACTTGAAATATAGAATTGATGAGAAGATATCGTTAGTTCATATCATAATCAAATCCAAGTTGTATCACATGCCAAAGATGGTCCTAAACCATACTTATAAAGGATTCTTTATAAATCTAAGGTGCTTCCATTATTTTGATAAGCACCTGTATCAGTGGCGTAACGGAGAATATTAGCCCCCTTGCAAAGTCAGGTTTTGCGCTCCAAGCCGGATCTTACATTTATTACAAAACCATAACATAACATAGGCTTTGGTACCCCTAGAATCCTGGGCCACTCCACAATGAGGGGTGTACGTTACGCCACTGACCTGAATATATATATATACAACATACTCTGTCATTAAACTTACTCAAAACGCGTATTGTTAACACAGTTGTGGAAGTGGGGAAATATTAGATTAAAGAAAAAACAGCTTTTAAATATTTGGTAGGTTATTTTAAGCAATTATATTATTTCATCGTACATTAATAGTTCTAAATAATTTCATTATTAAATTGTGCTTTGGAACTCTTTGCTAAATAGTTCGCCAAGAGCTTAAATGTTGAATGAAATATTTAAATAGAAAACCATACTACTGTTTTTAAAAACAAAACAAAAAAATATTAAAAAAGCAAACAATACACAGCATATAAAGATAAGTTAAAAGGAATTCTGAGTGACTGTTTCCCGCATTATTTTTTAATTAAATTAATTATTTATAATTAATTTAATTAAATTAAATTAAAAGAAATTGCAAAATTTTAATTTTATACCTTACTTTGAGCTTTAAAATTTGACTTCAAGCTTTTCTTAATACAAAATTTTAATTCAATCCCTTATAAGTGAAAATATTTCATAATGGAAAATTGTGCATGTATCAAATTTACTAGAGGGCCGGGGGGTACAGGGCCGATTCTAGGATGTCGCCGCCCACGAGCAAAAAGACCTAATGTGCCCCATCAGGAGAACTTTTCATACTTTGACTAATACTTAACGTTGACGCTATAAACTCATCTACATGTATTAAAGTAAAAATTAAAACATTAATAAAATGTAAATACAATTTTCAGTGCAAAACCTTTTTTATTTTTGGCCAACTAATAGGTTAAAATAACGAAAAAATACTTTAAATAATAAACAAAAAAATACAACCTTTGAAATAAAATTAGAAATTTTATAATTAGAAGTATAAAAAGTAACTGTATTTACTCAGAGAATATAACCCAATAAGAATAAAATACTATAACATAAATCTCGTGAAACGAAAAGTATATGAATCTCTCTCTCAGTTCTTCTACAAAGACTACCTAATAATTAACTATGAAATAACTTTTTTGGTTTTCTGAGCCGAAAATTTGTCAATAGTTTCGGTGAAATCCATTTTTTTCTGAGATTTCAGACTCAACAGAAATGATTACTAAATCTGAAAGCCTTTCTTGTGTGTCATATTATTTCTTGAGTAATTTTTAATTATTTTTCGTTTACTGAAACTCCTTTCCCCTGAAGTTAGAGAAACAGGTAAAGTTAACACGTTAAATCTGTCGAGAGCTCAAACGTCCTCCCATTGGTGGGGTGGGATAGTTAGGATGGGGGTGCCAGCGCAGGTGTCGTCCTCGTCACTTGACCATGGTTTAAAATTACAAGGTCCGTCGCCAAAAGCCCTCGTGTAGCTGAACAGTGCGACGTTAATATTCACTCACTCACCCAATCCTTGTATTATATTTAGTGTAACAATGTTGCCACATACGTCGAGAGAAATATTTATAACAAATTTGTTGCTCAAAATGGCAGTTAAATGTTCATAACTGTGTGAAACTTCTATGTATTCTGCAAACTTCACAGCCTGAAATTTAGAAGCTGTTCCTGTTTAAATGTAAGTTTTAACGCCGAATCAGTTGATATGTCAATAAATTGTTCCCTCGCCTTATTGGCAAGCCTTCTGATTTATGCATTCTAACTTAGTTTTCTCTGAGAAATATTATTTTACAGGTGTTAGGTGTGCAAAACATTGTGTGTGTGCACTAGCGAGTATAAAATAATTTTGTGGAGCCCTAGATCTTAAGCAACAGAATACTTATAATCTAAGTAGTACATATAAAAAATGTTTTAATATTTTTCATTATGTTATAATAAAAAATGCAAGAAACTATTGATAAAAGAGGCTGTCCGGCACCGAATATGTTTTAAATTTCCTCGATGGATCCTCTTTGGAAAACACGATTTTAGGGGTACTCTAGTGATTATATAAACTCCAGATAACATGAATCTATTTTGTATACATATTCACTTTTTCTTTTCGAATTTTTATTTTGAGCCCCTGGATATGCTTGGCGGAATTCCAGGGTTGCATCGAACGCAGTCTGAAAATTTAAGTAGAGGTCGTATTGGGGTCCTGAGAAAGCACTGGGGGTGGGATGAGGTATGGGAGGTCAACCACCAATGTTTTGAGAAACAGAAGAATCAAAAGCCTTTTTGTACCTTTTTATAGAACTAAATATACGTGAAGTTGAACACAATATAGATCTTATAAAAAAACCTTTGAGATGTTGTCATTTTTTACTAATGCCTAAACATTTGCATACATCAACGCATTTTTCCCACAATCACCTTACGTAAGCAATACGAATGCATTCACTTCTAATTGAAAAAAGAATTGAGAAAAGGTTTGTCTTTTGGGGCTGTCTTTTGTTCGAAACAGTTAATCTAACGTCAGGAATTTGTAGTCACAACAAAGATTTCTCTAACTTCACACTGTCGAACCATAACGATTTTGCGCAGGCAATATTTCCACTGAATCCTGGGTGGCCAACCTTTTCAGGAAGAGTACCACTACCTGACAAAAAATAGTTTTGCTTACCACTTCCAATTTAAAAATAATATAATAAATATAAAAGTACAAATTTAGGTTATATTGTTAACAAACTTTATGCAAGTTCAATTAGTTAGGTTAGGTATAAAATAAAAATGAGTAACTCGAAGCATTTGATTCAAAATACTTATTAAGCAATCAGTACTTACTTAATACGGCTTTTAAATCTGGGTTTTTTTAACGAGTAATCTTTATTCACAGTACTAGTTCTCTCTCTTGAAGATGCTAATAAAATTAAGTCATTTTAAATGCATATCAGTTAATTTGAGTAAGATTGATTTTATTATGTTCATAGTAGAAAACATTTGTTTAGAAGCTTATTGATCCAAACCTTGCCATATCTGGCAGCTAAATCGTGTAAATTTGGGACATCGTTTCGTACAAATTTTCAAAATTCAAAATAATGTGGATCATTTGCAGTTGAAATAAATTCCTTATGTTTGCTTTTCAGGGTAGTGTGGTGCTGTAGGTCAATAATTTCAATTGAGATTTCGGGTGAGTAACAATTAACGTCTTGCAAGAAACTGAAAACGGGTCTGTGAAAAGATTAGCATTTATCATCTTGAAAATCATCAAATATAGAACTGAATGAGCCATACGCTGCCAGTTTCATTGGTGAAATTTCTGTTCTTTTTTATAAGGTACAAGAGGTATGTAATTACTTTTTGGGTCCCCATATCGATTGCATTTACCAAAAAAATACGTGAAAAGTTTAACTTTAAAAAAGTTAAGGGAAACAAGGATTGAAGTTCGTATCAATGCTATTAGACCTCTTAAACAAGACCTAAAAATATTATTACCGCATTAAATACCTGAATTGAAGATTCCATCAGACATAGAAAATGTAACATTTAAATTTTTGTATTCAATTTTAATTTGACATGTTTTACTATCATGAATTGATAAGTTGAAAAAAATGATTCAAAATCCTAAATTAAACATTCATGGAATGTATTGAAGGCTTAGATAATTGTACAAAAATATTTAGTTTCCCAAAGATCTGATGATAACTTAAAGATATCTATCGATTCGGTTACAACACTTGCTACAGATTTAGGTATTGATCCCGAATTTCTCATCTCGAAGCCAGTAATTCTTCCAGTAATTCGCGATTGCTTCAGCAAATGGACGATTTACCTTAGTATCTAAAAGCTATTCGATATTCTGTTTTCTGTATGAGTTTCACAACTTTTATGATGATGATCTCATGAAAACCTGAAATGGACTTGAATATTAGTTACAGGTACAGGAGGAAGTATTGTGAAAGATATAGAGGCATACAATTAATGAAATGAACTTCATTCAAAGATATTTTTCCAGGTTAAAACAGCCAATTGAGGTATTAGAAATTATAGTCAAGAATGAACTCCAATTTTGCTAAGCAATGAAATTTTTTTAAACCCTTCCTGTTTTTCTAGATTCATGGGAAAGATGTTTCAGTAAATGAAAAATTATTAAAAATTACTCAAAAAATAATATGACACAAAAAGGCTTTCAGATTTAACCATCATCTCTTTGAATCCGAAATCTCGAAAAATGGATTTGAACGAAACTATTGACAAACTTGCTTCTCGGAAAAGTCAGAAAGGTTATTTTATAGTTAATTATTAGGTAGTCTTTTTGTAAAAGGAATGATTTATATACTTTTCTTTTTTCGAGATTTGTATTTAGTACTTTTATTGGATTATTTTTCGAGTAAGTACAGTTATTTTGTATTCAATTATAAAATGCCTATTTTATTTTAAGGTAATATTTTTGTTTGTTTATTGTTAATTAATATTTTGTCGCTATTGTGACATATTAGCTGATCAAAAAAAAAAAAAGGTTTTGCACTTATAATTGATTAACATTTTTTGTTTTATTTTTACTTATACGGAGATTAATTTTAAGCTCAACTTTTAAGTATTAGTCAAAATGAGAAAAATCTTCTAGAGGGGCGGCACATTAGGTTTTTGCACGCGGGCGGCCGACATCCTAGGATCGACCCTGTAAGCGGAGGGAGTCATTTTGAAAAAGAGTTTCAGAAGTGCTGATTTTGTGAAGGAAAGGGAAAATTTATAAAAGTAGAGAAAGCCCGTGTAACGCCCGGCCATGCAGCTAGTTCAATCCCTATGATATTGTAAGAGTTTCATTTTCATTAATGTACATCATATCTACTTGTTTTGTCTCATTCAGATAAACCTCTCGTAGTTCGTCACTTTTTATGTTATATAGAGAAAAAGAGAGATAGAAAGAGAAAGAAAGATAGATTAATAACATTGAACTCTAAAGCTACACGAGGACTATTGGGGAAAACCTCGTAATTTTCAATATCTGTCAAGTGACGAGGACAACATGTGTGCAGTGGCGCACACAGGAATTTCTCAAGGGGTAGGTGGGTTAGGGTTCAGAATCGAAAGTCTACCATTCTCGTATCATGCTCTAATACGTCGTCCAAAATATTCTTTTGATTTTGTCGATATTCGGGAACAAAAAGCAGTAAAAAATTTATTCAATAAATAATTAGCATTAATTAATACAATTAATTATTAATAACAAATACTTAATTAAATTTTACGTATATACATAGGATTGTAATCAGTAGAAGAAAAAAGGGTTATGAAGGGGGTGTCCGGACTCGCCCCCTTGTGTGCGACACAGTACCTGTGCTATATAGCACTCTACTCTCCAAACTTACACACACCATATATATAGTCCACGCGTATAATATATACATAAAATATACATACAGCAATACATAATTTATCAATAATTCGCTAATGTGTAAAAGACAGTAGGTATCTCATTTCCCCACGGTACTTTGTCTTTATGATTAAAACAAGTGTTAAAAATAGTTTCTCCGAGTATGAAGTTTACAGCAAAAAAGGTACAAAATCACACAAATGAGATTTTAGAACATACTAGTATTTGACCATTAAATAATCTGGCCTTAAAATTTCTGGCAAATAAATATAATAAAGTATTACCACAAGAACAGCAAATGAAGCAGTTGGTGTGATACAGATTACCCATAGCTTGACAAGCTTGTCCAGCACCAGATACCTTTCTCTCCACAAATGTGACAAATGCCTATAAGAATATTAAAAAAATTTCCGATTAAGACATTTTAATTGAAAGAGTTACCAATGAAATAAAAATAACTTAAAAATAAAAGAAAAACACAAGCAAAAAAAAAATCAAAAAGAAAAAGTATAAGTATGTAAATTGAATAAAAAAAATATAATTTAAGTCATTTAGATACTTATTTACAATTTGGATTCATTACCACAATTTCTTGTCCCATTTTTAATTATAGCATCTTGTTAAGCCGATAAATAATTTCAAAACACTATATACTATGATTGAGTTCATAAGCACTTTATAAAAGACAAAATACGGGGAACGAAATAGATTGTGTCAAGGGTGAGCAAATAGCAGCCCGAAAAGGTTTTTTTTGTGCGGCCGTTCCCCAAGACAATCAGAAATCCAGAAGTTCTCTATATTTGAGGCAACATACATTTGTTAACAAAGTTTTCCTTGCATAAGATCAACAAGAGTAAATATAGATGCAAGTTGACTGACCATTTAGCTTGCACACAGGCTGTGATGAGAATTTCAACAATCTCACTCCTGTGATTTCAAAAACAATTGTAGAATAGTATGATAGGGTACATTTGTCACATTAAACTTACATTTATTGATATTTATGGTACAATTTATACCTTTGCTCAGGGACGTCTTAAGGCATAAGCCCAGGATCTCACCCTCGATGGGGGTCTCGTTTCGTTCTCGACTCTGTCTTTATAAGATCATGTGTGATCCTAATAATTTTAATAGTCAAGTATTATATATATATTCCCGTACATATTCTCCGAAAAAAGGCAATCTCAAACTGCATGTGAATTGGCAAAAGTGGTAACACTGTGATGACCATTGTCCATGTTTGGCGCCTAGGCCTAGTACCATAAGCAATCATTCAACTCATTTAGTCGAAATGCGGTTATCGGTCGAGCCGGTTTGTGCCTAGGTTTTTGAGATTGTGAGTCGTGCACATTTATTTGTTTCAAATTACCGTTTGAACGAGTATTTGACAATGCATGCTATATACCAACGGACGCCAAACTTTTTGACCTCACGGACCAGTAAATTCATAATTTAAATCACGCGGACCCACGGACTATTACGATTTTTTAAGTGTTAAATATATTTATAAAAAAAATTGTGATCTAAGAACACACATAAAATATACCTAGTTACTAAAATGAAACTATTAATTGTAACCAAATTACAAAAGCTTATTTAATAAACCAGAATAAAATAAACAAAATAAATTAAAACAGTAAAAACAAAGAAATTAAAAAATGGTTTAAGTATATGAAACTTTTAGCACTATACACTCTTAGAGTGATGGATGTTCATGCTTACTTGAAATAAAATTATGGATATTTAGATTCAATGGCGTTATTCTACGAAGTAGCGTTTTTATAACTTTTCACGTATTGTTATGAATTGAATTATGTGTCAATGTACCTTAAAAAATAACTTAACGTGATTAGTAAGTATATTCCACATTTATCTGGGGACCAGCAGAAATTTTCTTGTGGCCCTCTAGTGGTTCTCGGACCACCACTTTGGCGACCGCTGCTATATATACTGTCTATTTTTAAAGATCTCAGGTAGGGCCTACTTTTGCATAGGGGCCCAAAGCCTCATAAAATCTTGGATTTCTCTTGGCAAAGGGCCTTAAAGAGTCTTAAGATGACCCTGCCTTTGCTGAGATGTAAGATGTGAATACAGTCATTTTTTTAAAAAGGTGTGGCTCTCCGATATCGTTCACCTTCACAATGAGACAGACCCTTGAACCCAAACAATTTCCCACCCCTGTGTTATACACATAACGCAATCGTTTTTATACGACCCAAAATAATATAAAATTACATAAAAATCGTATTTCAGGATGAGAAATTAAAACCGACGTTTTTTAAAAAATGCAAGAGTTTTCAGTTTAATTATCTTGTTTATCATAATGATCCGAAATAACTAATATCATATTTAAACTCAATTTTATCCTAACATTAAAATCTATAAACTTTTTTTCACAAAAAATGAAAATTAATCAAAGCACTTTTTTTTAAAGAAAAAAAATTACTTTAAAGTGACATGTATATTTATTTTGATTAAAAAATTTTTTGAACATGTATATTATTTTATTTCATGAAACAGAAAGGAGAAAAGTATACAAGGAATTTTCAAATATTCTTATTCTAATAATAGAGCCAACAAATATACAAATTAGCAATTTTTTTAAATGCAACATAAAAGGTTTTAAAAATTTGTAATTTTCTAGTAAGTTTTACATTTAAAATAATTTCTAAAACAGTTTTTAATAAATATAAATACGCATTACCCAGAAATAAACATTTTAACAAACAGCTATTTAATGGGGGAGAACAGCAAGAGTCTATTTTTTAAACTGAAACTTAAAATCAATACATTTTATCATTTAAAAATCCATTATATTTAAATGAATTAATTATTATTCTGAAAATGACAATGTCTATAGAATTCATTCACGATTGATTAAACAAAATTTTGTGGAAGAAATGATAATTGATATTTGAAATATCTATAAATCAAAAGTTTGATCAGGCTGAAAAAAAAAACTTACATTTTATCGACGATACAAAATAAAGGCAAAAGAACATCAAAAATAAAAATAATTAGAAAAAACAGAGAACGTAAAAGTTCATGCATTGGAAATAAAAAGTAATTCGGGATTAGGAAAGTAAATATTCTGGCAAATTTAGATATTATTTGTTTAAGAGGAAAAAATCTCCTCCCCCTTCATTAATCATATAATTACTATGAAAAATCGACCATAAAAGCAATTTTGAAGAACTTTAGAAATTTTACAGGGAATCTCAAGCTCTTTTTTTCAAGGGTACAAATAGCTATGAAATTTTCACTAATGTACATTGTTAAAAGTATGACAGTTTCTTTTATGTACCAGGATAAATATTGTATGATTCTCACATCGACTTAGACTATGCGATATAATGATGAAATGAAAATGCATTAATAGTCAATTATACATAAAAGCTACACAGAAAAACGGGGAAGAATTTGCATTAAAATTCAAATTGTCACTTTATAAGGAAGAGAGTAAAAATGATATACTGTTTTAATAAATAATAAAACTATCAAAATTGTCTGAATAAATCATATGCTTTCATCGACGCATTTTATAAAACAGATTAACAGACGAATAAAAATCAATAAGCATAAACATACAAAATTTAAACATAAATCTTTTAGACAAAAAAAAACTCGGATTAGCTATAATCAAATTATATTGTACAAACTTAAATTATTTAATAGTTTTAAAAATACCTGTCTTTTTTTTTTAAAAAAAAATTACCACACATTCTTCAATTACTTAATTACATTTGCACACTCATAAGATTATACGTTATGTTTCGAAGAATTTTTAATTATTTATAAATAAATAGTTTTAACATTGCAGTATTGCTATACTAGTTTGAAATACACACAATATTTGATTTAATTTAGATTCAGAGAATTTTATGCAGTTTTCATACTGATAGAATTTCACTTTAATAAACAGATTCAATTCTTTTAATCAACTTCAATTACGAAAATGTAATCCATTATATTATTTATGCCTAAAAAATATCGATATACCAGAACATTTCCAATACTTATACTCCACTGTACAGCAATGGTCTACAAACTGTGTGTCACTGAACTATTGTGTCCCATGAGGCATACTGGAGTTCCACAAGTCGCAATAAAAATTGAAAAGAAAACTATTAATGTACACACAAAAACAGATTTACGTTCTCTACGAAGTATGTATAGTCACGTATCTAAAGCTCATCACAGTCATTAAAGCTGTAATTTTTTTGTGCATAAAAACTTGATATGTTTTGTAATACCTTTTAAACTTGTATTATAACTCAATAAAATAATTTTAAAACGAATTTTCTATATGTACTAACTACTAGATAGCAAATGTTTATTGCTCTTACTATGCCTGGTGCTATGAAATAATTATACCTGTTAGTACAATGCCCTGCAAAACTAAATAGTTATCTAATGTAAAATGCCCTTATAATGAAGGAAATGGAACAAATTATCGACATACCAACAAATTCGACGTTAAAATCTAAATTTAAGCAAAAACTACTCCTAAAATTTTAGGTTGCAAATTCATAAAAAATACGCACGATTTCTCGCACAGCTACAAACATCTTAATAGCATTCAGCAACACTTCTCGACGGGTGGCAAC
>BMAV01007630.1:8679-43795 GCA_019973955.1 Trichonephila inaurata madagascariensis
GAGCTATCCTCTTGTGTGAACCAACCAGGAAGATTAGATCAATCCCTGGAGGAGGGATTACACGAACGAGTCTTCAGTGGCTCGAACTCATGACATGCCTGACACGAGTCCGTTAACTTGGCCACTAGGCTACCGCATCCTGGTGGCATTTCTGCAAAAGCTGGACCTACATGCTTCAGCATGGAGATGGACGAGCTCTTCTTCCACATAAATTCATGGGATAAAATTCCTCATTTTATCATTTACAAACTATCATGCACCCATCGGAACCAAAAGTGTTGAATTTTCAGTCATCCCAATCAATTGGCTGTCAATATTGAATTTTCTGAAACTTAACCATGAAGGTGGAAGTGTTCCTGCGTGGGTGTGTAAATCGGCTTCAGAATTAAGTAATTTGTTATTTTTTTATGGTATTAGGAAGCATGAGCACTATTTAAATATTTTACAGAGAAAATTTAAATTATCCGCCCAAAATTTGGATATTGGAGACGACTTCCTTTTTTAACAGTATTATAACGCCAAGCGCACTGCTTTCAATATATGCCGCTGGTGCCTCTATAACTGTCCCCAAAGTCTGAAAACCCCTCTCACTCACTTTATTTAGCCCACTAGAACATATTTGGGGAGAATTTGATTTAAAAAAAAAGAAAGAAAGAAAAGATGTCATATCAACACATAATGGGAAGTAATAATCACAGAAGCATGGAGGAAAATCGATGCAGAAATTACAAAAAACTTATTAAATCTATACCAGGACGTTTAAAAGCTGTTGTGGACATTAAAAGATATCCTACTAAGTACTAAATTAAGAAGGAAATATAATATTTATAGCTATGTTGAGATTTCTGTAAAGTGTACGAAGACTTTTATGGCGTAACTTTTTAGTAACTCTTTGACCATTAATTTTTAAAAATAATAGTTATACTATTTTCAAACAATTAATTATGTCATTTCATTATTAATAAGTTGCAGATATCATAAAAAAATTACAATTTCAATACATTAATTTTTACTAGTCGAAAACATTAAATTTTGTTGGAAATTGCAAGTGTGTGAACACTTTTGTGGCCCACCTTAAGCTGATCAACACTTAACAAAGTGATATGGACTTTTTTTATTTTTATTTTTATCCAAACTGATATGAAACCTTCTTTCATTCCGTGCCCGCTTGGCATTGAGTTTTGGAACACCCTGTATATTACCCTGAAAACTATAACCTTCAAAGAAATTTGAATCTTTTTTGAAAACAAAAAAACTGATACAAATTAAATGATATATTAAAGATGAATTTCAAAATAAACAACAAAAGGGAAGATTATGTTGTAGCAAATAAGGGTCAAAAGATGCTGATACAATAGAAGACATGAAATGCGCAATTGAATATCAAAGAAGAAACATATGCTTATTTCTCGAATCTTCGTATTTTCTAGAACCCGACCGCTTGAATATTTTCAGACTATTCAAAAGAAATGACATCTATTCAAAAGTATTGCTAAGCGTACGTAGCAATAGTACAAGGGCGCAATTACGCCCCAATGCTCACAGCTTAACATTCAATTCCAACGTGCAATCTTTGTCGATTTGCTTCTGGAATGCGAACGGACTTCGACCCAAAATTTGTGAAGTCCGCGACTTTGTATCAGAACAGAACCCTGATCTGTTGTTAGTTCAAGAAACGAAACTACAACCCGGTCTAGATCCACTTATTGCGAATTATCGTCTTCATAAAGACGACAGAAATAATTTTCCACGTACTCGATCAGATGGAGGTACTGCTATTTACTGCAAAAATAATTACGATGATAACAAAGTTTCATTACCGACTTTGCAGTATATGGATGCAACCGCAATCGAAATTAAATTTAATAATTTTCCCCCTATCCGAATTGTTTCAGCGTACGCTCGAAACACCCCGGAAAATAATAGAAAATTTCCTGATAAAGATTTTCTCAAAATTCTTAATTCTGGCCAAAATATTATCATTGCTGGAGACTTAAATGCCGCGCATCGTGCGTGGAGTAACGCTAGATCAAATGCATTTGGCTATGCTCTTCGCAAAATTGTTAGTAATAAACCGAATGTGAGGATTGTAGCACCGCACACTCCAACACATATCAACGCTAGCTCTAGACCGGGGGCAAGAGATTCTATTATTGATCTAGCAGTTCTTAAAAATATCCCCTTCAATCATGATATTAGAGTTATAGATGATCTTGAATCAGATCATCTACCGGTCATTCTTACTCTATATACTGGCTCTGCTCTAATCAAAATTCCGGATCAACTCTCCACCAATTGGGAGAACTTCAAATTTCTTTTAAATAACAAACCACTCCCCATCTCTCCTTCCTCAAGCAATGACGACCTCGAAATTGCAATTAGAAGGCTTGGAGAAAATATCTCTGAAGCTCTTATAGAAGCTTCAAAACCAAAATTTAAACAACCACCATTAAAACTCCCCTCCGAAATTAAAGCTAAAATTCTCCACAGAAATCGTGTTCGGAAATTTTGGCAACGTACAAGAGATCCTGCAGTGTGAAATCTGAATTCCGAACACTCAGTCGTGAGGTTACGAAAGACATTAGACACTTTTCCCAATCTCGTTGGGAATCTCACATCGCGGCACTTACGCCCGAGACAGGCACTCTTTGGAGGAAAACCTCCCTATTCAAAAAACCGCCTCAAAACATTCCCCCCCCCCCTAAAGGGCGCACTTGGCAGTGTAGCAAATCACCCTCTGGAGAAGGCGGAAGTGATTGCCGACAGCCTTCAAAAGCAGTTCGAACCCAACACTGAAGCTGAAAACGAACGTTTTACAGCTCATACACAAAGGAAAATTAAAAGATTTCTGGACGCTCCTACCTGTCTAGACCTGGAAAAAACAACGCCAGGGGAAGTACAGGAATATATTAAAAAGCTTAAGATCAATAAATCTCCTGGATTGGATTTAATTACAAATCGCATCCTTAAAAATCTCCCCCTCAAATTCGTTCTTTTTATTGTCATGCTGTTCAATCTATTAATGGAGAACTGTCATTTCCCTAAGAATTGGAAGACTGCCGTGGTGGTCCCCATTCTAAACCTCAAAATTACCGTCCAATCTCGCTACTCAGTAGCTTGAGCAAAGCGTACGAATTTGTTCTTTTGAATCGCCTGAATCAGCACTGCATAGGCAGGAATATTATTATTCCTGAACAGCATGGCTTTGTTACACAGTGCTCCACAGTAACTCAATTACTAAGAGTTACTGAGCTGATTCATCACGGCTTTCATAATAACCAGGCCACGGGTATGCTTTTTGTGGACATAGTCAAAGCCTTTGACAAAATTTAGCATGATGGCTTGCTATCCAAGATGATGCGACTTGGGTTTTCGGAACAACTCATCAAAATTATACACTCCTACCTAAATTCCCGTGAATTTAGGGTAAGAGTTGAAAACAGTCTCTCCACCCCGCGTCCAATTCTCAGTGGGGTACCACAAGGATCTTTATTAGGGCCCAAGCTCTTTAATCTATACATCAACGACATTCCCAAGGCTGCCGAAGTCCACTTAGCGATGTACGCGGACGACACTGCCATTTTTACCCAAAACATTTATAACCGCAATATCATTGAGCGGCTTCAAAATTATGTCATTCGACTCGAAACCTGGCTTAACGACTGGAAAATAAAGGTTAATGCATCTAAAAGCGCATGCCTCCTCTTTACGAGAAAGCGGTGCATCGGAAACCTCCCGCATGTCAACATTTTTAATCAGCCTGTCCCTAGTAAGTACCTAGGTTTAATACTTGATACTAAATTAAACTTTGAAAAGCACATCCGTTCCGCCCACCAAAAGGCGGCTGGAATGAGAAACACTCTAAATCGCTTGATTTCTCCCAAGAGCACAAGCTCGCATTAAGGCACAAGGTTCTATTATACAAAGCCATTCTTCGCCCCATCATGTTGTACGCTTCTCCCATCTGAGCAGGGGCGGCAGTTACTCACCTGAAACGATTGCACACTTTTCAAAACATTCAGCTGCGTAAAGCAGCAAACGCACCTTGGTTTGTCAGGAACGAAGTCTTGCATAAAGATCTTAATGTTCCGCCGCTTCTTGATTTCATCAAAAAACAATCAGAAAATTTCTTCAACCGGTTACCACAGATTTCAAATGAATCTATCAGGGAAATCCCGGCTTACGACAATTCTATTCCTAGCTCTTCTAAGAGACCTAGAGCAGTTCTTAATCACTCGCGTATCAACATTTCCCAGCTCTGAAAAGGATGAGAATGTCTTGATACGAATTAAAAAGATATGAGCTTTATTGTTACACTAGTTGTCTTCTTTTGCAAGACTTCACTCACTCTAGTTATTCCCCTCCCCCGTGCCATGCAAGTTTTTGATCGCGTTTAGTGTGGCAACTTCACCCCTCATGATCTTATTTCAAACTCCTCTACCTTTTCTTACAAGTGGTTATTTAAAACTTCCTTTCAATAACCGCACACAGTTATCTTAGAGGTAACGTGTAACGGACTTAAAAATATTATTCTCTTACTCCTTGTTATTAAAAAATATATCCCTTCTCTCCTCGTTCCGTCAAGATGCGGCAGACGGTTGAAAGACGGGCTTTGCTGTCATGGAGATGTGACGTCATTTTCTCTTCGTTTTCCTATGAAAGCGAAACAGAAACTAAATCAACTGGGAGAGTGGTTTCCACCCACCCCTCCACCAGCGTTATTGCGCTGCATTTAATGTGTGGACTGCTTTTTATTTTTATATGTAACTTCAACAAATTGTTCTCTGTTCAATTTATTATGATGAGTGGATAATAGAGCTATCTCTAAGGTTCCACGTAAATGTATAACCGTTACCGTTACCAAAAGTATTGCTTCCTTTTCTTTAGAACCTATTGGAAATATTTTGTATGAAAAAAAAATCCAATTGAATTGATCAACACATTTGAACAAATGCTTAAAATAGAAATAATATTTCAAAAATATTGCAGTAGTTTCAACGAAATATATGGCATGTTAAAAACTGTATATAGTATTCGCTGTTCTCTCAATATATTTATGCGAACAACATTCAATTCCATGAATTAAAAAACAAACTAAGAAGCTGCTTAACAAGAAAAAATTTACCTTGTAATTTTGAACCTCAGCCAAGTGACAAGGATGACACCTGAGGTACCCTTTCTCCAAATTACCACTACATGCTGACTGAAGGATCCTCGACAGATTTACCGAGTCGCTCTACATGGCGTGTGTTCTAGGTCTCGAACACATGACACGCTGGCCACCCTAACCATTAGGCTACTCTTAAGCTCAAGGATTGAATCTTTTAATATCTATATATTCCGTCGAATGAAGATACATTCTACAAGGTTTGTCCATTGCAAAACTCCCCGATATTGTAATAAATTTTTAGAAGCATTTCCTTTCTTGTTGGTATATACACTCCTTTCCGACACAGATTCCAATAGTTTGTAATCATGAGAGTTCTTTTTAAAAACATTCCACTAGTTCATAACCAGTATGTGGTTAACGAAACTCTCTATCTCACAAGTAGGGTAAAATTTCCTTACCATTCACATACACAACCAGTAGTATCAATTGAATCTACAAACGTTCTAAATTAAATTTCTTCTAGTCTGAGAATATGACGCAATTCCTTTTAGTGGGATCTTTTGACCCATTCAATCGCCTCTCTCTTTTGACTTCTTCCGACCTCTTTTAAAGACAGACATTTTATGCTGTAGTACAAATATACACGTGTGGTGTACGTGTGTTGATGTTTTAACCTTTGAAATCGGTATATTTTTTTCTAATCTCAAGGAAAACTTTTCTTTCATGACAAGGCTTTGTACTTTTGGGCTACCTACCTACCTTAGAGAAATTTATATCTCAAATTAAAGCTGTTTATTTTAGTTGTTTTTTTTTCAAGGACGGACCAGCTACGCCTGTTTCTTTTTTTTATTCGGGCACTCAATATCTAAAAGCTACAACATCCCGCCCGGACTTGCAATGTTCACATGCAAGATCTCACAAGTAGCATAATTATCACATAATTAAATACAATGATTAAAACAATTTCAATGTAATAATAAAAACTAAATCAACAATTTTTACACAAAAGAAATACAAAATATAGCAATACAAATACACACAATTCACTAAGTATCAATTGGGAGAACAGCTATTTTACACACACACACTAATAGCACTTTTAAATTCACCTGATTTAGTTTTAACCTTGACAACTCTCACTTTTCCGTCTGACCCATGATATACTTCTAGGATTTGACCTAAAGGCCAACTAATTCTGGGTAAGAAATCTTCTTGGATTCAAACCATTTGATCTATCATTAGATGATTTTTTTTTCAGTTATCCATTTCAATCTAGCTTGCGATGTATTCAAATAATCAGATTTCTATTTTTTTCCATGCGTGTTCCCTCAGACTGAGTATGTTCAGTTATCAGACTTCATTTACATCTATTAAATTTTTCTCAGGTATTGATGTTGGTCTCCCAATCAAAAGATGACCAGTGGACACGAATTTATTATTCCCTCAACCCAATCATAATAGTTTCAAAAGAGTAAAGTACACAGATTCTACACCTGCCTCCTAAAGTCCTCCGAAGTGAAGGGACTTGGGAGGTATGAAATTCGAATCTATATCTTCTGACCTGAAATATTTAGCCAAATTTTCATCGTGAAAATTAATTAATTTATGAAATTTCCTTAATATTGAGTTTTCCCCCACAATGTTAGTCGCGTTATCTGTGTAAATTTTAGAGCATTTGTCCCATCTACTAATAAAACGTTTAAGCGTTGCTATCAAAGCATCGGAAGTGAGATCCGATAATATAACTCGAGATGGATGGCCTTCGTCGAAAAACATATGCAAACGTAAATGTACACTTTATTTAGAGTTCCCTTTCTATGATTTTTATATTTGACTAAAAAGGGACAGGACATAAATCAAGTCTAACAATAGTAAATGGGCTGGATACGTTTACTCTTTCACTGGGAAAATTCTCCATAATTTGTGAAGGAAGAATGGGTCTGCTTTTATAGCACATTGATGAACGGATTTACGCGTGATGCTACGGCCACTCAAAGGCCAAGATTGTTGTCGTGCGGCATTTAACAATCTCTGTGGGTCAACGTGAA
This sequence comes from Trichonephila inaurata madagascariensis, assembly GCA_019973955.1. Lineage (NCBI taxonomy): Eukaryota > Metazoa > Arthropoda > Arachnida > Araneae > Nephilidae > Trichonephila > Trichonephila inaurata. Next base: position 15,838 of record BMAV01007630.1, read on the forward strand.
AGAGTCTTCTATGCTAGCCATTCAAGTAAAGTTTACTTAATTTTGATTCTTTTAGTGAAATCGCTAGATGCTTATGAAAATATGGCACCGAAGCATTTTCTAATCTTCCGCCTACGTGAACTATTCCTTCCTCATCTACAAATGGAAATAATTTAGAAATATTACCTCAAATTTCTTTTTTATCAAACAAGGGTTCTTGGGCATGCTTGATCAATTTAATTTCTGACTCCTTGAATTTGGTTACAGGTAGAAGCCTAACATTCTTAGACTTATTCCTTAAGTTGTAGATGAATCTGAAAATATAAGACAAAATATTAATAACTTTGAAATAATTAGAAAGTTCTAAAAGTTCGTCAAAGATGCATGAGGAATCCAGAAAGACAGGCTCTTCACTTCCCTCAGCTTCAGGCATTTTTTTTTCTTTCTTCAACTACAGTCTCTTTCTCATTTTCTGTGAGGTAGTTGAACTCAGAAACAATTTGTTGAAAGTTTTTAGAAAATTCAGGATCTAACAAAAGTTCTGCACCTGGAATTTGTCACCAGACAGTCAGCGCTTAGTCCACGAGAGAGGAAGTCTGCAGGGTTTTCTTTATCAGCACAATGGTACCATGAGTGGGGATCCGTTAGGCTAGTTATTTCATTTACTCGGTTAACAACGAATTGTTTCCATCGGGTTTTGTTACTCATTATCTAAAACAGAACTATTTTGGAATCAGTCCAGGGATCTTTTAAGATTCACGATCTTTTTCACCTTAGATGCTAGGCGGCGAGCAGCGACTAGAGCTCCAAGTAATTCTAGTGTAGGCGGGGTGACACAGTTTAATGGTGCTACACGGCTTTTTGAAGTCTCTCTCTCTCACAAGTTTAACAGAAATTCCATTCCTTGACTTCCATTCCTTGACCATATGCCTTTTCGCTGGTGTCACAAAAGCTATGCAACTCAACATCATCTTCTAGCAAAGTTGAATCAAGAGCTAATCGGGGAATTTTTAGACTGCCTAAGTGGGGTAGCTCCTCACACAATTTTTCCACTCTTTTTCAATATGTGTTGGCAAAGTGTCGTCCCAATGAATTTCTTCTCTCCAGAAATCTTGAATGAGGCATTTCTCTCTCTCGCTGCGGTGAAAAGAAAAAATAACCCTAATGCGTCAAAGATCTTACCAACTGCTTGCAATATATGAAGCGTATTGTATTTTTATCTAAGAAAACAAATTCCGATAGATTGTTAACATCCGTAGTCAAGTAATCTTCAAGTCAAGTGTTCCATGACAGTCTTAGGACCTTTTTTTCATTTGCTCCTAAGCTTACAGTTTCATGTACAGGGTGTAAATCAATTTTTTCTTTCTTCCATTGCTCCATTAAATTAGCATCATAAGTAATTCATTTTCTGGAGTTCATTCCAGCAGCTTCTATAATATCTTTTGTTCTTCGTGAAGTTTGAAGCACTTCTTCAAATCCGTTATCACTGGAAATAAGATCGTCAACATTGAAGCTTCTATCTAAAAGTTCTACAGTGTCAGGGAATTCATGTTTATATTTCTCAATATGATGTCTAATCGTGGCTGCAAGAAGAAATGAACTGACACCAAAATTGTCTCGATTCAAACGGTATACCTGTAGCTTGGGCATCACTCCAGAGAAATCGAACGGCATCTTTGTGTTCGTTAGCGAGGCAGATTTGTAAGAAAGCTTGTTTAATATCAGAACAAAAGGTTATTGTGCATTCAATCTAAAATTAATTAATATATCTAAGAGATTTGGATTTAAATTAATTCCTGGCCACAAACAATTCTTTAATGAGAGTTCATTATTTTGATGATTTCCAGCGTCCAATACAATTCTTGTTTTCGATGTTTAGCGACATTCTTTTCTTAAGGCCTGATGAGGTAAATAATGTACAGATCTTTTGAACTCGTTATCTATAATTTCGGTTGTAACTTCTTCTATGATACCCTGTTCTGCGTAATCGTCTTACTGATATAATTCCGAATCATGACCAAACCACAAATTTTGGAAACGTTATTTAGCTTGGGGATAGTTATTAGACCATTCATTAGAAGATTTTCTAAAGGGAAGTTGTACGCCATTTTCAAATTCAACAGTTTCTTTCAAAATTTCATGAAGAACTGGATCATCTCGAATCCCCAGACCCTCTAAATCAAAAAATAATTTTAAAGCATCTTTAATTGAGTCATTATTTATCAAAAAACACTGCCCTTGTTTATAAATTTCTCTTTCTTTAAGTTTACCACACACAATCCATCGAAATTCGCTTTCTTTGAAAAACAATTCTTCGTTTACTTTATACGTAATTTGTTTTAAATCTTTAAGATATATGCCAGGACTAATTAAAGCGTGTACTTCGTTTGCTTCATAAAATGATTTGTCAGCTTCAGTTGAAAATTGTGGAATTTCCACATCAAAAATATCTAAACATCAAGAGGGTGTAAATTTTCAGTTATTTTGTCTACAATTAAGAAATCTACTGGTTCAGCAAAACTGCTATCTTCGTTTGAAATAATTGTGTTTAATTTCCATTTTATGTTCTGCATTAATCCATTTAAACCGGTGTCTTTATTTTTTGCTTTTTTATTCCTAAGCAATTACTCATTCTTTCTGTGAGCACACAAATATTACTCGCGGAATCAAGTATAGCTCGTAACTTAATTCTTTAATTATCTGATCTGCGAACATAAATTTCAGCAGTCGAAAACAGAACATTTTTTGTTGTTAGTTTATTCGGGCCATCTACTGGCGCGGGAGTATTCGTATTAAAATTCTTATTAACTGTTTCGCAATATTCTTTTTCATTTCCGTTATTGTAAATTATTTAAAATTAGTAGAGTTTTTTTTTTTTGAAAACAAATAAAAAAAATGACCGCATATGTATCTATATTTAGAAAGGCAATTAATTTGGAAATGACTGGATTTTAAGCTCAAATTACAAAGTTTGTGTTTACGAAGGAATTTAAGTCTTTCATCAACACTGAATTTTAAAAAATTAAGGCATCGATATATCGGATGTTGTGACTTACACACATTACAATTTTTGCTTTTATTTTCATTTACTATGAAAGCCTTTGGCTTAGAATTGAAATTTTATTTGTATTTAGGATTTCTATTTACAGACAATCAAACGGATTCTCGCTGTTCCAAAAATTCAATAAATTCCTCAAATGTTGGAACTTTTTTGGATTTATGAGATAATTCAAAAAATTTCTTCTTGATTCTCTATCAATTTTCTCAACAAGAATATTATTAATTAGAACATCAGATAATTTATTTTACTCATATTTAAGCACTTTTAATGCACGTAAATTTTTTTTGAACGCAATCAATCATATTTCTAATTTCTGTAAAATGTTCATTTTGTATTTTGACAAATTTCAAAACGCTTTGAATATGAATATTGATTATTAAACGTTCATTCTAATATCTATTTTCTAAAAATTCATATAAGGAATAAAAATTATCGAAATTACTACACAAATAATTAACTTCATGAGTTAAACACGATCTGAGGTAGTACAGCTTCTGACTCAATTGGGTATTATTTGTGATCAGATTCTCAAATTGGACTTTAAAGGAACAAAATTCTTTCTGAATCCCGAGAGCTCTGTTAAAAGTAAAGGGTTTTTTTTAGTTTTGATTTTTCGAAATTATCATTTGATTTCATTACTCTGCCCAGAACTTGATTTCTTAGAGGAATTAAGAATAATTTCAATTATTACCTCTAATTTTTCGAGGCATTCTTCAAGAAAATTGAGCTCTTCGACAATAGAAGCTAATTCTGCCTCTGTAACTTTTGGATTGGAGTAATAGTTGTTGTTCAGTTCATCACACAATATTTCTTTGCAGTGCAATCCCGTTTTTTAACTTTACTTTTGTTAAAACCGAATCAGTTTCTTCGTTTCAATCGAAGTTTCAATTCTGCTAATTTTACCTTTCAAGGTACTATTTGATCTCTTTAGAATTTCCATTGTTCAAGCGGAACCAGAATGTTTATTTGAGTTGTTATTCTTCAAGGACGGACTTGTTTTTTGTTGTTGTTTTTATTTGATCACACAATATCTAAAAGCTATTTACAAGCGCAGCAAGTTTTAATTATTTTATAATTGTGAGCTTCGAAGTATTAGAATCCTATTATTGTTCACGTCAGCGTATTATAGAGAAAATTCTGGTCTTGGTTATTCCACAGAAAGTTATCATCTGCCAGTACAGCACGGCAGGGAATATTTGCATACACGTTGGTGTGCATGCGCCAACAAAAGCTATGTAAATTTTTTAAACTTAATTTTAAAAATTTATTTACATTTACGCCGTGAACCAGGGGTACTCAACCTTTTTTCCTGCTGGGCCGCACACATGTGTTAGCTATTTCACGCGGGCCGCAACATGAATATTAATGAAGAGGAAGGAGGTAGAAGAAAAGCATTAAGATTTAAAATGCGGAAAATTGATTAAAATATTAAAACTTCCCTATTTTGCTTTCTTTAATTATTATTTTTTATATTTATTTTTAATTTTTATCACTGAATTTTTCTAAATTCGAAGCATTTAAGAATCCCTCCTTCAGAATTTCTGCATCAGTAAACGGCTTCATATGATTACCAATAATGTAACAAATTTCATAGGGTGACTTTGTTACCGTTGCGACATTACTTCTAACGAATCATTTTTTTGCTGTTGTATAAATTATTCAAGAAAGTCTATTTATCACCTCTTGAAAGAGATCGAGAAAAAGGGTCATTGAACACGATTCATGTTTATTAGTATTTTTTAAATACAACACTTTCGTGACTAATCAAACAATTACTGATTCATGCTTATTTTTCATTCAACTTCCCGATCGTCTTGAAGCAACCTATTTATTTTCTTCGAATATTTTTCGCTTGCAAGATATGAAAAATAGTTAAAAATTAGTTCCACCCATAAAATGGTCGCTAATCCACTGTTGTCTATTATCACTAATGAGAAAAAAATATCAATTCGCACCCATACGACATCGACAGCAAAAGGAAAAATTGATAGATTTGATTTCTTAACAAAGAATTTCCCACTAAATTTTCATAAGTGAATGAATTTCTCAGAGCAATGGAACATGACCGGGCCACTTAAAAAGGCATGGCGGGCCGCAGGTTGAGTATCGCTGATGTAGACTGTTATGGAAAAAACACTGCAAACTTAAATTTATATTTATTTTTTTATGGATTTTATGTGAGAGATGTACCTAAATGAAAGTACACTGAAATGAACTGGAGTTACTTTTATTCAGTCTACATATACCAATAGCCGCCCATTCGGTACAGTGGTTAGTGACGCTGACTGCAGGGGCTGGGTTCGAATCCCGAGTAAGGCATGGATATTTGTGTTGTAATCCTTCTCTTCTTTATGAAGAGTGCTTGACGCTTACTTCTATGTAGGCCCCCGTGTGATACTTAGTGGTGCACGAGGTAAAAAATGTTCTCAATAAAAAATATATATATACCAATATCTTACAGACTAATTCTTAACAGTTGCGAAATAAGTATTGAATTCTATATATAATAATAATAAAAAAGAATTACTTAGCTGACAGAAGCTTTGAATCAAAGCCAAGAAGGTTTCAATTTAGTATAATTCTATGCGAAAATTCACGAATTTTAGTCTAACTCAACAATTCTAACAACAAAGAAGCAGTCGATCTTAACACTTACAACTACGTTATCTCACTTACCATTTTTATCCCCCCCCCCTCCCTCTTCCTTCAGATCGCTTTGAATAACAAACTCAATCTTCATACATCACGGTTGCTTCACAATGTGAAGTTCATAAACCAATCAAATTATAATGAAATATTTTTCTCTTGAGGTTAGTTGAAAAAACGTTGAGAACTCGCAACATGACTCAAAATGTAAAAATATTTATTGATAATTGCTCTAACATAATTATTTATATTTATAAATGTGACTTTTCTTAACGTAAATAGATGCATAAGTATATAGTTAGTGTTAAAAAGTGTGACTTGCATTGCTTTTATTTTAAGCAAATGTGATCTATTGAAAATTGTGGTTCATTTTTCCTTGTCTAGGATGACTCGGTTACGTGAGAGGTCATTCCATTTTGGTATCTTACATTTCTTCTGCTTTCATTTTTAATTCTCGCCAAAGTTACTTTTTTCTAGAGTACACACACAAAAATCTTCTTTGAGAGTACATTTTCTTGTTACAAGCATTTTTCTTAAACTTTTTATATTTTATACCAGAAGTCTTAGAGTTTCAACCAAGATATTTGAAAAATATTATACTCTGTAATGTATCTTATGATAGGAAGAGTACTAAAAAAAAAAGTAAAAAGATCAACATTGCATTTAAAACAAATGTTCATCCCAATTTTACAAGAAGTATCAAAATTTACTTAGACACTTTCTTTCTAAGCAGCTTCAGTAAATTTCAAAGGACAGATTTTTCTCAGAGAATTCAGGAGGAAATTTCTCAATCGATTTTAAAGTGATGAGCCCCAAAGTGATGCACTGAAAAAAATTTAAAGAAAGTAAGGGATTAACGGAACCACGTATTTTTAGGCAAAAGGGTTTATAGAATGATGGAGAAGATGGAGGAACGATTTATCGATTATACGTAAAGTGTATCGATCAAACTTTGAAACGTTGCCTAGCAACAAGTCTCGCACTCTTTTCTAAGCCTTGCCTTCGGTTGCAAGGTAAAGAATGCAATATCAGAAAGTTGTTCCCTTTCATATTTCTACAGATCTTTGGGATCCAAGGTAACGGCATTTTGCCAAGAAGAAAGGACGAGAAGATGAGTGAATACCATTCAACCCAAGTATTTAAGTAAAGTTTTTTCAAACTTTTAGAAAACACTCAATTTTTAAAAAAAATTTGTCATTTCTATTTATGTTTCTTAGATTATTGCAAACAAAAGATTTGAAAATCTATTCCCTTGTTCATTTTTAATAATTATTTTTCTAGAAAAACCTGGAAATCCTCATGAAACGAAACGTTCCTCTCCCACAACTACAGGGTACAGAAGCGAGTAACATCGCACACCCCCATTGATTGGGGAGCCCTTTTTGGCCCCCCCCCCCTACATTCTCCAGTCACTACACCACACACCGACCTTGACACACTTCGAAATCTTTCTCCTACCTCAATTTTGTTCGGGAATTTCAACGCAAAACATACACACCGGAGATGCATGAATAACTCGAATATAGAGGAAACAACTTTCTGACCTACATTCAAAATAAATTATTGGAGCTCCGCCCACTCCTACCCGTTTTGGGCAAGGATCATCTTCAATTCTCTATCATGAAAAATATCTTCTATTCCTCTCTATTCCAGAGCTTAGATGCGCTCATAACTCCAGTTAAAATAACTTTTCCTGCTTTCACAAAATTCTCACTACTAACTCCACAAATTGGAACATTTTTAAAAACAAACAGTGAAAATTACAACACCGCAAATGCCAATAGCCCGGATGACATAAATGCTAAAATTCATGACATCACACAGCAAGTTCTACTCACTCATAAATCATCCTCTAAGCCTCTGAATCAATCGAGTAAGCCATTTGTAATAGGATCACTTTTCCCCTGATTTAAATCCCATAGAACATGTGTGGGATGCTTTGGGGAGACGCCTTGCTGCACGATTACATTCTCTGGGGAACACAGAGAGCTGTTCAAACAACGAAACAGAGCCAGAAAAATCTGGTAATTCACCAGACACCAGAACGATAAAAAGTACTTTAAACAAATTACACATTAAAATTAAACTAATAGCTAACGAATACAGACAAAACTCTTTGGGGATACACTTTTGACCCTGGATACAGAAACAATTCCTTATGTAATATTTCCAAAATTTTCAGAAAAAAGACCTCAAAATTTTCAGCTATTAATGGTTCACTGAGTAACAAGATAAATCTGAAAACACTGCTGATTCCCTTGCAAATCAACTTCAGTTAAATGATACACGTACTCTGATATCACAATGAGGTTGATTCACGACAATGAGATGCCAAGTCGGATTCACGTGACGAGGATATTAACATTTCCCCGCATGTTGTGTAAATTTCGTATGCTTGATCTGTTTACTTCTTGTGTGTGTGAAGCTTATTTCTGAAACTTTATTTATTTTTATTATATATTTGCATTATCCTTGTTTAATAATTAGGTATGAAGTATTTTTAGTAATTTTTTAGCATAATTTTTGTTTCAGTTTAGTATATTTGTCATTTGGTGTTTGTGCGAAGCCGGCGGTTACTTGCGTGTTTGTTTATATATTTATTAATAGTTCTAGATTATTTTTTAGCATCCTTAGTTTTTATGTAGTTTATTATGTTTATTTACGCACACGAATGGTTTACAGTATAGAACTGAGACCATTGAATTTGTGGAAAAACTTCTCATAGGTGTCCAGTTACGTATTGGTAGATAGTGTATCACTCCTCATCAATTCATAAAATAGTGTAATTTATATAAGAAACATGTAGATATGAAATGGTCCCATTTTGAAATGTTAATGTTTATACCTTTCATTGTCTGATTCCCGTAGTAATTATCAGCTACAAATGTTTAATGTTTTTAGAAATGCTATCTCTATAATTTCTTATAGAAGAGTATGGAACATTCAGAAACATGAAATGGAAGTAAATATAATTTTAGATATATATAATAAGATTTGTCAATAACATGGCTATTTTTGTTTATTTAAAAAATTTTATACCTATTTCTAATGTTTAACAAGAGATTTATACTTTTTGAGAGCAGAGTGTATATAATAATAGTTGGTTAATAATGAAAGTTTTTGATTAATAATTAGGAATTCTTCTGTGATGGAAATGAAATTGTTTTTAACATCATTTAAAGGTTTGAGATATCTGAAATAATCTAATTATAAACAAACATTTGATATGTTTTACTGTTTGATTTCCTTTGTAATTCTTACCTTTCAAAAGGTTTGAATTTTTTTAGAAATGTCCGTCTCCAACATTCAGAAAGAAATGAGTTGGACTTTTTCAAAATAAATTAAGAAACATGCTTAAAGAAACAGGCTTTTTAATAAAATTATTTTGAAGTAGAACAAATTAAATTGTTTTCATGAAAATTTCTCGTATACTGAAGCAGAAAATTCTTATCGGACAGATTTATTTAATAATCTCATATACTCATTTTAATATACATTATTTATTGACACTTAATTTTAACATTACATGAATACTCTATAAGTAAATAAAGCACTTCATGATCTGCTGTAGAAATCAGACTCTTATGGATGTAATACTATATTATAAGGACAAATAGAGAACGAATCGAGGATCTAACTGCCAATATTCAACGTGCATAATATCTTGTTCAATTATTATATCTCAATTTTTATCTTATTGATAATATCTAATAAAATTATCTGGAAACTTTATATGTGGCTTTTTCAATTTATTTACAAGAAAAAAGTATTAAATATCATTAACCCAAACAAATAAAATGATACGGTAAAAAAAATTAAAGAAAATCCTCTCATAAATCATAGAATAAATAGCTAAGCAAAGGTCAAATTATGCAGAATTTCTGAAATTTTCTCTCACTTTATTTATTTCATTAGGTTTATGACATAAGAACTTTAATTTTTCAACACCACCACAGGCAATTAATAGTAAACAAACAAGTAATTGGGTTGTCTGTTCTTCAAAATTAATTAAATCTTCAAGAAAAACAACCAGCTATGTGACATAGGAACTAGAAAGAAAAAACAGGAGACTGCATTATATTTGTAGGTTGTCAACAAAACTTTTCATAGTATTTTTGAGAAATTATATATGGTATGGATCCAGATTAAATGAAATATCCTAAGAATTTTAAAATTTCAGATCTTAAATCTATACGATCAACTTTCTGAATTTACATAAAACAAATTACAATACTTAAATCACACATATATATGCAACTCTTATAGAAAGAAGTTTTGAATAAAAAAAACAAAAACAAATACACATATAAAATGGCAATGTAACTATTTTTTGTAAAATATCTCGATACACTTTTTTTCATGTCCTAAGAGTACAATAAACCATAACTGTAAAATTACATATTAAATACTAAAGCTTATTATATTTATTTTTAAACCACCCTAACTTTCCTTACATTAATTTTTATTCCTATTAATAAATCTTTACATTACATATACTACATCAAAATAAAATTGACAAAGGATTTTCTTTTTTTTTTTTTTTTTTTTTTTTTTTTTTTTTTGAATTTCACACTAATTACAAAACTACTACAATCTGTTCCTCTAAAATATACAAAGCATTATCGTCTGTTTTAATGGGAATATTTGCTTTTTTTACACTGAACATAACAACACTTAATGCATACCTATTTCTACCAGTTATTGTATGTATAGTGTTAAATATACTTCAGTTCATACAAACTGAAACTTATTTGGATTAAGGTATATTGCCATGTTATTTCGTTATCACTGATTTTGCATCTAAATTATCCCCCTTTTATACATAACTATATTTATACTAAAAAAAAAAAAAAAAATTGGGAATGAAACAACATTAGGAATAAAGATTCAGAATTCTAGCTCTGAAGTTTGATGTTTGAAAATATACTAACTTCAAATATAAAATAAATTACTTCAAAGTTTGTCTAAGAAATTCTAAATCAGTATTCATACTATTCCAAAATTTGGAACATACGTATTAAACTGCCAACTAATTTCGCCAAGCAAAAAGACATCACGAATTTTTTTTAAAAAAAACTAGCTGCATGACCCGGCGTTGCACGGGCTATCTCTACTTTTATAAATTTTCTCTTTCCTTCACAAAATCAGCACTTTTATTACTATTTTTCAAAATGACTCGGCGTTGCTCCGGCTTTCTCTTTTCCTCATTAAGAGTAAAACAAAAAACTTAAATCATTTTTAATAATAGTTTCTATAAGAATCTAAAATAATAAAATAGATTTTAGATTTTAAGGAATCAATCAATCGTTACATATAGTTGGCTTAAACTTGTCTCTAAAATGTATTTTGATTCAAAATAATAGACGATGTACTTTTTAATTAACAAAGAATTTATTTAGTAATGAAATAATAGAAATAATCCTCTTAAAAAAAACATATATATATATTTATTAAAATCAAATTTCTATAAGTAATAAATAAAAAAAAATTTACAGATAGCTATTGAAACGATTGCTTTTTTTCTGAACGTTTGAATGTTTAATTAAACATATTAATATACATAAGTTTTAGAAAAAGAAGCAGTATGGAAGAAAACCGAGATATATTTGTACACATATACTGAAAAAAAACATTTAAAAAAACCGATCTGATAAAAACATTTTGATATTTTATTTTAATTTTAACCCTTTTCATTCCACTAAAAATAACTTTAACAATAGCGTAATGCGAAATTGAATATCTCTTCCTCTTCAGTTTCGAACCTGGGAACCACCGTTTTATAAAGCAGCGGTTTTAACAACCACGCTGTGGGTTCCTTCGGGGAAAAGCAATGAAAATACCTTTAAAATAAAGGAAGATTTCTTCAATTTCTCATTGCATTATTTGTTAAAGTTAAAAAAAAATTTTCGGGTTTCATTTTAAGTTAATGCTTTCAAACTTCATATATCGATTGCAAACAATGGTAATTTTTAAACAAAAAACTTAAATAAAAGGAATGCTTACATATTTCTCGCAAAAACAGAAAAAAAAACGAAAACACATTTTTTTAAAGAAAAAAACGGAATTTTTAAGATAATTTATCAATCTTTGTACAGATTACATATAATGTTGTTCTACACTCGGAAAAAAAGTTTCCTGAGATTATTTTTATAAATAAAGAAGTTATTAAGTATTTAAATAAAATGTTGAGTATTTTTTAAAAAATCGTAAAAAAAACAACCAGTTTTTGACATTAAATTTTTTAAATGACTGATTCTAAAAGAGAAAAGCATGAACTTTATTAGTGTAAAATATTTCTTTTCATTAGCGCAAAAGAAAATGCAAGCGAAACGATTTAGAAATCATACTCATAAAAACGTATCGCGATTTTGACTTATTTTAAAAAAATCGTAAGAAATAGAAAATATAATTATTTTGTAAAATAAATTATACCGTTTCGTGACGAAGTAAATGATCTTTCCGAATCTGTAATTATTTTTTTTCTGAGTCATGAAAAGAATTAGATCGCGTTTTAAAAATGTCGGAAAAAAACCATCGATGTGCTATTCAATAAGTATCGATTCGCCCTCCGCACATGCGCAAAGCACTCAGATGTTATTTCGAGGTTAAATGCAAAACAGTCGTTTGGGGGGGTGCGTTTATTAAAATCAACTTCATTTTTTTTTTTTTTGGCTTCATTTTTAAGTTAATGCTTTCAAACTTCATGTATCGATTGCAAACAACGGTAATTTTTAAACAAAAAACTTTAAAAAAAGTAATGCTTTCATATTTCTCGCAAAAAGGGGGGGAAAAACGAAAAACACACTTTTTTTTTCTAATAAAAACCGTAATTTTTAAGATATTTTATCAATCTTTGTACAGATTACGTATAATATCGTTCTGCACACGGAAAAAAAGTTTCGTGAGATTATTTTTATAAATAAAGAAGTTATTAAGTATTTAAATAAAATTTTGAGTATTTTTTTTGGAAAAATCGTAAAAAAAAACAACCAGTTTTTGACATTAAATTTTTTAAATGACTGATTCTGAAAGAGAAAAGCATGAACTTTTTTAGTGTAAAATATTTTTTTCATTAGCGCGAAAGAAAATGCAAGCGGAACGATTTAGAAATGATACTCCCAAAAACGTATCGATTTTGACTCATTTTAAAAAAATCGTAAATATATATATATAATTATTTTGTAAATAAATTATACCGTATAGTGGCGAAGTAAATGATCTTTCCGAATCTGTAATTATTTTTTTTCTGAGTCTCATGAAAAAAAAATTAGATCTCGTTTTAAAAACGTCAGAAAAAAAGGTGAACTTGACCCCTGGAGGTGAAAAATGGCACTAATTATACGTTTTAAGGTTCTTAATTAATATCGTTTTAACTAATTGGAATATCGGAATATAAATGATCAAAACTTATTCCTTGGATCATTCCCAAAATTTTGGTACCTTTGGCGAGTTTCTGCTTCGTGTGGTTCGGGAGAAGATAGGGCATCATAGATTCATAGATAGATAGATAGATAGATACGTTTGTTTACCTTTGGATTTTAATAGTGTGTAACCCCCCGTTATTTAGACTCTTCCATATTAACAGTAAAGAGACTTTCGTGCCCTCTAGCGAACAGAACAATCTTCAGTGATGGCCAAGTTTCGGAACTGTAAGGACGTAATGAGCATGCGCTCCGATGCCTTTCAATTCTATGTCAACTGTTAGTTCTCTAGTTATGTATGTAAATGTGTTTGTTTTGTCTAATAAACGTGTTTTAATAACTAGTGGACTTAGTAAAGAACCCCTTCCCCGTCTGTCCCTTATCATTTGGCGCCCACCACGTCATAAGTGTAGATTATATCACTATAATTACTGTGTTCAAACATGATCATGAACAGTTTCCACTATTGGTTGTATATCACTGTATTTGGCGGTTTTATGATTTGAAGAAATTAGTCGACATTACAATATACAAGTGCTCCAAAATTGCCCTTTCAACACACGTCACACAAAAATATCATTGATTTTGGACAATTAAACCATAAAAAATAATTTTTAAATTTTTTTCTGAAATTACTTTTTTTTTCGCTGAATTTTGCATGAATATAGATTATTGCAAACAGCAATTTGTCAAGTTATTCATTTAGGGGTTAATAGAGAATTGAAAAAGGTTGTTATATTAAAATTTCGAATATTTCTATTGCTTTTAGAAAGTAAATATATATCCTACAGAATCAAATGTCTATATGTAAAATCATATTTGGTTTCATGATCTTAATTACTGATAAATATCATAGAACTGATCTAAGTACACTTCTTGGGTCAATATTTGTAAATAACTCAATACAACAAATGTATTCAGGACTTAAATTTATAAGCGGGATAGTATCAATACAGATGAAACTTTTAGACTTTAATACTTATGTAAAAATTAAGATCTAGAGTATTCTTATGCTTAATACATTTCAGCTGGGGATGCATAGATTTCTTCAATACACAGTGTTATACTTCAACAACATGTGTATAGTCTATATGTGAAACTTATCATCAAAATTAATGAATTTTACATTTTGATAATCCTTGTACAAATATTAATAAATGTTATCCATAGTAAAAAAAAATGTACATCTGTGTTACAAATTTATACCAGTCAAATTCTGAAAATCAGATGTTGTGTTAAGAAATCCCTATACTACATAATAAATATATACACCACACAAATATTTTATAATTTTTATTTTTTTGTGTAAAAAAATTATGGATTCAAAAATGACTTATTATTTTGACCATGCAGGAGAGAACAAGGCTTTTATATTCAATATATACACACAAATTTATCTTCTATAATACACACAATTTAATTAAAATTTTTTAATGCCTTAATTTTTTACCACATTCAGAATGAAATTCTCGATAAATAATATCTTTTTACTAAAATTGTGACGGGCTCACGCGTCTTTTCTTTAACATAACCTCTGGGTTCTTTGGTGGCCAAAATTAATGGCAACTCTTTTCCAACCAAAACCCAAGAAGCGAAATGTGAACAAGAAATGCAAATAAGATAGCATTTAAAAGAACAGAAGTTTCAGTAAGCATGATGGCAATTTGGGGAATGTTATGTTTGGAAGAGATACAAGCGTGAATTGACAGCCTATCGTAAAGTTACCTGGAAACCCAGCCATTACTACAAGGTGCATACCATTGCACGCGTGCCCAGACGTTTCCTCATAAAGATCGAAGCTAAGTTTGGGATTAAGGTAGGACTGATTATTTTATATTAGGACTTGTAATATTATTAGAAGTGAGAGTAGGCGGATAATATAATTATTTAGAGAAAGTGGTCTAAATTACGCGATTCGGTTTAACTATCAGTGTGTGTTCGTTCATTATAGATTCTCACTTATTTAAATTTATCTAAATTGTTAGACATTTAAGTTCTATTCTTAATAAAATCATATTAAGAATTTAAAGTGTCTATTCCTTTTGTAAGCCCTACACCTCTGGCTCACGCTGACAATCAAAGATACGGTCACCAAAGGGGGCGGTATTACAAAATGGTGCTGGGAATAAACGCCTTAAAAATGTTGCATAATTTTTTTACTTATAATTTTGCAAAAGGTAAATGGTAATTTGCATTTCTAATGTTTGAAAGTGGTATTTAATTCATCATCAAGTATAAACATTAATGAACCTGTAGTAAATTAAGATATTTTTTCATTTTTGTAGCGAATGCTTTTCGAAATTTTTTTTCCAAAAGAATGTAAAATTATTTAGTAAAATACATTATATATATATATATATATATACTTGTTTTAATATATGACATGTAGGGTTATACATATCAGATTCTTGTGTTTTTATTTTAGATAATTTAATACAGATATATCTCTATTTACTACTCTGAAGATGTGTAAAATAAGTAAAATTTAAGTTAACTAAATATATTTTATCTTTTTATGTATGTTCTATATATAATTTAAGCAAACAGAGACGTTCTAAACCTTGAAAAAATCAATTTTTCAATTTTCATCTTAAAAAAAAGTAGATTTAATGCTGATTCCAAAAATGTATAACATGTATAGGTTTAAAGCTTAATATCCGAGTAATTGCGGTTTTAAAACGTAAGCAACAGCTGTCACGCCTTTTGTTTACGTTATTGTACGCCAACTGCCACACCCATCTTACAGCTGACCGAAGCATGTTTTTATGTAGGATGGTGTTTTTATATCACTTAATTTGATTTATTTATTTATTCTTGTGGTTTGAGAAGGACTATAACTACTCAACTCAGTCTTGTTTATACCCAAGCTGTGGGAATTTTGAACGTTTTGCTTTCTTGTGCTTGGGTTACAAACACGTGAATTACGAACTTCGTATTTTGACTGCTAATTTACTTTTTTTTTGTTTACATTCAATTTGTTTGAAATTTGCGAGAATTTTAAACATCTGCAATGCCTCGAACAAAAAAGTTTGGGCAAGTCAACCGTCGCGTAATTCGTAAAAACACTTCAGTAAATGCTGAAAGTGAACGAGTTGATGTCAGTGCATCTAAAAAGAAAATTGAGAAGAATGAAGGATCTTTTAAGGACTATGAAGATAATTTTTCAGTTGAAACTCAAAGCAGGTATGTTATAATTGACTTAAATATACTCAATGATATTTTCAACAATATTGCAAAATGCAGATATTGTGATAGCTCTTTCTGCTTTGATGTTGCTGAAAATAAAAGTAGTCGCAAAGGCCGTAGCAACTTGCAAGTATTGTGGTTCTGGACATGATTTAATGACTTCAAATACCGTGTCAGATGGATATGATGTAAATTTGATGTTTGTTTATGGCATGAGGTGCATTGGAATTGGCAAAAGTTCAGCTCAGATATTTTGTGCGCTGATGAACTTACCTCCTCCTCCAGCTAAATTTGAAAGACTGTATATGCCAATTTTTAAAGAGTTGGAAACTGTTTCATCTCGTTCAATGGTTAACAGCGTTAATGAAGCTATCATTGAAAATGAACACAATAAGAACATAGCAATTGCTCTTGATGGGACCTTTCAAAAAAGAGGACACTCTTCGGAGAATGGCGTTGTAACGGCAATTTCTCTCGATAACGGAAAAGTTATTGATTTTGAGTGCCTATCAAAATATTGTTTTGAATGCAAAAATACGAACAAAACTTGCGATAATTGCCAGGTAAACTATCGTGGATTTAGTGCGGGAATGGAGAGTGAAGGAGCATTGCGGATTTTTTCAGTCGCTCCTTACCAAATTTCAATGTTCGGTATGTTCAGTACCTTGGAGATGGAGATTCGAAGGGGTTCCTAAGGGTTCAAGAATCAAATATATACGGTGATGAATTTCCTGTTGAAAAACTAGAGTGCATCATCCACGTCCAAAAGAGGATGGGAGCAAGACTGAGAGCCCTAAAGAACAATTTAAAATCCACCAAGCTGTCAGACAACAAACCAATATCTGGACGCGAGGAAGGCTGACAGATGCAGAAATTCTTCTGCTGCAAAAATATTATGGCCTAGCCATAGGAAGAAATGTTGGAAAATCAGTCGCAGATATGTCCAAATCCATCTGGGCAATATATTTCCATAAACTGTTGACAAATGAAAATCCACAACATGCTTTGTGCCCTATGGGAGAAGAAAGTTGGTGCGGTTACAATAAAAGCATTGTATCAGGTGAAAAATACACCCACAAACATTCCCTCCTAGAAGCAGTTCTTTTTAAAATTAAAAAAAATTTTAGAGACTTAACTGCAAAAGAATTGTTATTAAAATGTTTGCGTGGCCGAACTCAGAACCCCAACGAAAGCTTTAATAACTGTGTGTGGAATCGTGTGCCGAAAAACACATTTGTGAGCAAAAGAACTTTGCAAATGGGTGTTATGGACGCAGTTATATGCTTCAATTAAGGTGCATAGGCAAGAACAGAAGTATTAAAAGCATTAAAAATCAACACTTGTGAAGGCCTTCGTAAAACTGACTACGTCAGAATTTGTGAAGATGAGATGGCTGTTCAAAAAGCTACCAAAGAATCCAGAACAACAAAAAGGCAAATTAAAAGGAAGCAGGATGCTTTAGAACAGTCAATGCAAGATGAGTACAGTGCTGGAAGTTTTTAAAATACAAATTTTAGGTAAGTGCATCATTTTATTTAGTTTTTTTCAATTTTCTCAAAATGTGTTTTTTCAGTTTTTAGGTACATGTGTAGAAAATTCTATTTGTTATATTTTAAGGAAACCTGGTATGAGCTTTTGTGTCATGATAATGTGTTTAATGCTACTAATTTTATTTCTGAAATGTTAGTATTTTTACTTTTATTGTTCAATTTCTAAAAAAAAAATGCCATTTTTATCAAAATTTCAAAAAGTCAAAATTCACAAATTTTTTAAAAAATTCTGAGCAAGGAAATATAAAAAGAACTATTACATTTAAATAAAGGTACAATTTTATAACTAAAACAGCATGTTTTGTGGTGTTATATGTTATAAAAGGAAAGATACATGTACCTAAAGAGCACCATGTATCCGAAAACTTCTTTTGGTATGTACTTTTTCGAATCCTTATATTTCTTAAAATAACGGGTTTTCCAATAAGGACTTGACAACTTTTTATCGAAATAAAATGAAAACCATTTGAGATATTTCAAAAACTTTATTATCGGGTTGAAGTACATTTAAAACATTTATGAATGAAACTCGACTTCGCTCATATGGCCACCGCGGGTACGTCTGCAGCGGTCGATTCGTTGGACCCAATTTTCCATGACTCGACCACACATTTCGGCCGAAACGGCTGCTATTTCGCGTTCAGTGTTGGCTTTGAGCTATTCCAACTTCGTCGGCTTATTAGCATAGACCAATGACTTGACGTATCCCCAAAGAAAAAAATCTAGAGGCGTTAAATCACACGAACGAGGCGGCCAATCGAATGGTCCATTTCTTGAGATAACACGCTCATCAAACTTGTTCATCAATAAATCAATTGTAACGTGTGCTGTGCGGCTTGTGGCGCCGTCCTGTTGAAATCACATGCTGTCCAAGTCCATATATTCCAATTCGGGCCAAAAATAATCGATAATCATGGCACGATAACGATCACCATTCACAGTAACGTGGCGACCACTATCGTCGATGAAAAAATATGGCCCTATGATGCCGCCGGCATGCAAACCGCACCAAACAGTTATCTTTTGTGGATGAAGTGGTTTTTCATTAAGCACATGTGGATTTTCACCCGCCCAATACCGCATATTTTGTTTATTGACAAACCCATTGAGCCAGAAATGAGCTTCGTCACTGAAGATGATTTTGAGATGAAATTGATCATCTTGGCGCATCTTTTCCAGAGCCCAATCGGAGAACGTATGTCGCTTCGAATGGTCCATCAGCTTCAATTCTTGAGTGAGCCTGATCTTGTATGGGTGTAAAGTAAGATCCTTACGCAAAATTCGCCATAAAGTGGTTTTGGCGATGCCCAACTCTTGAGAACGCCATGGAATTGGCTGATTTGGATCATTTTCTATGGACGTTTCAACGGCAGCGATATTTTCGACACTTCGACCAACCCGTAGTCTCACTGGCACGGTAACATCACACTACGAATATGTAGACTCAAACTTTTTCACTAAACTTTTTACTGCCTGTCTACTAGGGCGAGAATTACGACCGAAAATAAGAGTTAACGCTCTTAAAGTAGAGGCAACCGACTCCGAATTTCTGTAGTAAATTTTTAAGATTTGCAGACGTTGTTCGTTCGTGTACTTCACCATGATGAAAAGGTTATGTCTACTGAATAAACTGACAGTGACAGTTCGATGTTAAGTGAAAAGGTGCGTTCACAAATTAAATTCAAAATTGTGAAGTCCCTATTGGAAAACCCCTTATTTTATATATTAAATAATTTAATGTTGTAGTATATTACGAAACGTATATAGATTGTATGACACTAATTTTTTATTTATGGAGTCTTTCTGTTTTTGGAAATAATATTCTTTCAAAAAGCCAAATTTTGCTCATTTTATGTCATCGAGAACGTCCCGGTTCCCTTAATTGAAAATAAACAAAAAGTATTTACATTCCTGTAGACATCTATCCAAATTCCTTTTAGCAGAAATTTTTTTTGTGAACGCAAAAATAGTAAGAATGGAGCTGGCGACGATTTCTAAATGTTTGGTATTGGAAACAAGTTTATTCAAAGTGGTCAGAGCATAATAAGTGAGGAGATGGTTTAAAATCGTTACGCTTCATCATCTTATCCATGTTTACCAAAAACTCGAATTTTTTACCCCGGGATATTAAAAAAAAGATTTTTTTCTATGGAATCATCTTATCTTTTACTGTAATTGAGTAACCATATATAGTAAAAAACGAAATTTTAGTGGGTATAATGTAAAAGAGCAAAAGCAAAATAGTACACAAAAGAAGTGTTAGGTTAGAGTCAAGGGGGAAACAAACCAAAACATATTCACGTGCCATCCTCATCACGTGATCGTGACGTCACATGAATTGACCTCATTACACAAGTTGTTGACGAATTTTTTCTTAACGCTTCTAACTGGTTTGTCGAAGAAGTGGGTAGGGTGGCGTTATCGCTCTTGCCTGGCAACCTGGCGATCAGGGTTCGATCCTCCCCTATTTCAATTTCACCAGCTCGCCCCTTGAAAAGATTTTTTATTTCATATCAGAAAGATTAAATTTAAAAAAAAATCTCTAGGAAGAGATGATGTCACAAATAAAATATTAAAGAATCTACTTCCTTTCTTAATTAATAAAATTACAAGCATTATTAATTATATTCTAACTATTAACCACCTTCCGAGTGCCTGGAAAATTGCATCGGTTGTTCCTATTTTAAAAGCTGGTAAGGACCCTACCATTGCCGAAAAGTACATGTCAATCTTTCTACTACCAGTTCTCAGTAAACTGGTGGAAAAAATCATCCTTAATAGATTAAATGACCATCTTAATCAAAATCAAATTTTAATTCTGGAGCAATACGGCTTTTGGCCACAGCTCTCCACCACCCACCAGTTACTCAGAAGAGTAGAGTATATTAAATCTGGCCACAAAAAGAAAATAGTATTTATACACATGCAAAAAGCATTCGATGGCTTCTGGCATACAGGTCTCATCTATAAACTAATTCAATACAAAGTGCCAACTGCATTAATTATCCTGATTAATGCTACATTTTCGATAGAACGTCAAAATTAATAATACCCTCTGAAATACTAGAACAATTTCTGCCTAAGAGGATCCCTTTTTTCTCCCACGCTCTTCAACATCTATGTATAGGACATTCCCACCAATGAAATTTACATGTATGCTGACGACACAGCGATACTTTGTAACACAATGAACTTGCCTTCATCTCATATATGATCACGCGAAACATAACACATCCATAGTCATCCACACCTCAAAAACAAAAGCCATATTTTTCGATAGATAGGAAGAAGCACTGGACAACTACATCAGAGAAAATAGTATCCCCTGGTCTAATCAAGCTCTAAATACCTAGGAATTATCTTTGATAAAACTCTCCCTTTCAAACGACATGTAATTTTAATTAGAGAAAAATTGTAAAAAGCCGCGCCCCCACTGATCCTAAAACCGATCTTGACCTACGCCTCCCCTGTTTGGAGGAATGCAGCCAAGACCTATATTAATTATTTAGAAAAATTTAATTGATTCTTAATGACTCTTCATGAGAAATGTAGACTTCAGATCCGCGAGTAAAAGATGGAATTAATTGTGTGGGGGTCTCCTCTTCGACTGAATGCCCAAAGACGAAGAAAGGCAAATCTAATAATGATAACAAAAATAAAAATCAAACCACTGTACAACCCAAGTCTCTCATTTCGGTCCTAAGTCATGCTAACTACTAACTACTGGTTGTTAGTACTACTAACCACCAGGAAACACCACGTAATGAAGGAATTGGCGAAAAAGGTCCGAAAAAAACGTAATAATCATGCTAATAAATATCAAAATGAAAATATCTTCCGAATATTGAATGTCAGCTGCTTTAACGCTTTCTTCGCAAAATATAATTGTTTGTTGTTATAGTCCTGTGTGTCAACTATTTTGTTCCATAGGAGAGGCAAAATTGAATTGTTTCCTCCGATTCATTGAATACATACCAGTGGTTCAAACCTTGCTTTGATTTGATAAATTCAACTTTCAATGGAAATAACATATTGCCGATAAATGAAAACATGTTTATATTTTTAAACATAATAAATGGATTAATTTAAAGTAAAAAAAATAAACAAAATTAACGGAAATACATTTGGAAAACTTCCAAACTGAAAAGTTTCAGAAGCATTTTAAATACACATAGGCGGATTTTTACCTCAAAAACTTGAGAATACACCAATGAAATTTTTGTAATATCTCGCATTAAAAAAAGTGTCAGTATTTAGTTGCATGCCCTTAGGCTTTTATAATGGCCTCTAAACATCGTGATACCGATTCAACCAACCTTTGGGTGGTATCTGAAGATCCCATTCTTCATGCAACACTTATTTTCAATGGGTTTTGAATCTAATTTTGTGTTTTTGTCCACAGATTTTCAATGTGATGGTGTGTTGTTTATGATAAAAAAATGTACCGTTATTCAGACGTTGCGTGCGATTTTTGAGGTCGTTTTCCTGCTGGAAACCTAAATTTTTCTCACTTTTCCTTAAATTATTCCGAAATATATCTAAATAAACCGTATGTTTCATAATGTCATGTGTTCAGTCCATAATTGTATCTATTTTTTGTCGCGAATGCCATCCGCCGACTGAGCACCTCCACCTATGTTTTGATGTAACCCTCCGCTTCAGTTGTTGTAGTAGAGCTTCCATCTTGGAACATCGTGCGAATAGCACCATCTCGAAATAAACCAATTTACAGTCCAAAAGTCGCAACGTTTTAGTTAAAACATGAACCAGCATTTGACAACGAACATTTGTAAAACAACATCTATAAAAACTAAATTTTCTACCCCAGATGAAGCCATAAAACCCCAAAACATGACTGACCCACCGCTGTAAATTAGCCCGTAATTTTTTTTTAATCCAGAGTGGTATTCGGCTTTCTATATCTGGTGCAACGGCCGTCCTTGCCAAAAATGTTGGATTTACTTTCTGCACTAAATATAACTTTCTTCCAAAAGCTATTGGTCTTCAATTGATGAGTTTTTGCGAACTCCAACCACTTTTTCTGATTTTACAAGCTGTTGAATGGTTTCTTCCTAACAACTCGACTTTTATATATCTAGCTTGTCTAATTATATTTTACCCATTTTCAGCGTTTACACTTTTGCATATGATTTGAGAAGTTTCAATAGCATGTTTGACAGCACTTATACTTTAGGATCAATCTTGTTTTTTTTAAACTGTTCCTTTTTTTGCGATATTACTCAGAATACTTTTCCTTCATCTTAGAAATTTGTTTTCTATAAATCCATTACTTTAAAATTTTATAAGGATGCTCTTGACAAAAGAGTTACTTTTGCCAACAATTTCAGCCATTTAAAGATAAGAATTTCCTTTTTTAAATAATCTTTATATGAATTTCGTTACATCAATGCTGGTTTCTCTTCAAGGAGCCATTTTCCAATTATAAATTTGGCTTCAAGTTCATCGAACAAAATTAATCACATAAAAATGATCGTTGAAACGGTTTAAGACAAGTTTACACAAGATAAGATTAAAACAGCAGTCAAGTAGAAAATACACCCTATAACAAAAAAAGCGACGCACCAAGAAGGAGTTGTTCGATAAAGACAAAAATTGGTGGGTAGAAATATTGTAAGCGGAATAGAAAATGATTAAAATTTCAGAAAAATTTAATGATTTATTTCAGAGTTACATATTTAAAAAGTAACGAGCTCAATGAGGCGTTGACCCAACTCTAGCCCGGATGCAAGCTGCCATACGGTGTGGCATAAAGGGATAAAGCACGCTGATGATCTCCTGCAGTATTTCTTGCCAAATTTGCTCCAATCATTGGGCAAAGTCATCAACATTCCCTAGTAGATGCAGTCGCCTTCCCATTATATTCCAGATATACTCTATTGAAGAGAGATCTGGCTGACCAAGGAAGTGTTTGACAAGCTGTAAGACAGTTCACAGCAATACGTGCTGCATGTGGTCTGATTTTATCTTCTGAAAAAAAAGGCCATGGTACTGCAAAAGTAACGGTAGCAAAACAGTTCTCAGAATGTCGTCGACGCACCGTTGGGCTGTAAGTATGCCTCTAATGACAACCAAAAGGGCCCGACTATCAAAAGAAACGGCACCCCAGACCATAACTCCTGGTTTAGGGCCTGTGTTGCGTGCAATAGTGAAAGCAAGATCGGCACGTTGCCCTGGGCGTCTCCAGACACGTCTTCGATGATAGTCAGGACACAGTTGGAAGCGAGATTCGTCGCTAAACACTATATGTCCCCAGTCAGCATGATTTCAACCTGATCGAACCAAGCACCACCGTAATCTCACTCAACAGTGTGCAGGCGTAAGTGGCAGGGGGCGTAGTGGTTGGTACGAGTTTAAATTTCGCTCTATCAGCCATCTGTGAATGGTCATGATGGACACTTACGTGTGGGCTGCACGTCTGATGGTTGATAACGATGAATCAGGCGCTGTGACAGTTGATCTGACAATCAATCTGTCCATCCAATCTGCTGTGGTCTTAGGTCGAGCACTACCATCATGACGCTGAAATCTGCTACTGTCTACCCATTCTTGTCATCATCTTCTAATGGCCACATTACTTCGAATCATATGACGAGTGATTCTCTGATTTGCCTAACCTGCCTATTTTAACCCAATGATACGACCTCTTTTAAACTCGGACAGTTGCTCGTAATGAGCTCGAATCCTGCACCAATCATTTTTTTTCAGTCGTTGGAAGGTATCCTAAGTCGTAATACAACAGAAATTTTGACATTCATATTGAAAATTGCTTCTTATAGACACCTGCTTAGTGCGCAGTTCTGATGAGCTGTAGCTCCCGCTATTCATTCGTTGGACACCAAATTTTAATCATTTGATTGTTCGGTACAAATGTCTAAGCATAAGAAATTTCATTACAATCGAGCAACTCCTACTTGGTACGTCGTTTTTTTTTTTTTTTTGTTATAGAGTGTATTTTGTGTTAAACATATTTTTCATAAGTATATTTTCAATTTGTTGAGGCAAAAACCTGCATGCGTTTATTTAAAATGTTTCAAAAATTTTTCAATTTAGAAGCTTTCCATTGATTGTTCTTTACTTTTAATTTAAATATTAAATCATTTGTTTTGTATAAAAGTATATGAAAACTTATTGGTAATGTGCTATTTATATTTAGAGAGTTGAACTTGCCGAGTATAAGTAAGGTGTACTCACACACAGTTGTTTGAGCCACTATATGTGCATGAAAGATGAATGAATTTTTTAAAGGCTGTTTTCGGTTAATGTTAAAGAATAGGACCCGGATTTGGAACATTTTTTCAGATATAAAGGAAATGAAAAATTAATATGATATTCTGGCTTCACTATCCTTTAGAGAGCAGCATTTTTTTTTATCATACTTCCATTTTTAACCGAGTTGATTCATTTTTTCTGGTATAAAATGTTTCGCATTTTTTATCCTATACCGTAATGTTAAATGGGCTTTGCCTTCACGTATTAAAACGAAAAAAAGAAAGTATTCACGGAATATTTTGAAATTTTTAAAAACACTATATTGTTAACAAAGTTACGAGTTATAATACTGCAAGTTTCCATGGAAATTGGGTCATTTATATATATAAGCATTGGGTCTGAAAATGTGCTTCGCGTTTAGTTAGAGCTCTCGTACTTTTACCGAAGACAGCCTTAATATTTTTCAACTTCTCTCTTGTAAAGATGAAGCTATTTAGAAAAGGCGATCAATTGATTCTTACTCTAGGACAATTAATAGTTTTGAACATTTGAAAATAAATGTGAACTAATTTCACGAGTTGAAAGACTTGATCTATCCCATCTTTACAGAGTTGATTCAATTGGATGCCTAATAAAGAATCAGAAATGGAGGAATTTGAAAGCAAACATTTTGACGTAAGGGCTGAATACTATTGATACTTTGAGCAGTTTTAAACTATATTTCGATTGATTCAATGAATTCTGGTTATTGTAGATTCAAGCTTTTTAATGCTTAAATATTCCATTCTATGTTTAGTGGAAAATATAGTGATTGCCTCGATTTTAAAGATATATATTTGGATACTATTCATGATAATAAATCGCTTGCAAAGGTTCAAAAATTTTAATATTTATTAAATATTTTGGCGGAATAGCCTGCATAAATTACTCATTCCATTCCCATTTATGAAACAACTTTTGAAGAAGACTTGAGAAAATTTTAGAATTGTATGTGTTAAGATAGAAAAATTGGACTCTTTACTTGAAACATTCAACCTTCTGTGCCGCAGGCGAGTTGTGTTAGTTTAAGACAGTTGGCTTTAAATCACACGGGGAGAAACCTTATCTAGAGACACACACACACATTTGGTTAATTTATTGGCAAAAACTTGATTCTGAAAAGTGTCAAAAAACAGCAAATAATTAATTTCCGTCTATGGATTCTTTTCTTGAATTTTTAAATTCTGTATGTGTATAAATATTTAATAGAAATGAAGGGGAGGTCAATGTAATATTAAAACAAAAAAAATTTTATTTCAAAGAATATGAAACCTTGATTCTGAAAGCATTCAATTGTTCATAAACCAACTCAGTGTTATAAATTGATAGATGATGTAATTCGCGTAGTCATTTACTGTGCTTTGGTGAAGCAAAAAAGACACGAATTTATCAAGAATTGGAGGGAACTAAATACCCGATAAATGTGGAGTCTGGGAAAAGGGCGGTTGATCGAGAATGACACAAATATTTTTAAAATCTTTTGGGTTGCCCCTTATGTGTAGATATTATGTAAAATAGATCTTTTGTGCTCTAAAATTTCATAAAAAAGCTAACCATTTAATGTTTAAAAGGAAAAAATTTATCTAGTGACTAATAAAAATTGACGGACACACATAAAATTTGATTTACAAGTACATCATCCTAAATAACAAAAATTGGGATAGGTTTTGTGATAACATGATTGTTACTTTTGTAAAATACTTCTTTTTATGAATACTTATTGAAGATTCCTTAAAAAATCAAGTATTGCTTTGATTCCAAAATGCATATTAACTTTTGTACTTTTAGCGAGTGAGTGCGTCACTCTATTCAGCAACTGGAGGGCTTTTGGTGATGGACCTCGTCATTTTGCTCAAGTGACGAGGACGACACCTTAGGTGGCACCCCTCTCCCAACTTCCACGCCACACCAAAGGAGGGAGCTTCGACAGATTTAAAATGCATCGCCTCCCTACACGGCGCACAGTTTTCACGATCAGGCTCACGGAAACCCAAAAAATGAAATGGCGCGAAAAAAAACCCACAACCCCCTAGCCATGTTGTAATCAGTTTTCATCAGTGCGGAAATTTCTAACAGTTTAGATCGGGTTGGTTGAGACTACGAGAAACACCTCATTTTCCAGTCGGAAATACTTTTGTTTCAAATGAACAAGGTTTTGAAAATACATGTCATTGGTAAATACACTGGTGTGCAAAACTTAAGCAACAATGTAAAAATTTAGCAGATAGCCATGAAATTGCAGAAAAGGAGGTCTGGAGATCAGTACAGTGAACACGTAAGTCAGTAGAAACGTCATGCGTATGCAAATATCAGGAAAAAAAACGCCAGAAGCGATGTGAGCGTACGCAAAACGCGTGATGTCGGCGCGCGCTGCTCAACAGTGGAATAAAATGAAGGACGGAGACGCAATTCAACATATTCGCTGCAAGTGCCAGTGTTTCAGTTCGTGAAATATGGCTAGAAGAAATCACCTGGACGACTTTACACGTGGAAGAATGATCGGAAAGCTGGAGGAGGGG
This sequence comes from Trichonephila inaurata madagascariensis, assembly GCA_019973955.1. Taxonomy (NCBI): domain Eukaryota; kingdom Metazoa; phylum Arthropoda; class Arachnida; order Araneae; family Nephilidae; genus Trichonephila; species Trichonephila inaurata. The sequence continues at coordinate 43,469 of BMAV01007630.1, forward strand.
CGTTCTTTCACCAGTGTAGCTGCAGAGTTCGGAATCAACAAAAGTGTTGCTTCGCGCGCTTGGAAAGCGTTCCAAACCACAGGTACAGCTGTTAGAAAGGTTGGTGGTGGCTGCCCGAGGACGACAACTGCAGGGGATGACCGATATATCATCCTGCAGGCGAAAAGAGGGCGACAGCAGTCAGCAAGCACCATTGCTCAGAAACTCTGTACAGCAACGGGACGACAAGTGTCGTGGTTTACTGTGGCCAGACGCCTTCACAAAGGGGGCCTATTCGCCCACCGTCCTGAACGCTGCCTCCCGTTGAAAGTTGGCCACCGAAGCCAC
>BMAV01007630.1:43895-69419 GCA_019973955.1 Trichonephila inaurata madagascariensis
TGATTTGGAGAGAGATCGGGACCCGATTTTATCCCAGTAACATCAAGGAAAGACACCGTTACGGTTGTCCTGGAGTTCTTGTCTGGGGAGGCATTATGCTGAACGGGCGAACTAGCTTCACATTTTCGACAGAGGGTGTGTAACCGGGGATCTCTCTCTATTGTGAGTAGGTACTTCTTCCCCATGTGCGTCTTTTCCGAGGTGCCATTGGCCCAGACTTCATTTTTATGGATGACAATGCACGACCACATCGCACTCTTGCTGTTGAGGAGCTCCTGGAAAGTGAAGATATCACTTGAATGGATTGGCCAGCTTGTTCCCCAGATTTAAATCCCATCGAACATGTGTGGGATGCTTTGGGGATACGTATTGCCACACGCTTACATCATCCGGAGAACAACCAACAACTCAAACAGATGTTGATTGAGGAATGGGCACTCCTACCTCAAGAAATGTTGCACCAGCTGGTTCTGAGTATGCGGAGACGGTGCGCAGCAACCATTGTAATAAGTGGAGGGCTTATACCATATTAAGGAACATCTGCTTGTTGTTCTTCCTGTTGCATAGACAGTCATGAGTCACGATACTATGAGTTCAATAAAGCTTGTTTTTGTTTGATTCCATACCGTATGCGTTGTATTCCTTTTTCAGCGCCGATGCTTTCGTCATCCTTTACGTACATAGTACTCTCCCTCATTTCAGAATTTCATGTCTCTCAGATGATTTTTCGTGAAGTTATGGCAATAAATCCACCTGTTGCTTAAGTTTTGCACACCAGTGTAATTTCTTTATTTGAGTTTCCAGTTAGGATCCAATCGGATTTAAAATTGTAAAAACGTAACATATAGCCCATTATGTAATTCCAACATACGCATGTCGGCTTTTTGTGTTTAATGGACTAGAACTTTTGAGATTGACACGGATTAATCACTGTAACACTTAAGTTACATAGAGTAGATACGGACACTTAATTTAATACCAAATTTAGCTGCTATCTTCAGAAATCTTCAAAGTTATGTTTTTTTCTTCAGCGGTGGTATTGTTGTAACCCTTGTTCAACCTTTTTATTTCTCTCTGTAAGAGGGCGCGTGAGTATTTTTGTCACTACGTACCCTCTCGCAGCGATTTCCACGGATTTTCTGACTATTTAGCAGTGCCACCCGTTCTAGCCAAGCCTAGCGCAATAAAGGCCAGGAAATTTTCAATTGCTACTTAAAAATCTCTATGAAGAAAAATATTGAACCTATGAGTGTAGCACATGACACAATTCACCCTATCAAAAAGACACAAGCAAGAAAAAGTTCAACATGCTGTTTGTCGATCATCAAAGGACAATAAAACTACAATAACTTGAACAACATATGACAGTTTTTTGTCTGCAAATAACATTCCTGTAACGTTAGCGAAAACCGTCTTCGAATTGTGTCCTTTATTAAAGTCACGCACCTTTTTAATTCCTTAGTTCAGTTTGATTGATATTTTTTCTCAAATTATCAGAGAAAAACTGAAAAGTCCTTAAAAGTATGTAAGTATACTTTCTTTTGATTAAATTGTTCTCTGGAATTACGATTTTTATCATGTACAGTAAAAATAATTATAAAAAAAAGGATTAGAGTGAATCAGTCACCCCACTGGACCATACTTTAGTATCGAGAGCGCACCAGCTCCCGAGTTAATTACAATGGTTTTTGATCATTAAATGTAATTATGAAGACTTTAAAGCCATAAAATAATTTCCCTGTGCCAGATCGTGAAAACAGTCCACTGCGCGGCGGGTCTTCAGCGGTACTGGGTTCGATCTCATGACACACTGGCCACGAATCCGTTACCTTGACCACTAGGTTTCCGCAGCCACCATGTATTTTTGCAGAAGAACCTGTTTTTGTGCGGTCCTTTTTTATGCAGTTTTAATTTTGTGCGATTTTTTCTGTGTGATCTTTTTTTATGCGGTATATGGCCTAACGGAGAACGTTAGGTCCCCTCCTGCAAAGTCAGGCTTTGCCTTTAATATTTTATAAATTAAGTAAATACATACTTAGCGTCAGTCAGGCCTTGAGTCCCCTAGAGTCACCCCCCCCCCGGCGAGGTGGGGTTGTGGGGGTGTACGTTACGCCACTTTAATGTACATATGTACACTTCAAGACGTTCTCTTCATTTACTATAAACAGTCTCCCGACAATGTACGTCTAGTTATTTTCTCTCAACGCGCAAACAGCAGCGCGCTTGATTGAAAACAAATATTTAAATGACAGTGGCATTATTAATAATTTGATAGATTATGTAGGCGAACAAGAAGAACCAGATTCTTTGAGAGCGGATAAAATATATGGAGGAATACAGCTTTTCAACAAATTGGTAAACTTTTTTAAAATAGATGCCAATTCCGAAAGGAGTATGAAATTTCAAAAAGAGCTTCAATCATGCATATCTGGTTATCGTGACATTTACAAGCAACTGACCTTCGTCGCAAAAACTTATCTCTTACTTTATGGTGCCAAAAAAATAAATTAATTAAAATTGTATCTTCAAGTGATGAAAAGTATTTTGCGACGAACGACTTCAAATGACAAAAGTGACCAACTTATTCATCACAGGAAGATGAGCGCTTTGGATTACGATGAATAGCAGTGAATTATGTATGTACATTTTATGTGAAAATTTCTCCATGTATACAATGGGAAACTAAATGTTTAGAAATGTTTTCATGTGTAATTTAATTATTTATTTTGTCATGAAAGAGTACTTTTTCATAAATTTCGTAAATAAATGGCGTATTTACTAAGGACGGCTCTTTTTATGCGGTTCCTCTCCATGGCATAAAAAAATTTTCTGTAGCATTTCGAAGAATTCGTTTGTTATATGTAAGAATTTATAAAATTTTCGAATACTTTTTGTGCGGTTATTTTTATACGGTGTCTATCTACCCCACAAAAACAGGTTGTACTGTATTAAAGCATTTGGCACAATAGAAAAAAGCCTTAGCATTTTAAATAAAGACAAACTAGTTATTGTATCATGTGACGTATCTATTCGCGATCCTTCCACTAACCCTCTTGATAAGTCTTTGGACTATCAATTAGCTTTATTCACAACTAACCCTTCGGAAGAAGAAAGTCGAGATATGCAAATTAAGTTTACTATATGTAGTCCAAGTTTTCTAGCTAGAATAGAGAGTAGGAGAGGAGATAAACCCGAAATCAGGTGAGATTGTTACTGACACGTATCATATTTGAATTATTGTGATTAAAGACTTATTAGGAGAAATATTTAAAGTGACGATTGTTCACTGAGATTAAATTAATATTAGATTGAATCGGATAATAGATTAGATCCTATATAAAGTAAGGATCGAATTTGATAGTCTCCTAATTTTTTGTGTATTTCGTCGTTGTTCCACCTTTGCGGTTTGCAATGAGACATTTTCTTACTGTTAATAGTCGAATTTGTGTCATTATGTTGTGTGAACAAAATAAATAGATTGATTAAATCATGGCTCCTACATGTCCAAGAGACTACCTCTCCCAATGGCGTTCCACACCGCGAGAGATCCAATTAAGAATCTTATCTGAGCTTTTTTTTCCAGATTGGAAAGTTCTCCGAATGCATAGATAATAATCTATGAGTTACCCACAAATTTGGCTTGTGCCTAACTAAAGGATCATCTTAGGGTACGGGCCCTAGATTGATTTGAAGTTATAGGATATTCACTTGTGCAAGGTACTGCAACAGATTTTGCACAATTGAAGGAGGAAAATTTTCCAGTAGTAAAAAATAGATCGGAATTAGAGGCAAAATTCTATTCCACATAACAAATTAGGGATAGGCTTCATCTAACTTTATTTACGATTTACTGAAGATTCATAAATGTATCAAACTAAATAAGTCAGACGACAAACTTTTGGAGCTTATAATTTCTTACCTCGAACATCAAATTATGGATTACGTGGAAGTGAGAAACCCAACCACTATATATATATAAAGCTCAGCTTTTGCAATTCGTCCCAAAATCTGATTCCCGAGTAGAGAAACTCAGGGTCTGATGAATAAAATCGGTTGATTGATTGAATATTAACGTCGCACTGTTCAGCTACACGAGGGCTTTTAGCGACGGACCACGTAATTTTGAACCATGGTCAAGTGACGTGGACGACACCTGAGCTGGCACCCCCCTGAATAAAATCGGATTTTCAGACAGACGTAGAGATGGAAACTAGAGATGCAGAACAACACGAGAATGAGAGTCGAATGGAATGAGAAGTCATGAGAAATCGAAGATTCGAGAACAGGAGCCATAATGATCGAAATGATCACGGGTTCGATAATCGCGGCAGTCGGTTCGAGTAATAATTGAACCCAGGGAGATCGATGCAACTTAAACTGTTGGAGAGGTCGATTGGATCAAGAAGATCAATCACAGTTTGAGGCAAAACATCCTATTCGGATCTCTGACTTAAAAATGACCCCAGTAGACCTTCCGTACGTGCCCATACTATTAAATGAAACGTTTATTATGGTACTTTGGAATATATACAGATTGCGAGAAATTGTTTATTTCAGAAGAGGCAAATATTTTTCATATAGGCCACGAATGTTGTGACTGCACAGGGTGCCAATTTGGGTAGGATCGAATTACAAATCAGGATCAGGGAAAACGTGGAACTTCCACATTATAGGCCAGATGCAGTCTTGGGGATTGATTTTATGCAGTTATCGAAAAATACACTTAGATAAAAAAATTGTTAGTTATTCCGGATTTACAGATAAAAAGAGTCACCAATAATAGATGAACATGTAGAGATCGATCTTTCAAATACGAAGCTGGGTAAACATCAGAAAGAAGAATTGCAAACACTATTTAATAGCTTCAGGGGACTATTCTTAGACAAACCAGGGCTTACCCATATTTTGTATCACAAAATTGATACGGGTGACAAACCACTGGTGGTTCCGAGACCATATACATATGATAGGGTCAAACAGAAAATTATAGATTACCACGTGAATAAAATGTTAGACGAAGGTACAATTATATCCATCCAGTCACCATACGCATCTCCCGTGAAGCAACAAGAATGCCCAGATTCCCCATAAGCTTACAGATTCCAGATAGATTATCAGAAGCTAAACGCAATAAGTAAATATCCTAGATATCCCTTACCGCTAATTGATGATTTAATCACGAACATCCCCCATACGGAAATAATGTCCAAGTTGCATTTAAGACCGGGCTATTTTCAGTTACCGATAAACCCCAAGGATATTATTAAAACTGCCTTCGTGACCAAAACTGGCACTTATGAATACACACGCACGCCATTTGGTCTCTCAGGGGCAGATCCGAATTTTCAAAAAGCCATTGAGATAAATCTTAAACAGATTCTCTGTCGTTACTTGAGTGTTTATATGGATGATGTAATTATATCGTCTCCATCGTTTACACACCACGTAAAACAGTTAAGGGAAGTTTTCAACTTATTAGAGTAGGCAGGTTTGACCCTCAATAAGGATAAGTGCCATTTTGCTTGCGAAAAATTGAAATATTTAGGTCTTGTTATTAACAGAGGGGATTCAAAAAGATGAAACAAAAGTAAAAGGGATAACAGAAATAAAACCTCCGAAAAATGCTCGAGAAATAGCAAAATTTTTGGGAATGACAAGAATGGTATCAAAAATTCATTAAAGATTATGCGGATCTCTGCGAACCACTGTATCAGTTGGAAATCGGTTAAATTCATTTGGTTGAAGGAGGTGCAAACACAGCCTTCGACCACATAAAAAAATCAGTCACAGAGGCACTGGTTTTAAAACTACCGGATTTTAATATTCTATTTGATTTGTTTACAGATGAGAGCGCAGTTGGAGTGGGTGCAGCTCTCACACAGCACCAAAGACCCATTACGTTCGTATCCAAAACTCTAAATAAGGCAGAAAGAAATTATACCGTTTCGGAAAGAGAGTGTCTAGCTGTTATCTGGGCGTTAAATAAATACCGTACGTATTTCGGGTCTCTGCCGGTGAAAGTCATAACAGACCACGCTGTCCTAACAAAATTAACAAATGGGAAGAATTTGAGCAGTAGGATGATAAGGTGAGCAAGTCAAATTCACCCGAAGAATGGGAACACCGCCCAGGAACTCAAAATTTGGTGGCGGATTTATTATCAAGAAACCCTGTTGAAAGCATAGCTAGTTCGAAAATATCTTGTGCAATTATTAGGTCTTTGTTGTTATCGTCAAGGGAACAATTAATTCAGGAACAGCGAAAGGACCCTGAATTAAGTCATATTTATAAATATTTAGAAAACCCGGATGACAGCTCAGTTAACGCGACAATCTGTGAGAGAATTGGTCCCACGATTTTAAATTAAGCGACGGATTACTCTTCTACGGGAAATACAATACCACTCTTGGAGTGTACATTCCGCGATCACTTAGGAGGGAGATAATGCGCGAGTTCCATGGCAAGCCAATGTCTGGACATTTATGTAAAAAGAAAAAGTATTTAAAAATAAAAGATTCATCTTACTTTCCCTTTATGAGGGATAAATATATTGCAACGTGTGACTTATGCCAGAAAATTAACTATAAAAACCCGTTACCAGCTGGTTGATTAATATCATTTATAACAAATTATCCAAACGAAATTGTGTCATTGGATTTATTATGCCCATACCTAGCTTCTAAACCTTAACGATATAAAGTTATTTTAGTGATAACTGATAATTTCTCTAAGTGGGTTGAAATCATACCCCTGAGAAGAGCCTCCGCCAAAGAGCGCCGTGTTTGAAAATTATATTTCACGTTATGGAGATCCTTTAAAAATGGTTAGTGATAATGGTTATATCTGAAGTTTTTGAGCACATAAGTCACAGGTTGAACATAAAGCACGTAAAAACAGTGGCGTAATCAAATCAAAACGGAAAGAGTTAATCGCACCCTTCTACAAATGATTTCTAGTTTTGTAGAAGACAATCATAAAATCAATTTCTCAAGGAATTTCCTTTTGCAATTAGGACGGCTGTTCATGAGGAAAAACGCCAGCAGAATTATTTTTAGACAGAAAACTAATCACCCCGTTTCAGAAGTTGGTGATGGTTACGGATGGTGCAGAATGTATGATAATATCGAGAAATTGTTTGAGAAGACTAGGCGGAATATTAAAATTCAGCAGGAAAAATGGACAAAGTATTATAATAAAAGAAGACGTGAGGTTAACGTTAAAGTTAATGATCTAGTATTGGTACAAACGCATCCCATAAGCTCTTCAAGTAAGAAAATTGTAGGTAAATTCAAACCAAAATTCGAAGATCCATATGAAATCATGAAAGTGGAGAATAATAATGTTGTGATTTGAAAACTGGGTAAATAGATAAGAATAAATGTAGATCAAGTCCGGATTTATCCCCCAAGAGAAAGAGATGAGGGTGTTGTACAGTCATAAAGATCAAATAATAGCAGACCTGGGGGAGCACAGTCAGCAAGATCAAATAATAGCAGACCTAGGGGAGTACAGTGAGAAAGTTCAGATAATAACAAAACCAGGGCAGCGCAGTCAGGAGAGTTCAATAACAATAGGTCTAAGGCAACACAGTTAGAAACTGAGGGCAGTATAAGTTTAGAACGAAAGGAATAATATGGAAAAACAATGGCAGGATAAACGAAAGTGGAACGATGGTTCGACTCAATCATCCACAAAACCGTGTCAGCTCTGGCAGAAAAAAAAGTCACCGGAAAGAATTAACTGGAATGAAAGATCCCTCCGATATCAGACGATCGCCCCACAAAGAAGAGACCACCTGTGAACCACAAGGAAAACAAGAGGAGAGTACCCTCCTCTATATTCCCTTCGGACCTTCAACAAGAAAGATGACCTAGAGAGAATACAGTCCCTGCCCGCCTAATTCAGCCAAGACGAATTCAGCCAAGTATATCAAGCCCTTATGACCTAAGAAACAGATGACAGTTCAATAAAAGGCAAGAATAGTCCAGAAGACCAGTCCCTGTTCTTCACGAGGAGCCGCAGCAGCCAAAGAAAGACCAGTCCGGTCCAGACAAGTCCAGCCAGAGAGATCAAGCTCTTATAACCTATGAAGCCGCCACAAATTCAGTGGAAGGCAGGAACAATCCAGAATCTACAAAGTCCAGCCCTACAAGTGACGCAGCAGAGGAACAGCCCACCAAGAGGTCTACCCTCTGAGAGGTCAAGGTGTCGAGGATCTACTGGAAAATCTCCTAAGCCGGAAAACCGACAGCCTAGAGGTCCTATGTGGGGACACATCAGAAAGAATTTAAAGAATTACAGCCAGGGGTTGCATTATTCCTTTTATTTTCTTACTGACAGGCAGTCAGGTGATTTTTGCAAGATACAAGTCGTATTTTCTTAAAGTATTTTAAACATACAATAGTTGCCACTGAGTTGTGTGTGTATGTGTGCATTTTTCCTACTATTTAAAATATGAACTTTTGTATATAAAATTTTATTCCAAAAAGGTAGAAAACATTTGTTTATTTACATTTGTTTGCTACATGTTAAGACTTGGTTATTATGAGAGAATTCCTTGTATTGTTTGTTTATGATATTGTATGTTTGAAAATTGTATATACTTATATATTTATTCATGTATGGATGTATGCTGGTAATTAACAACTGGTTTGGGAACGCGGCGTAAATACTAATCTTAACACTAACAGCGCAGTGCGATTGAAAAGAGTTCTGCAAAAGATGTGTTTATAATTAAAAGGATTGGGGTACTAGACATAGAAGTTGAATGTTGGCAATACATATATATAGGGTTAATTGATATTTTTTTTTCTTTGAGAAGATATTGATTTAGTTTAATTTCAGGGGGGCTGACCCTGACCAATGATATCTTGAAAAATTTCGGAAGAAGTAATGTTAAAAAATTAAGTGAATTCTAGTATTTATGGAATGTGCACGACCAGGTTTTTTTCTACTAGATTTCCCCTTGGTTCTTGCCCAAATGGTGTGCACAGTAGGGATCTCTTGTACAAGAGAATGTTTTGCAGTAAATTAAATAGAAACTTTTGCTAGTTGTTTATTGCGTATTCTCATGTATCTAGATTCTAAGCATGACGTGTAGTTAAATTTAAATTCTTCTCGGTTGATTGATTGATTGAATATTAACGTCGCACTGTTAAGCTACACGAGGGCTTTTGGCGACGGACCACGTAATTTTGAACCATGGTCAAGTGACGTGGACGACACCTGAGCTGGCACCCCCCTCTCCTAACTACCACACCACACCAACGGGAGGACGTTTCAGCTCTCGACAGATTTAACGTGCATCGCTGCCCTACACGGCGGGTCTTTAGTGGTACTGGGCTCGAACTCGTGACAAGGCATGCCACGATCCGATACCTATACCACTCGGCTACCACGGCCTCTAAATTCTTCTCGGCAATTTTTGGTTAAGTATATTTTTTTTAACGAAATTTCTTTCGGGTCGTTAAGACCTTCAAATAAATCACGTTTTCTTCACGGATCGGGATCAATTCGCGTTATTCACAACTAACCCTTCGAAAGAAGAAAATCGAGATATGCAAATTAAGTTTACTATATATAGTCCAAGTTTTCTAGCTAGAATAGGAAGTAGGAGAGGAGATAAACCCGAAATCAGGTGAAATTGTTACTGACGGGTATCATATTTGAATTATTGTGATTAAAGACTTATTAGGAGAAAGATTTAAAGTGACAATTGTTCACTCCGATTACCTTAATATTAGATTGAATCGGATAATAGATTAGATCCTATATAAAGTAAGGATCAAGTTTGATAGCCTCCTAATATTTTGTGTATTTCCACCTTCGCGGTGTGAGCATCGAGACATTCTCTCCCCGTTAGTAATTGAATTTGTGTCGTTATGTTGTGTGAACAATCAATAGATTGATTGGATCATGGCGAGTATTTCTTTCCTACCTCCTACATATCCCAAGGAATCTTTTTGAGATGTCAACTTAAAGTTTGGAATGGGAATAAAAAGTTATCATAACTCTCTCTCTCTATGTTTTTAAACTTAGAGCTTTCAAATTTTGTGAGATTAAAGAAAAAGGTAATTCAAGTTGAAAAAAATTGGATTTAATTTTTGGATCAATTTTTGTCAATTGAATCGTGAAAAAGGATTACTTACGAGTCTTTCCTCAGAAAATGTTTTATTTGCTTGAGAAATCAACAGAAAATAAGCTACTCAAATACACAAAGGAAAACCTTTTGAACACACATTTACTATATCATAAGGAAAATGGATGAATCCATAGTGTACAACAATCAGAAAATACATTAGGAAGGTGTCTAGAATGTAAAATTACTTTGCAAAAATTGGCTGTTTTTTTAAAGAAATCCTGTTATCTTCCGTTCTGTGCTTTATTGTCCATTACCGAGGATCAACTAGAATTTCTGAAACGCATCACTTGGAAGTCGGTTTATCCATGTTTTACGAAAACAGAAGGAAGAAAATACGCCGATAATTATTTCAAAGAGTTGTAACTCTGAAAATAATTTGAATTTTTCAAAAATCATAGTTGAGCCTCCGTACAGAGGTCTGAGCTATATACAGGCAAAATATTAATACAATAGAAGCATTTCTTACAAAAGGAGAACATTTGGAAAAAAGGTTATTCTAAGTTAATTTTTTGCCAAAATATTGTATTTAAATAATTTTTTTTGTCATAATGTGTCCTTAAAATAATTTTATACATGTATTCTAATCTAAGTGACACTAAATATCATGAAAATGATCCATTTATGCGCTTTTTTAAAATCCTGGTTCCCCTAACGTAGTCGGATACCTTAACAAGTTGACGTCTGAGAAAGTAAATTGAGACATTCTTTATGATCTAAAAACAAGAAGGATTCAAGAGTTATCATCTGTAAATCTTTTTTTTTCACGGTTCAAGTATCAACTATTCTTTCTGTGAAAAGGTTAAATCTAGTTAAAATTAAATTGAATAGAATGGATTGCACGTACTTTCTTTTCCTTTTTTTTTTTTTTTTTAATATTTAAACTTATTCAAAAAATTTTACGGGAAATTTTGACAATGGCTTGTGTTATTTAAAAAAAAAAATGACCTTTTTGTCAATCTTCTGTTTTTTAATGTCCATTGTCTATGCGTTTTATTAACAATTTATTTCATTTTTTGATTTATCTCAGTTTAGTTTAGGACACACCCATTTTTATCCTTCAAAGGATAGATCATTTGAAAAAGGAACGCTTTTTAATTATATTCGCAGCTAGATAATAAATTAGTGCTTATGGTAGGTGATGAGCGCCTACATAAAGCAAGATAGATGCTTTCCTTCTAACACATTTTAATTTAATCTTAATATGCAAATTCCTTCCATAAGTGGTTAATCATGGATGTATGGGAGTTTTAAGAAAGCTCATTCCTTTAGAATCCTAATTACCCCGTAAATCGGAAAAAAATTCCAAACATTAATTGTAAGGAATGAAAAGGAAGAATTTTCCAGAAGTTACTTGGTCATAAATCAAATAACGTTTTCCTCTATAATCAACTCTCCACACTGTTTCTATTCAAAAAAAATTCGTGACTCAATCAAAGGATAAAACGCATTTACCTTGTAAACTGAACGTTTTTTTATAATTAATGGAAATGTGCTCATCTCAGGTATTCGGTATATGTACTTCCCCAATCCAAACAATCCTTTTCCCATTCAATAGAATAATGTGTCATTAATTTTAAAAATATTTATTATGCTGAAATGGAAGGATGTCAAAATTCACTTTTAATAGAGCTAATGAAAAAAGTGGCCGACTCCAAAATGATCCAAGAGCTTCAACTTTTGTAGGGGGGAGTGTTTTTAACAACCTCATGGAGAGAGTTTTCTTTAGTTCGCTTTTCAAGACTAAAAATATTGAGTCGTAACAATGAATGATAAGTTTGAAAAGAGCGGGGAAAAATGAGTTTTACCCGCACATACAAGCAAAAAATATTTCGATCTATTTCTGTAGTGTAGGATCAGTACTGATTTTGATTTTTTGGCAAAATGTTTAATTCCAGGAAGAACTTTTCATTTTCAATGTTTTGCATTTTGTCTTGAAAAATCTTCTGGATCAGATACAGTTTCACTGCTGTTTTCTCAAAATGCTGTCTTTCTTCTCATCAGATAATTCTTAAACAATTTCCCATTGGACACATTTAGAAGCCATGATTAAAAGAGTTCGACAAACATTATTCAATAACATCAACCAAAATAATAACTCAGTAGAGTGCAGACCACATATATGATCCCTTCTCTTCTCCTGTCCGTGTCAAGAATGGGTCATTTTTGTGCTGGGAAATCAAGGAAACACAGGTGGAGATTCGGCCATTCCGTTGCTTAGTTATGGAGAGCCTAACGATCCAACTTTCTTTTAACCAGCCGTCTCCCAAGCCACCGTCCAGTGAACGTCTCTTCTAATTCTTGCACTGTTGGGTTCTGGTTGCTCCTTATGGCTTAGTCACTATCGTCTTCTCCAACGTGTCCCTCCTAGTCTGATTTTGACAGGCCATGATCTGTCTTCTTCCCTAAATTTACGAAATCATCGACGGCCCGTGCTTTTGTCTATTGCATCCTCCCCATAACTAGACAAACATTGCGACATGCTGCGGCTTCTCTTTTTATAGAACTCGTGTCTGCGAAAACCGCTAAATGAACTAATAGCTGTGACTTACATTTTTATCACAGAGAATGTAAAATTCCTAATATTTCCTGCTGTAATTCAATGGTGTCTTAATTCTCTTTCTATTTAATCGTAACATGTAATTAAATTAAATTTTTCTTAGTATAGACAGAGGATTAAGTAAAAACAGAGACTCATCAATAATTACGAGTATTCTTAATTCAGTTGGATTCAGGAAATAAGATTGCACTTACCCGAACGCAAAGAAAAGGTAAGCTTTTACCTTAATTTTGTTGGACATTAGCTTTGTAGTACTTTTAATAATAACTCGTATAACAAACCTCCTTCTCGCTTTCCATGTTACACCCTCTGAGACATTTCTAAGTTCTGAGTACCAACGATTACAGCGGCGTCAATTTCTATATCCAAAAACTTTCACACTCACCCGATGTATGTGTGAGAGTACTTGAAAACGAATTATATTAATTTGAAGCAATACATAGAATCATATCATAATATCAATGAATGAAATAACAAATTGACATTTTTAATTATAATGTGTTGTGAGAAGTATGTAGTGTTGTGTGTCTGCCAACACTCTCTTATCAACAATGACTGACATTTTGAATTAAGCATGCGCATAGAATCATATTTTGATTTTGTTAATTGTTAAAAAGATGTCTTTGAATTCGTTGTAGTAATTTTAGACTTAAATGTATTTTAGATTTTTGTTAATTTTGTTTTGTGTGTGTTCATGTAAATGGTGCATTACGTCAGTTTAAAAGAATAAAAATTGAAAACATAGGCTACTCTGCTTATTTTGAAAACTGTTTTTTTTAAACGAAGAAGTGCTTACAAACCATCGATTGGTACCCGATTTTCGAACACCATCCTATAAATAAGAGAAAAAAGTACAATTGTTTTCAAACATTTTGATTGATTTTTTTGCGACTTCTGCCATCCCTGTCGTGATTCAGGTGGTGTGTCATAAATTATATAATTAGAAACTATATTACTGAAATAAGAAATGAGTTGATTTGTAAACATGCAGCGTTCTAAGAACTTCATAACTAATACTGTAACAAAACAAGGTAACAAACTTTTGGAAGCATAACATATAGTTATTAACAAATTAGAAGAAACCTTAGAAATACTAGCAGCTAAATTAAATCTCTTAAGTGAGCAGATAAAGAACCATCATTTGGTCAAGTCGAATTCCAAACAAAAACAGAAGATTATAGTTACTAGACAAAGTTACTATTTCAAAATTTCGAGCTAACAATCGCATTTATGAACTAAAAAATATATATCAAATGTTAACCTTGAAAATAACAATCAAGATATTGAGAAAATCAATCAAGACTGCTAACTTAATATAAATATTGAAGAAAATATAGTGTACAGATAAAATTGCTAAAATTAAGTATTTTTAAGTCTTATGGTGAAGTGAGCCAATGGCTGAAATAGTTTCGAATCGGTGATTCTAAAAACGTTCATTTGAATGAATTTAGCTATCTAAAATCTCATTGAGGAGCTTAAGTACAGTTGACGGATTGGTTTTCATTTTCTGATTCGTGCTGCTTTAATTTTATTAAAGAAAGGTTTGTTAGAGAAGATTGATTGATTCGAAGCCATATGAGAGTAATATTAAATCTTTGAAACATTCAAATTATATTTAGAAAATTTTATGATAAAATTGCTACTGAATTTAGAATGTCTAGGATTATCGATTTCAAAGTATCAATTGTATTATGTACCCCTATTTTGAAGGCTTTCCCTCAAGATATTCTCATAGCAGTAGCACACACAGGAATTTTTCAAGGGGTAGGGGGGGCCGGGGTTGAAAGTTCACAATTCTTGTATCATGCTATTTTTGATTTTGTCGATTTTCAGGAACAAAACACAGTAAAAAACTAATTATTGAATAAATAATTAGCATTAATTAATAAAATTAATCATTAAAATTAAATTTTACTTATTATATACTTAGAATTATAACCAATCGGAAAAAAATCAAGTGCTTTGGGGGGGCCGGACCCCCAGGCCCCCCCCCCTTGTGTGCGCCACTGTCTCATAGTATTTAATCAATTGCAAAAAGAAAAATAGCGTCAATTCTTTGAGATCACGTAAATGCGTATCACTAATAAATCTTGAGTCAAGTGCTAATAGTGTGACGGGCTCACGCGTCTTTTCATTAACATGTTTTTTAGGGCCAGAATTAATGGCATCTCTTTTAAAACCAAAACCCAAGAAATGAAACGTGAATAAAAGATGCAAATTAGAAAGCTTTTAAAGATCAGAAGTTAGAGTAAGCGAGATGGCAATTTTGGGAATGTTAAGAGAGTGCGTGATTCAATTGTGAAGTGACAGCCAGCAGAGGTTATTCCAAAGATAGAGCCATTAGGTCAAGGTGCATACCATTGCACTCGAGTAAATAAGCAACTTCCTTAAGATTTCATCGGATTTAGGTAGGATTGACTATTTAATATTAGGTACTGAGATATTATTGAAATTGGGCTTAGGCGAGTTAGTTATTGATAGTGGTTCGAGTTACGTTAGTTCGGTATTATTTATATTGTGTGTTTTGTCATAGTAGATACTCTCACATATATTATTATTATCTAATCAGTTAGAAGCTTAAGTTTGAAGGTCTTAATAAAGACAAATTAAGATCAATGAAATCTTCTAATTCTTTCGTTAATCCTACACCTCTAGCTCACGCTAATAATCAAGGAAGAGGGCACCACAGGGGGACAATTTCACATTGGCGCCCAACAAAATTTAATTTATATGACCCCGAGGTAAGAGGAGCGAACGGGTTTAATGTTTTGCCAGAAGTGTACTTTTCCGGGTCAGAGAATGTGAATGAATTTTGGAAGCTATGGACAATCAAATAAGATTACTAGAGATACCCAGTGATTTATCATGTGCTTATTTGAAAGGTCATCTCGTGGGGATGGCCTAAGATTGGTATCATATATTTAGATCAGCGTTAGTGCAGAATACCGCCATAGATTTTGCGCAGCTAAAAGCAGCGTTGTCAAAAGCATTCCCTGCGATCCGAAACAAGAAAGGCTTAGAGAAAAAGTTTTACGCGTCTCAGCAGAGAACGGACCAGGATCCAAAGGATTTTGTTTACGATTTACTAAATTTGAATCAAAAACTAGAACTGTTAATGTCACAGGAAGCCTTAGTGGAACGTATTTTCGTTAGACTCGAACCACAAGTCCAAGATTATGTGAAGGTACGAAATCCACAAACCACGGTCCAACTTTTGGAGGTCTTGGCTAAGTTTGAGGAAAAATATTCCTGCAAAGCAATGTGTGGTTCGGGGAATAGTGATAACGTGGAAAGACGAGGTTGGAATGAGCTTAAGATGTCTAATACTGGTGATAGTTGAAAAAATCGGAGAAATTCGGAAGTTGTGCGTAGACCGAGTAATTGCAGAAATGATTATACGGGTAACTACAAGAATGGCCGTCAAGGAAAACAGTTGTTCGAAAGCAGGAATAGATTTCAGAACGATGACCACAGATTCAACGAAAGGGATACAAATTTAGAAAAGGAGATCGAAATGATGATTTTAATAGAGGGGACCGCAGTAATAGGGGCTTGAGTGAGAATTTCAGTCGAGGCGATAGGATACAAAGGGGACGATTGAATGTTTTGAAAGTTAATGATGTTCAAAGTCATCAGACTCAGTCGGCAGATCATGTACCGATTAAACTTTCTGTGCAATATGTATGTATCCAGTGGAAATCCCATATGTTCCTATTTTGTTAAATGAAACATTTACAAAAGCGTTAATGGACACTGGAGCGGAGAAGTCATTTATATTGGAGGAGATGTACAGAAAATAATTTTTTTATAAGCAAATAAAAAAAATCACGTGCTCAGGTGATCACGGCACAGGGAGCTAAGTGTCAAAATGTAGGAATTGTAGAATTGAATGTTTGAATTATAGGGAGTTTAAAAAGCCTTGAATGTTTCATGTGTTGACAGATTTGGAACACCCATGTATTTTCGGGGTGGATTTCATAAGTGGATCAAAGATTATTTTGGATTTTGATGGAAAATTGTTGGAGATTCCAGATTCGCAAATAGATACGGTCGTTAAAACGTTTGAGGAAGGAAATGTAGAAATAGATCTTTCTAAGACAAAGTTGGAGGAAAAACAAAAAAGGAGTTACAGGATTACTTTAATAGTTTTAAGGGATTATTTTCAGATAAACCAGGGTTTACACATGTTTACACATGAAATTGACACGGAAGATAAACCACATGTTGTTTATGGGCCGTACTGTTATGATAGGTTGATACAAGCGGTACTCGATTACCATGTAGAGAAAATAATGTCGGAGGGAACCATATTTCCGATTCAATCCCCGTACACGTCACCAGTTGTGTAATGTAAAAAATAATAATAATGGGTTACCACTGGATAATCTGGAAGCATATAGATTTGCAGTCGATTATCGGAAACTTAATTCTATTACAAAATATCCCCGTTATCCCTTACCCTTAATAGATGATTTAATAATGAATATTCCCCATATGAAGTTTATGTCGGCTATTGACCTCACATCAGGCTAATTTCAACTGGCAGTAAGCCCCAGAGATATAGTTAAGACCCCGTTTCTAACAAGGAGTGGCATATACGCATTTCGGAGTATACCATTTGCTTATCAGTTGCGGCTCCCAATTTTCAGAAAGCAATCGATATCATTCTAAAACCGGTAATAGGGAAGTTTGTGAATGTGTTTTTGGATGAAGTCATCATATCATCTCCATCATTCACTCACCATATTGAACATTTAAGGGAATTTTTTCGATTATTATATGATGCAGGGTTAACTGTAAATAAAGATAAATGTAAATTGGTTGTAATGAATTGAAATATTTGGGTTTAATTATTAGTAAGGAGTTAATTAAAACGGATGAGACACACAAAAGTTCGAGCTATAGTTAAGATGAAACCACCGCGAAATTCCAATGAGTTGTCCAAATTCTTAGGTATGTCCCAGTGGTAAGCGAAATATATTAAAAATTATGCTGATCTTTGCGAACCCCTTTATAATCTTAAACGAAAATTTAAAAAAAATTTCTGGTCCATTGAGGCGCAGAAGGCATACGACGCGGTCAAGGCGGCCATAACAAAGGCACCAGTTTTAAAATTGCCGGATTTCAAAAGGCCTTTCGAGTTATTTACAGATGCAAGTTCAATAGGTGCAGGAGCGGTTCTAAATCAGGAACAGAGCTAGTTGTATTTGCTTCTCGCACGCTTAGCAGTGCCGAGAAGAATTACACTGTAACAGAGATGGAGTGTTTAGCAGTTGTTTGGGCTCTGAATAAATTCAGAACATATTTAGGTTCACTGCCGATTAAAGTTATTACAGATCACGCTGCAATAACGCTTTTAACACATAGGAAAAGTTTGTCCAGTAGAATGATCCGATGGGTATTAAAATTAGCAGAATTTAATATAGAATGGGAACATAACGGCCTGGAACTCAAAATGGGGTGGCGGGCGTTTTGTCAAGGAACCCGGTTGAAAGTATAATAGGAGAGAAAGTTAATTGTGCAATAATCAGAGATTTGGTACTTACGTCACGAGAAAAGACCCAGAATTAGGTCATATCTATAGATATTTAGAAAACCCAGAAGATAGCTCAGTTAATGCGACGATATGTGAGAATTGGTTCCGCGATTTCCGTTTAATTGAGGGCTTGTTGTTTTATTGGAAATACGCAACGTCCTTAGGTGAATTGCTTGTATACATTCCAAAGTCTTTAAGGAATGAAATAATGAGGGAATTTCACGACAAGCCAATAGGAGATCATTTTAGACTCTTTAAGACTTATCATAAAATAAAGGACGTTTGCTATTTCCCGTATATGAGAAAATTTATTGATCAATATGTCGCTACATGCCACATGTGCCAAGTTAATAATTATAAAAACGCTTTACCATCTGGTCGATTAATTCCGATTATATCAAATTATCCGAATGAGATAGTTACATTAGATTTGTTAGGTCCGTACCCTGCATCCAGAGTGAGACGTAACTGATATGTTTTAGTAATTAAGGATCATTTCAGCAAGTGGGCTGAAATCATACCCCTTAAAAAGGCCTCGGCTCGTGTAATAGCGGATACTTTTTTTGATAATTTTAAATCGCGTTTTAGAGCTCCAGTAGAATTAATAAGTGATAATGGTCCCCAGTTTATATCCGATATTTTTCAACATTTAAGTGATAGATTAGGCATAATGCATGTGAAGACTGTTGTATATAGACCTCAGGCAAATAGAACCGAACGCGGAAATCACGATCTTGTGCAAATGATTGCAATTTATGTGAATGATCAACACGATACTTGAGACCAGTTCTTACGTGAGTTTGCTTATGATATTCGTACAGCAGTGAATGAAACGACAGGAATTATTTTTAGGTCAAAAATTGATTAATCCATTTCAGAAATTAGTGATGGTATCGGACGGAATTGTTTGCAGTAGGAGATATTGAGAGATTGTTTGATGAAGCTAGACGAAATACAAAGGCTAAGCATGAAAAATGGGAGAAGTACTATAATACTATAGACGCAGGCGTGATGTACAAATTAAGGTGAGTGACTGGGTTTTGATAAAAATGCATCATTTAAGTTCAACAACAAAGAAAGTAGTAGCTAAATTTAAACCAAAATTTGAAGGTTCGTATAGGGTGTTAGAAGTAAAAAATAATAATATAGTAATATGGAGGTCGGGAAAAAATTTAATGGTCAGTGTCGATGTATTTAGAATATATCGTCATAGGAAATGGGACGAGATGGAGATAAGAACTGATAGTTCGGATAGCAATAGGAAACGAGTAGTTTTGAAAGTGTACAACGGAGATCAAATGAGTCACAGTACGGTAGGAAGAAGGGGGTCAGGTGTAAAGTGAGAGCTAGAGAGAAAAGGGATAAGTTTTAAGATAAATCAAGGTGAGAGACACACAGGGAGGGCCGATAAACGCGGACCACTTATCAGGTCATTACCTAGCTCTCTTTTTCCGACCAAAGTAAAAAGATTAAAAGAAGAAAAGAGAATATAGGATCTCGTGAATCTTGGTCAGGAGGACCAGAAAAGAAGATGTTTAGAATATAGGGTAAATAGAAGAATATTATCATCGAAAAATTATGATTTAACTAATTCTAGAAAAAGAGTATGATACCGCCCCCTTTCGTGACCATATCTTTGATTATCAGCGTGAGCTAGAGGTGTAGGGTTTGCAAAAGGAATAGACATTGTAAATTCTTAATATGACTTTATTAAGAATAGAACTTAAAGGTCTAACAATTTAGATAAATTTAAATGAGTAAGAATCTATAATGAACAACACACACAATGATTGTTAAACCGAATTATGTAACTTAGACCACTTTCTCTAAATAATTCTATTATCCGCCTACTCTCACTTCTAATAATATTACGTGTCCTAATATCAAATAATCAGTCCTAACTTAATCCAAACCTAACTTCAATCCTTATATGGAAACGTCTGGGCGCGCATGCACCTTGTAGCAATGGCTGGGTATCCCGGTAACTTTACGATAGGCTGTCAATTCACGTTCGTATCTCTTCCAAACATAACTTGCCCTAAATTGCCCTTCTGCTTACTCAAACTTCTGTTCTTTCAAAAGCTATCTTATTTGCATTTCATATTCGCATTCCGCTTCTTGGGGTTTGTTTGGAAAAGAGTTGCCATTAATCTTGGCGAAAAAAAACCCCAGAGGTTATGTTAGAGAAAAGACGCGTGAGTCCGTCACAATCCCCTCCAAGAAGCAAAACGTGATTTATTCGAGAGTCTTAATGGCCCTTAAAAAATTACGTGCCTAAATTTTTATTTCTTAATTTCCTCACTTTCCAAGTTTTATTTAAATTTTAACCTTGAATCCTTATTTTAGCTCTATTAATTTTAAATATTCAACTTAAACTTTAATTTTCGTTATTCATCTTAAATTTAATTTTTAATATTCCTCTTTAATTTGAACTCTTGACAGCCACAATAAATTTTACTCAATTAATTAGATCAAAATTAACAGTTATGCATTTTAATCATGGTAGATTCTCACTTTTACATAAGATATGTGGACATGCCCCATCTGGGCTACGGTACCGGGAAAAAACATCTTTGACTTAGATGGAGTAAAAAACGAGGTCCACATGCTTCTTAACTAACTTAAATCTACTTAAAATCTATTAAAATTATCTTCTTTCCACTGCTTTTCCATGGGGTTGCATTACAACATGTATTTGTCCTATTTAATTAAACATTAGTATCTTCTTAATTTTTTAAGCATAAAATAGGAAACAAAAAAGTCTTAAAATGTTCAGAAAACATATAGATAGTATTTTTCAATTTTTGTTCAGCGAGATTTTTTTTAGCATTTTTTGCATCAATTTTCACAAATTATTTAACAATCTGTGAAGAATTTTTAGCTTCGATGCATTACAAATATCATGTAACAACATGTAAAAGTAATGATTTGGAAATATGTGATTTTACGACATTGCGAAAGGTATTATTATGGATTTGTATATATGTTCACATAAAACACAATTTCAAAAAGTTTCAAAATTCAAAATTTTCTCTAAACTGTACAAGAGATTTCTAAATAAGTCAAAAATAAAACTGTTTTTATGTTTTTAAACATGAAATTTGTGTATTTTTATGCATATAACAAGCTTCTCGCAACGACAAAAAGCATTACACGTCTGAGTTGTAATTAGTTACCTATTATTAAAAAACTTTTGAATATTAAAGCTTAAAAACTCTTCTGAACAATAAATAAACATTAATATTTGCAACAAATTGAAATATTTAAAATATATTGTTTAGTTTTCTCAAAAACACACATGTAACATAAAAATATCATTATGAATTTTTAAAAAAATTTACATTTTTTGTCACGATATATGGACTCCAGTCAAATATTTTGGGAAAATCCCAAAAAAACTGACATGAATATATATAGTTACATATCAGTAACATGAGGAAAAAATTTCATGTGCTAACATATATTATTTTCTGAGAAAAAGATGCATTCAGTTTTAAAAACATCATTTTTGAGAAAATTAAATTTTTACTATAAAGTGTGACTTCATCAGAAAAACAATGAAAGAAAAACAATGAATTACAACATGTATTTGTCCCACTTTATTAAACATTAGCATCTTTGCAATTTATTTTGCATAAAATAGTAAACAAAAAAGACTTAAATTGCCTAGAATAGCATTTTTCAGTTTTTTTTAACGAGAAAATTTCTAGTATTACATCAATATTCTCAATTCTGTATCAATTTTTGAAGAATTAGTAGCTTTCATGCTTTACAGATATCAAATTTGAACGTAAAGCATCATAAATATAATGTGAAAATTTATCAATATGGTTTTGGTATGAATTTGAGATGGTGTATAAAAATACCTTATTATACGACATTTCGCCAGTTTTCGTTTAAATCTGTCGAGAGCTGAAACGTCCTCCCGTTGGTGTGGTGTGGTAGTTAGGAGAGGGGGTACCAGCTCAGGTGTCGTCCACGTCACTTGACCATGGTTCAAAATTACGTGGTTCGTCGCCAAAAGCCCTCGTGTAGCTGAACAGTGCGACGTTAATATTCAATCAATCAATCAATCGCCAGTTTTCGTTTGGCTTTCGTAACGTTATCATTAGTTTTTGTTGTTGCCGACAGTTTCTAAGCTTCAAAAATTACTCTAAATTGGTCAAATGATTTCTAAAACAACCAAAATAAAACTGTTTTTATGTTTTTAAACATGAAATTTATGTATTTTTAAGTATGTATACAACAAGCTTCTCGCAAAGACAACAAACATCGCATTTGATGTGTCATCTCATACCTTTTTCTCAGAAACTATTAAACATAAACACATAAATTTTTATTGTATATCAATTATAGACATTTATAATTATACTGAAGTGAAATTTTTTTAAGTATATTAATTAGTTTTTTCAAAGACAAACTGTTAGCTCACCAAGCATTAATAGTATGAATTTATTGAGAATTGTTATTTTTTGTTACATCTTGTTTGATTGGATGTTTTAAAAATATTTCAAAAATGTCACTTCAGTATACACAATTGCATTTAAAAACATAGAGGGCATGCATACAGTACATTTACACATTTTTAAAAATATAAATTTTAGAAAACAGAAATTTTTATAAAAAAATCTTACCTCATCAAAAAAAAATGTATCCTATAATATTTTATGCACGGTAATGAAGGATAAGATTCTTGGTTCTCCTTCAATTTCTATTCATTTAATCCGTTAACGCCCAAATTATTTTAAAATCGAAATTTTTGAAAAATATTTTTAAATTACATTTCATAAATAGAGTAATTATGAAATTGTATCCATTTTCTGTAATTAGCAGCTGAGATAATAGGTGATCTATGAATAGCTCTTATGGTAGTAAAAGACCAAGTAACTTTCCTCTGGTTTTATATTTAAAGAATTACAAATTTAGGGGGGAAATGAAACTTTTGTGAATTTAAAAGCAACTAATGAGATTTAAAAGAGAAAATATTATTTTACTGATCTAAACTAACTTTGTTATAATTTTATGCAGACAATTTGTGAAAGTTAAGTGTGATATAATGAAAAACATTTCAGATAAAGGGTTACATTACATTTTGTACAAAACGTAAGAGGTCTACCCTTACATTTTTGAAACTGGCATTTTCTTTGGTTTTGTCTTTTTCCTATAACATGGTCTTTTCTATCTAAACGCACAGAATCTATTACGTTTGATCTTGATGACATCATTAGAGGTCTTCCAATGCCTTTCTTAGAATTTGTTCCCCGTTTGAGGTACGCAACGGCGATATATCTTCGGATGTCTTTTATACTTTTCTTTTCATAATTTGTTAAATTGAACAGAATATACGTATACAGAATATACGTATTTACGATAGCCAAGTCGATAACTCTAGTAAAGATTGGCCAGTACCATTTTTTGCCACGGATCTGAATTGTGCGTTTTTTTAAGAGCCAGTCATGCTGGTCGACTCTACCCATATTTTTGTTATACTGGTGAATAGTATTAAGTTGCAAAATTTGGGATTTTTCTTTCAAACCTTTTTGATTCCTTGAAACTTGGATTAAAGGCTGTATGTAATCAAAGTTTGTCGCTGTTGTTACACACTTGTTATCTTTCCATTTAACTATAGTTATTTCGTTCTTTTCGTCGAAACAGTAGTCATAAGAACCACGGCATTACTGGCGCTAGATGGCAGCTGCTCCGTACTATTAGGGCCGTCATCGTTTATGTCTATCGATTCATATTGTTCTTTTACTTCTATTTCTTCCATGGGTACACAAATTTCTACATTACCTGACACGCCTTTTACCGATGGAGTAGTCATTTAATTATTATTAAAATATTCTTCGTCAGTTAACTCATCCACATTAGGTAGTAAAGCAATTACATCAGTTTCTATTTCCCGAGAAAACATATATTCTAACGCTTGTTAGGCGGTGTGAAACACTTTACGCTGAGACATTCTGGAAGAAATGAAACGGGGTTATATTAGTTACCACTAACGCCCAGCAATCTATTTATAGAACAGCATGTTTAAACTTACATTTTAATAATAAAAACAGTTATTTTTCTAATATAAATAAGCCGGAATAATTAAAAAGGTATTGAGAGAAAATGTAAAACACATAAAAAAGTTGAACTTACTTTTAATTTTTTTTTTTCTGTTGGATACAAAATCGAAAGCAGCACTTTGAAGCTTCAGAATGGCGAACATCAGACGCTAGCTGCTGGACTGCTATGGGAAAGAATGCTTCAAATCTCATTTGGGGGTGTAGCCACATGTGTAAGGAAACCAGCCAATGACAATACGATGTGATTAAAAAATATCGTTTCACTGGGAGTGCTGAGTGGGAGGTGATCTATAAATAGATTACTGGGCGGTTACGGGTTAATAGATGGTGTGAAATGTCTTTTACTATTGTTTAGATGAAAAGCAGGTGTTTTACATATGCAATATTTTAACAACTATTGCCTGTTCAGTATCTATATAGGTTGCAATAAGTGCAACCTCATTTCTGCCTTAATCTCATTTTTAAGCTATTGAAATAATTTTATAATTATCATTTTTTTAAAAAGAACGTTTTGAACAGAATTATCACAAACAAGTTATTAAGTATTTAGAAAAATAAAAATTTCGAAAGGAGAAATTTCTAATTACACTATAAAAAAAATTTCGTCCAGGTACTAAATTTCAAATTAAAAGTAAATATTTTCTTCATTTTTACAAACTTGGCTCCAAAAGTACGTAAACAAACTAACAGTTAAAATTGCAGCTAAGTTTCATTTAATCTACAGTTAATTGTGTATGATTAAATGAAATGTTGTGGAGGCTTTGCAAGTTCTCAGATTTAAAAAGTCAATATTTACACTTATAACCGGGCAGCTGATTATTTTTTAAAGGTCATTTTAAAATACTTCTAATTCATATAATGGCTTATATGTTATATCATTGGAAAGGTAATGATTTGGAGATTTTAAAAATATCAAAAACTCAAAATCGATTTTCAAAAAGTTTTTATCCTACTGACTGCTCTTAATAAGAGTATTTACTTGGATAGACAGATTTATAGATTATTCTAGAATGAAGCGCATAGAAAGAACTTTTGGAATGTTTACGTCAGAAGAATTTGATAGAGCAGAAATATCAGTATAAAAATTGGTTCAGAAGGAAGCATTTATAGAAAAGAGTTTGAAAACCTTGGAAAGATGAAAAAGAGAGGGAAAACCCACAATTGATTGAGAGAAATTTCCTTTAATATTACCCCATGAATAGTAGAAAAACTAATACAC
>BMAV01007630.1:69429-82999 GCA_019973955.1 Trichonephila inaurata madagascariensis
AAATTTCCTTTAATATTACCCCATGAATAGTAGAAAAACTAATACACACCAGACATTTATGTTTAGGAGTTAAAATTTTGACGTGTAATTTTAGAGAAGACTTTGGGATTTTTAAATACAGGAAGACAGAGAGAGAAAATAGTGAAAAATTAAGATGATTGTAAGTAATGTGTAAATAATTGTGTAAGTATCAATTCTGACCTTGAGAATCCAGATATGGACGATTATTGAAACATAGAGTTGGAGTTTCGAACTCGAGAAACTCAAAGGTGGGAGGATGTTGTGTCTGGTAACACTCTCTTTTCATCAATGGCTGACATTTCAGTTCACGCATGCGCGTAAAATTGTGTTTTGGTTTTGTTAGTTGTAAAAAAGGTTTTGTGATTTCAGTCTTAATTCAATGTATTTTTCTCTCTTTTAAATTTTATGTTCTGTAAATGTTAGTGTAAAGTATTAAAATGAAAATATAGACTTACTTTGAGAACTGTTTTTTTTTAATGAAGAAGTGACCCCCGATTCTCGTTCTATAAATAAGGAGAGAAAAAAAGTACACTTTTTTTTCTAACAATTTATGTAATCTTTTATGATGTAGCCAAAATATTAATTGATTTTTTTCTACTAGAATCTTCCCTCCAAAGACTTCTACAATGATGAGATGCTATTGTCCCACACTCGTCAGTCTACTTTAGAGACGGATGAAACAAAGTATTATATAAAATGATCGAAAAAATTCAATTCGAATCTTTAAAACCTATTTCATTTTTAAAAGAGGGAATGAATAAAATATTGCCTTCAGACTTTAAATGTCATTTTTAAAATCAATAGAAGATATAGCATACTTGTAAGCTTTGCTCCATCTGAAAGATTGAAAATTTAGTTTTTTTTAATTTATCCTGGTCACACACAAACAATTCTAAATTTGTCATAACGAGAAAAAAGATATCTAAATTACTGAATCTGATTAATATTATTAATTAAACATTTGCATGATTTTAACTTAAGTTACATTTTGCTGGTGAAGGTCATGTTGTTTTATAACATGGACAGTTTAAATTTTTTATTTTTGCTATATTTTTGACTTGCAGTTGACATAATTCATAACGAATGCACATCCATCATATCTTGCATAAGGTATCTTTCATTGTTTATAGATAGAATAGCGTTCTTTCAAGATCAAAAGTTTTTCTATTTTTTGTAAAATTTCCTACTGTGCATTTCTCTTTTTTTCTTTAAGCAAGTCCTTCGACCGCGGGGGTGAATCAATTGAAACAATTTTATTTTCTTTATAAGAAACATGAGAATAATCCCGAGGAGCAATAAAACATTAATCTAATTACAATAGATATAAGAGCACTTATCTAATCTCCTGAGCGTTCTTGTTTCAACACATGCTTAATCTTTCCTTCTTGAATTAACAATGCTAAGAGCGACCACCGGTCACTAACACTATGCTTTATTCTTATACTCAATTTTCAACCATCATCCAGCCTACTCCACGACTAGCACTTAAATAGAAGCTCGCATTTATATAATACCAAGTCGTTTCTACGGAAAGTGGTTTTCAACTAAAATCATAGTTAAAAAGAGTATTTTACCCAAGAGGATTAGAAGAAACGCAAATAGAACCCGAAATAAAGTGAAGAGTTAGAAAATAACCAGCTTCTTTGAGGCAGATAAGATTTTCATGACATTTTTTTCCAAGCTGAAAGTATGAGACAAAAACTCAATACACATTTCATTTAAAAATACTTAATTCATGGCCTTTTTTCCATTTTAAGAGGTTTGAAATCGATGTAGAACATTTTTTGGATCTCTTTTTTCGAATTCCTATAGAAGGAAAATTAAATATTCAGCAACGTCCTTACAGTTCAGTTCACACTGTTAATGTTGTGGCATTTTCCGGATAATAAGTATTAGCATTTCAATACAAATCATTGCCAGCTAAAATAGCCTATAAAAATTACATATTTAATAAAGATAAAATAGTTAATATTATAATATAAAAATCTTCGAATTGCTTTTATGAGCCATTTTAATAATTTATAGCAAAACTAATAAGGTTTTAAATAATTTGTTAATACAGTAAATTTGGTAAATCTGTTAATGTGTTCTTATCATTTACATCACACAAAGAAAGAATTTTCGTAGTGGCTCTGATAAACAAGGGATAAAATCTTATTACTATTAATTTTAGAGAATAATACTCTTCAAGTCTAATAATATTTTAAAATTAAAATGGACGTTACTTTCATTCGTTTAAAAAACGATTGTTGGTCAAGTGCTGGTCACTTAACAAAACGTTTATTTCAATTTTTTTTTTTCATTTATTTCCATTTTTTTTTCATATATATCTCCCAAATTATCATGGGTATATACTATAAGAAATTATTAGAAACTATATTTTACAA
This sequence comes from Trichonephila inaurata madagascariensis, assembly GCA_019973955.1. Taxonomy (NCBI): domain Eukaryota; kingdom Metazoa; phylum Arthropoda; class Arachnida; order Araneae; family Nephilidae; genus Trichonephila; species Trichonephila inaurata. The sequence continues at coordinate 71,838 of BMAV01007630.1, forward strand.
TAAAAGGTAATATTTACTTTATTATGAAAAAATTTATTTTTTTAAAAAGATAAAAAAAAAAAAAAATGGAGGATATATTCTGGAATAGTTGGGTAATATGGAATAGGTTGCTTTTATAAACCATTGGAAAAGACTTCATAAGTTAACTTTTCTTAAGAATACTTGAAAGGGCAACGAATCTGTTTACAAAAGTATCTTTCTCTGTTGCAGTGGTGAGCAGCAAATTTTCTTTCGTCGGGCATTCAGCGACTTTGTTTTCTGGTTCTTTAGTTGAAAATGATACATCAGAATCGAACAATTCATTGCTGCTCTAGTAGGTTTAGATCTGGTCGAATTCTTAACTTCGGATGTTGTTGTGGAGCCTCTCCTTTTTGTCCTTTTCTTGTAGTTTATTCTCTTTTAATATGGAGAATATGTTATTACAGAAGATGATCTATATTTGACTTGAGCTGTGTGTGTTTTGGAGATGATCTGTAAGGGAAGGGCCAAATTTGTTGACTGTGACGTATCAGGAATCAGGGCTCTTAGAAGAGCTGGGCTGAGGTGCAACGTGAGCATTGGGGGGTCTGAGAACTAGGAACAGTGAGTGGAGAATCTTCACCTCTAAAGACATTTCTGATGATAAGCTAAATACCAGTCGCTTTTGAAAGCTGTCCTCTCTCTCTCTCTCTGGTCTAGACATAGCCTACAGAATAATTTTCAAATAACAGAAAAATAATGTTTTGTTTCCATTTCAATAGATTCAACTTTTAAAAGTGTGTTTTAGTTTTAAAAATCAGGCTGTATTAATACTTATAGAATTAATAACTATTGTTTGTGGCCATATTAATATTATACTCAAAACTCATTTTTTTAAATTTTATTTTTATTCAGTATGTTTTGTCGGGTTCTATGGAATACTATACATTTATGTCGGGGATTATATAATAGAATACCTAGTATTCCATATTACCCTACATGCCATCTTGGAAAATGAACCTTTCAATTCAAGGATAAAACAATGTCAGCTAAGAAACGATCACAGCATTACAAACTGCAATTCTTTCAGTGTGTACATTATATATTTCACTTTAAAGTTCATGTCCCACTTCTACTAAAAAGTCCAACTGCCTTCAAGTCAGTCTTCCCCTCGCATTAGCAGCTACAAACAGAGCCCCGACTCTCATCTCTATTCGAAATAATTTCGAGAACATTCTTTCACTTCGTATTAGAATGTTCTCTCTCGAGTCTATCCAAATCATTGGGAATCAAATGATATGTTATAGATTAGAAAGCAAAGGTGGGAACATCTTGATTTGGCCTGTCGCATTAATAGATGAAAAACATTCACTGATGGATTAGAAATAAACTATAAAGTTTGTAGACAAAATTGAAGTTATGCTTTTGTGGAAATCATTTTCAATCCATTGCTAAATAACGTTACCATGTGCAACATCTTACAGTAAAAAACGAAATTCGAAAAGAGTTCTTTAGATCTATGCACTCATGGCCATGGTAACAAGTTTGAAATGTTTTTTTTAAAAAAAAGATTCCGATCCCTGTTCTGAAGCTGGTGTTTGTAAGCATAGATTTCCATGTAGGAGTACTCTTATGAGCAGTCGTAGGGTGTCGGTCGCCAAGACTTAATGTGGAGAATTTTTCATAATTCGACTTAGAATACTTATTGAATTTTTATATTTTGACATATTTTCAAAAACACTTATTACTATTGATGAATAAGTATTATAATAAATAATTTTATATTTAATTATTAATTATAATATTTTATATTTACTTACTTGCTATACTTATATATTTAATGCTTATAAATTGCGGTTATAAACTCATCTACCTGCATAAGAGTGAAAAAGTAAAAAAAACACATTAATTAAAATGTAAATAAAATTTTAAGTGCAAAACTTTATTTTTTGGTCAGCTAATAGGTTATGATAGCGACAAAATACTTTAACAAAATAATAAACAAGCAAAAATATTACCTTTGAAAAAAATAGACATATTATAATAAGAAAAGCAAAATAAGACACATACAACAGTAGTTACTCAGAAAATATAATCTAATAAAAAGGTACTAATACATAAATCTAGTAAAACGAAAAGTATATAAATTAACCCTTCTACAAAGGCTACTAAGTCATTAATTATAAAATAATTTATCTGGCTTTCTACGAAACAAATCTGTCAATAATTCTGGTAAAATCAATTTTTTCAGAGATTTTGGATTCAAGAGGGAATGCGACCAAATCTCTGAAAGCCTTTCTTGCGTTGTATTCCTAAAAACTCCTAGAAAAAATTCTAAAATATATACCTTGTGACGTGCTCACGCGTCTTTTCTTTAACATAACCTCTGGGTTCTTTGGCGGCCAAGATGAATGGCAACTCTATTCCAACCAAAAACCAAGAGGCGAAATGCTAATATGAAATGCAAATAAGATAGCTTTTAAAAGAACAGAAGTTTCAGTAAGCGAGATGGCAATTTAGGGAAAGTTATGTTTGGAAGAGATAAGAACGTGAATTGACAGCCTATCGTAAAGTTACCGGGATACCCAGCCATTGCTACAAGGTGCATACCATTGCACACGCACACAGACGTTTCCGTACAGTGATTGAATCTTAGTTTGGATTAAGGTAGGACTGATTATTTGATATTAGGACTTATAATATTATCAGAAATGAGAGCAGGCAGATAATAGAATTATTTATATAAAGTGGTCTAAGTTACGTGATTCGGTTTAACTATTTCTGTGTGTTCATTCATGCTAGATTCTCATTTATATAAATTTATCTAAATTGTTAGACGTTTAAGTTATATTTTCTTAATAAAGTCATATTAAACATTTAAAATGTCTGTTCATTTGGGAATCCCACACCTCTAGCTCACACTGACAATCAAAGATATGGTCAACAAAGGGGGACCATATCACATTGGCGCCCAACCAAATTTAATTTATATGACCCCGGGGTAGGAAGATCGAGTGGGTTTGGTATTTTACCAGAAGTGTGCTTTTCCGGGTCGGAAAATGTGACCGAATTTTTGGAAGCCATAGACAATCAAATAAAATTACTACAAATACCTAGCGATTTAGCATGTGCTTATTTGGAAGGTCATCTCCAAAGAAGGGCCCGAGATTGGTATCAGATATTCGGATCAGTGTTAGTGCAGGATACCGCCACGGATTTCGCGCAGCTAAAAGCAGAATTATCAAAAGCATTAACCGCCATAAGAAATAACAAAGATTTGGAGACGAGGTTATATTCCTCTCAGCAGGGAAGGAATCAGAAGCCAACGGATTTTGTTTACGATTTATTAAAATTGCATCAAAATTTAGAACTAGGGATGTCGCAAGCGGACTTGGTAGATCACATTCTTGTTATACTCGAACCAAAAGTTCAGGACTATGTGGAGTTCCGAAATCCACAAAGTATGGTACAACTTTTAGAAATCTTAGCTAAATTTAAAGAGAGGTATTCTTGCAAATCAACGCGGGGTTCACAGAATAGAGATAATGTGGAAAGATGGGGTCGAGAGAAATGAGCAAAGCATGTCTAATGTTGATGATAATCGCAGGAACTGGAGAAATTCAGAAGTTGGGCGTAGACCAAATAATAGCAGAAATGATTATAGGGGTAACTATGAGAATGGCCGTCAAGGAAATAAGTAGTTCGAGAGTAGGAATAGATTTCAGAACAATGATCGCAGATTCAACGAAAGGGGATAACAATTTAGAAAGGAAGATCGAAATGATAATTTTAGTAGAAGGGACCGCAGAAATAGGGGTTCGAGTGAGAATTTCAGTCAAGGCGAAAGGATGCAAAGGGGACGATTGAATGTTTTGAAAGTTAATCAGGTTGAAAGTAATCAAAACAACTCGGCAGTGGATATACCGATTAAACTTTCTACGATATGTATATCTCCCGCGGAACTTCCATATGTTCCTACTTTATTAAAGGACACATTTTTGAATGTGTTATGGGACACTGAAGTGGAGAAATCATATATATCTAAGGAAATATATAAAAAATATTTTTTTTTATAAGCAAGTAAAAAAATCGCGTGTTCAGGTCATCACAGCACAGGGAGGGAAATGACAAAATATAGGAATTGTAGAATTGAATATTCGAATTAGGGAGTTTGAAAAACCTTGGTTGTTTCATGTGTTGACAGATTTGGAATACCCATGTATTCTTGGGGTAGATTTCATAAGTGGATCAAAGATTGTTTTAGATTTTGATCGAAAATCGTTAAAGATTCCCGATTCGCAAATAGATAAGGTGGTTAAAACAATTGAGGAAGAAAATGTAGAAATAGATCTAAGATAAAGTTGGAGGATAAGCAAAAACAGGAATTACAAAATTTGTTTAGTAGTTTTAAGGGATTGTTATCAGACCAACCAGGTCTTACTCATTTTTTATACCATGCAATTGATACGGGTGATTGTCCACCGGTTGTTTCCAGGCCGTATAGGTATTATCGGCAAAAACAAGCAATACTCGAATTCCACATAGAAAAAATGTTACGAAAAGGAACCATAGTTCCAATTCAATCCCCTTACGCGTGACCTGTTGTGTTTTGTACAAAAATAATGGGTTACCACCGGATAATCCGGAAGCATATAGATTTGCGGTTGACTATAGGAAACTTAATTCGGTCACGAAGTATCCACGCTATCCCTTACATTTAATAGATGATTTAATAACAAATATCCCCTATACGACAATAATGTCATGTCTTGATCTAAGAAGTGGGTACTTTCAAATGGCAGTAAACCCCAGTGATATTGTTAAGACCGCGTTCGTAGCAAAAAGTGGCATTTACGCATTTCGGCGTAGGCCATTTGGCTTATCAGGGGCGGCTCCCAATTTTCAAAATGCGATAGAGATCATATTGAAACCAGTGATAGGGAGATTTGTGAATATTTATATGGACGATGATATTATCTCGTCTCCATCATTCACTCAGCATGTTGAGCATTTAAGCATTATTGCAAGATGCAGGATTGTGACGTTAAATAAAGAAAAATGTAGATTTGGTTGTGATGGATTGTAGTATTTAGGATTGATTATTAGTAAGGAAGGAATCAAAACGAATGAGACAAAGGTTCCAGCCATACTTGAGATGAAACCATCGCGTAATTCTAAGGAGGTATCCAAGTTTTTGGATATGTCCCAGTGGTAAGCGAAATATATTAAAAATTATGCTGATCTTTGCGAACCCCTTTATAATGTTAAACGAAATTTAAAAAAATTTTGGGTCCCTTGAGGCGCAGAAGGCATTCGACGCGGTCAAGACGGCCATAACAAAGGCGCCAGTTTTAAAATTGCTGAATTTCAAAAAGCCTTTCGAGTTATTTACAGATGCAAGTTCAATAGGTGTGGGAGCGGTTCTAAATCAAGAACAGAGACCAGTTGTATTTGCTTCGCGTACTCTGTGAAACGCTAAGAGGAATTATAAGGTAACCGAGATAGAATGTTAAGCAGTAGTGTGGGCGCTGAATAAATTCAGAACATATTTAGAATCACTGCCTATTAAAGTTGTTACTGATCACGCTGCTTTAATACGTTTAACTCATGGGAAAAATTTGTCGAGTAGGATGATCAGATGGGCACTCAAATTAGCAGAATTTAATATAGAATGGGAACATAGACTTGGGACTCAAAATGCGGTGGCGGATGTTTTATCCAGAAACCCGGTAGAATGTATTGTGACATCTCACGCGTCCTTTCTCTAACATAACCTCTGTGTTCTTTGACGGCCACGATTAATGGCAAATCTTTTCGAACCCAAATCCAAGAAGTGAAACGAAGGATAGATGCAAATAAGATAACCTTAAAAGGACAGAAGTTTTAGTGAGTGCGATGGCAATTTAGAGAAAGTTCAGTTCAGAGAAGATAGAAGTGTAAACAGACGGCTTACCTAAGAATCACGAAAATCTAGCCATTCATCCAAGGTACATACCTTTGTACGCCAACTTAGAGAAATATCTGAAGTGGATTGGACGTTGCGTAGAAGCCAAGGTAGGAAGATTATATTCTGAATGCGAATATATTATTAAGATTGTGAGAGTAGGCGGATATAGTATAATTATATTGATAAGTGATCTAATTGTGCGATCTGTGTTAATTAAGACTACGGGTTTTGGTTTATTCTCACTTAATATAAGTTTGTTCGATATATAAGTTAGTTAAGTTAAATTCTTAATAAAAGTCAAATTAAGAATTCTAAAATGTCTCATAATTTCGAGAATCCAACACCTCTAACTTAAGCTGAAACCCCACGATATGGTCAACGAAGATCGACTATGTCGCAATATCGCCCGAACCGTTATAATTTATATGACTCTGGGTTAAGTAATGCAGGAGGGTTTGGTATTTTACCAAAAATGTGCTTTTCCGGGTCCGAGAATGTTACCGAATTTCTAGAGGCCATTGATAATCAAATACAGTTACTAGAAATTCCTAGTAACTTAGCATGTGTTTATTTGAAAGGTCATCTCAGGGGAAGGGCTCAAGATTGGTATTTAATATTTGGATCAGTGTTAGTGCAAGATACAGCCACGGATTTCGCGCAGCTAAAGGCAGAGTTAGCGAAAGCTTTCCCCGCAATCAAAAATAAGAAAGAGTTAGAAGCGAGGTTTTTTGCGTCTCTGCAGGGAAGAAATCAGGAACCAATAGATTTTGTTTACGATTTACTCAAAATTCATAAAAGTTTAGAACTAAGGATTTCGCATGCGGAATTGGTTGATCACATTTTTGTTAGACTCGAACCACAAGTCCAGGACTATGTGGAAGTCCGGAATCCGCAGAACACGGTACAACTTCTAGAAGTCTTAGCTAAATTTGAAGAGAGGTATTATTACAAATTAAAAAGGGGTTCGCGCAGAATAGTAATAATGTGGAAAGACGGAGTCAAAACGCGCATAGGATGTCTAATTTTGATGATAATCTCAGAAACTGGAGAAATTCTGAGGTTGGGCGTACACCAAATAATGGCAGAAATGATTCTAGAGGTATTTATGAGAATGGCTGTCAAAGTAATAAGTGGTTCGAGAGAAGGAGTAGATTTTAGAATGAGGATCGGAGATTCAACGAAAGGGGATACCAATTTCGAAAAGAAGATCGAAATGATAATTTTAATAGAGGGGACCGCAGAAATAGGGGTTCGAGTGAGAATTTCAGTCGAGGCGATAGGATGCAAAGGGGACGATTGAATGTTTTGAGTTAAGGGTAGTCGGAAACCTCTATACCGACAATGTTAAATTGGCTGTTTTCGAGGTACATTTTCTCAAAATCTGTTATATGTACATGCTTGAAATTTTTCATACAATTAAAATACACATTTCTCATTATACTCAAATGAGCTTTTAGCTAATTTAGAATTTTTTCATAATTTATAACATTTTTTATCAAACATAGTTTAAGTTGACCCGTTTTTCACATAAAAAAATTTGTAAAAAATAAATTTTTGAGTTTTTTACAAAAAGCTCATTTCAGTATATATTAGCCATCATTATAAATATATCATAAAAAATTTACATACCTTTGAACAATAGAGTTTCTAAGAAAAGGAACATCGAACATTAAAAATTGACATTTTGAGAAAAATTGATTTTAATGTATAATTACTTTTTTATTAAAACATTCCTGCTCCATAATCTAAATTATCAGCATTTTTTAGTATCTCATCATCTTCTCTCTTCCTTTTAAGTCTTTTTTCTTTCCTAACTTCCTTTGTTTTCTGTAAACAAGAGTATTTTGCTCGTAACAGCCTCAGTTTGTCGAGGCGCTCCATTGCCTGTATCGTGTAATCACCAGGCTCAATACATAGTTTCCTCAATATTTGTAGTTTTGATACATTTCCCATGTTAAATGAGGAAACTGCATCATATGTACCCAATGATAGAACTTCTATTTGTACAAATGTTTTCTTCGGTACACGGACCATATTACATTATTTACACTTTCGTTGGGATTTTGCGTACCTCCATGTAAACACTTTTTTAGCAATTCTGGATTAGCTAAATCCCTAAAAACAGGTCGCATGGCCTCCACAACATCAACAGGTAAACTATTTTTGTGATGATAAGTCTCCCCAAGCAATTTTGCCTTTTTAAATTTGCACCATGTATCTGTATCAGAGGGACAAAATCCATGCTGAGGTTTTTCATCCGTCGATAGCTTGTGTAAAAATATTGCCCATATGGCTTGTTGCATGTCCTTCACGCTAGACAAATTTCTGCGGATGGCTAGACCATAATATGCTTGCAGATGGTCGATTTCTGCCTCTGTCAATCTATTTTTTCCGCATAAAGGTTTTCCGTCAGAAAGTTTTTGGCCTCTCATCTTAGTCTTCAAGCGTCGAAGACGTGTCCCCATTTTTTTCATAACATGACCTATGCATTCTAACTTCTCGACAGAGCAATGGTCACCATATACATTGTTCTCGACAACAGAAGTAAAAGCCTTAGAGTCCCCATCTCCTAAATATTTTGTATAGCGAACATTATAGAGAGACTGGGAACGCTTAAAAATGGATAGAGCTCCAGCTACTTCCATCTTACCGCTATAGCCTTCAAAATTTCTCTTACAATTTTGAAGGTGCTTGGTTTTGTTCGGACAAATACAATGTTTTGAAAAAACTTCAACGTCAATAACTTTGCCGGTATCAACACTCGTGACTGTCACCACGCCATTCTTCGAAGAAAAACCTCGCTTCTGCCAGCTACCATCAACAGCAACAGTAATGTCCTTTTTCCCATCATTTTCATCAACTGCTTCACGAACAGCTTCTGCCATACTGTCTTCACAGGTTTCTCTTGTTGCCTGCAGTAAAATTTTGTTGTACTTCGAGAATTTTGTAGGTGGTGGGGGAAGATTCATGATACCGCAAAACATCCTAGCAGACTCAGCGCCTGTACCTATGCATCGCATAGCATACACAAGCCGGGTATTGAGTTCATAGTTCTCGGAACTATCACATTTCTTTGAATTTAAAAAAGTGTAATTATGTTTGCAAGAAGGACATTTTAAGTGAAACTTCACAGCTTCACCACAGTTACTTTCATTGAGGTGCAATCTGAGTCCTGTTTTTTCACACTGTAAACATTTCACAGCTTCAAAAAACACAAGCTAAAAGGTTAATGTCCACAATAACATTTCTGAAACCAGAAAAAGCTTCATCCGAATATGAAATATCCATATTTAGAATTTTTCTCTCACTGGCAGATGGTTCAGTTTCATTAGTACAAAGCTTTGCAAAATCAGCAAAATTCTTTTCATCAGCACAGTGCCTTCTACACACAACCTTCATTAATTTTTTTGCATCTTCCTTTATTAAAAACTCCTCTTCGTTTCTTAAATACTTTAGTTGATGCTCTAGGCATGGTAAACTCGATATTTTAAAGCAAGTTTTATGAAAGTTTAAGCTTAATGTTGCTAATGAATACTGGCGAATTCAAAAATAACAACGCAGTTTTGCAAGTGTAAACAAACATTGATTTGACCGTTAAAAATACAGTGAGGCTTCTAATGGGCTAGGAAATAAAAAAATAAAAGGTTCAATTTACAATAAAAGATAAATGTTTTGATTTATACCAGACGCTCAATTTTTAAGCAAAAACAAAAAACTTTGTTTACTTTTTTCGCTTGTCAAATGGGCGTGGCCCAGTTTCAACGATTATTTAAAAATAGGTTTTTAGGGCATCTAATTACCCTAGAGGTTAAAGTAAGGTATTTTTAGAATGGTTAAAATCTGTACAATTTAAAAATGTAAAAATCTCAAATTGTCAAAAAAATCAGATTTTACCTTTCCGACTGCCCTTAATGAGGTTCAAAGTAATCAAAATAACTCGGCAGTGGATATACCGATAAAACTTTCTACGATATGTATATCTCCAGTGGAACTTCCCTACGTTCCTATTTTATTAAATAACACATTTCTGAAAGCGCTATGGGACACCGGAACAGAGAAATCATTTATATCGGAAGAAATATATAGAAATTTTTTTTTATAAACAAGTAAAAAAATCGCGAGCTCAGGTGATCACAGCACAGGGAGCGAAATGTCAAAATATTGGAATTGTAGAATTGAATATTCGTATCATGGAATTCCAAAAACCTTGGTTGCTTCATGTGTTGATGGATTTGGAATACCCATGTATTCTTGGTGTTGATTTTATAAGTGGATCAAAGATTGTTTTAGAGTTTGATCGAAAATCGTTGAAGATTCCCGATTCGCAGATAGATAGGGTGGTTGAAACAGTTGAAGAGGAAAATGTTGAAATAGATTTGTCTAAGACAAAATTGGAGGATAAACAAAAACAGAAATTACAAAATTAGTTTAGTAGTTTTAAGGGATTATTCTCAGACAAACCAGGTCTTACTCATGTTTTATACCATGAAATTGATACGGGAGATAATCCACCAGTAGTTTCCAGGCCGTACAGATAAGGTCGGCAAAAGCAAGCGATAATAGATTTTCATATACAAAAAATGTTAAGAGAAGAAACAATTGTTCCAATTCAATCCCCGTACGCGGCACCGGTTGTGTTATGTAAGAAAAATAATGGGTTACCACCGGATAATCCGGAAGCATATAGATTTGCGGTAGACTATAGGAAACTAAATTCGATTACTGAGTATCCACGATACCCCTTACCGTTAATAGATTATTTAATAACGAATATCCCCTATGCGACAATAATGTCATCTCTTGATCTAAGAAGTGGGTACTTTCAAATGGCAGTAAACCCCAGTGATATTGTTAAGACCGCATTCGTTGTAAAAAGTGGCACTTACGCATTCCGACGGATGCCATTTGGCTTATCAGGGGTGGCTCCCAATTTTCAAAAGGCAATTGACCTAATCCTGAAACCGGTGATAGGGAAGTTTGTGAGTGTTTATATGGATGATGTAATTATCACTTCTGCATCGTACACTCACCATGTTGAGCATTTAAGGAAAGTTTTTTCGTTGTTGCAAGATGCAGGATTGACATTAAATAAAGATAAATGTAAATTTGGATGCGATGAATTGAGGTATTTAGGATTAATTATTAGTAAAAAAGGAATCAAAACGGATGAGACAAAGGTTCGAGCCATACTAGAGATGAAACCACCCCGTAACTCAAAGGAGGTGTCCAAGTTTTTGGGTATGTCCCAGTGGTACGC
>BMAV01007630.1:83399-150014 GCA_019973955.1 Trichonephila inaurata madagascariensis
GAATTATACGGTAACCGAAAGAGAATGTCTAACAGTAGTATGGGCGTTGAACAAATTCCGAACATATTTAGGAGCGATGCCAATTAAAGTTATTACAGATCATGCTGCCTTAACACGTTTAACGCATGGAAAAAATTTGTCGAGTAGGATGATCAGATGGACACTCAAATTAGCGGAATTTAATATAGAATGATAACATAGACCTGGAACTCAGAATGTGGTGGCGGACATTTTATCCCGAAACCCGGTTGAAAGTATAATGGGAGAAAAAGTTAATTGTGCAATAATCAGAGATTTAGTACTTACTTCGCGAAAACAGTTAATAACGGAGCAAACGAATGATCCAGAATTAGGTCATATCTATAGATATTTAGAAAACCCGGAAAATAACTCTGTTAATGCGACGATATGTGAGAATTGGTCCCGCGACTTCCGTCTAATTGAAGGCTTGTTGTTTTATGCGAAACACGCAACGTCGTTAGGTGAAATGCGTGTATGCATTCCAACGTTTTTAAGAAACAGCATCTTACGCGAATTCCACGATAAGCCAATCGCATGTCATCTAGGCAGACTTTAAACTTATCATAAAATTCGTGACGTTTGTTATTTCCCGTATATGAGAAAATTTATTGATCAATATGTCTCTACATGCCATATGTGCCAAGTTAATAATTATAATAACGCGTTACCAGCTGGTCGATTAAATCCGATTGTATCAAATTATTCAAATGAGATAGTTACGTTAGATTTATTAGGCCCGTATCCTATATCGAGAGTGAGACGTAATCGATATGTTTTAGTAATTACCGATCATTTCAGCAAATGGGCTGAAATTATACCTCTTAAAAAGGCCTCGGCTCGTATAATAGCGGATACTTTTTTTGATAATTTTATATCACGTTTTTGAGCTCCAATAAAATTAATAAGTGATAACGGTCCCCAATTTATATCCGAAATTTATGAACATTTCAATGAAAGATTAGCATAAGGCATGTGAAGACTGTTGCATATAGGCCGCAAGCAAATAGGACAGAACGAGTAAATCGCGATATAGTGTAAATGATTGCAAATTATGTAAATGATCAACATGATACTTGGGACCAATTCTTTCGTGAGTTTGCTTACGCTATTCGTACGGCAGTGAATGAAACGACGGGAAAAACCTCTGCGGAATTATTTTTGGGTCGAAAGTTGATTACCCCATTTCAAAAATTAGTAATGGTTTCGGACGGAACTGAATTTGCAGTAAGAAATATTGAGAAATTGTTTCATGAAGCTAGGCTAAAAACGAAAACTAAGCATGAAAGATGGGAAAGATATTATAATAGACGAAGGCGGGATGTACAAATTAAGGTAGATGACTGGGTCTTATTAGAGACACGCCCCTTAAGTTCATCAGCTAATAAGATTTGCGCCAAATTCAAGCAATAATTTGAACGCCTGTATAGAGTGTTAGAAGTAAGAAATAATAATAATATTGTAATATGGAGGTCAGGAAAAAGGTTAACAGTCAATGTTGATCAAGTAAGAATGTATCGTCATAGGAAATGTGACGAGGTTGAGTTAGGAACAGGTCGCTCAGATAGTATTAGTTCACGTCAGGAAACGAGTAGTTCGGAAAACGTACATCAAAGATCAAATGAGTAGCAATATGGGAAGAAGAAAGGGTCTGCGGTAAAGCGTGAGTTAGAGAAAAAAGGGATAAATCTCAAGTCAAAGCAATGTGAGAAACACACGGATAGGGCCGATAAGCGCGGATCACTTATCAGATCACTGCCTAGCTCCTTTTCCAGTAATAAGACAAGAACTAAAAGAAAGCGTCCAGATAAAGGAGTTAAACGGTCGTATGGTTCGGGACAGTTCGTAAGGGTTCGTAAGGGTTCGTATGTGGACTACAGAGAAAGTGGCAGAAATGTAGACCCAATAACATAAATAAAAGACCATTGTCATCAAGTAACATTTATTTAAGTAGGAAGAAGAACAGGATGGAAGCAGCTGGAGTTCAAGATAGAAGGGAGTATAACCTGAGACCACGCAAAAGAAAGGATCAGGAGTCCCGACCGGCCAATGGAGTAACGACAAGCCAAGCTAGGAATAGCCGAAGAGGAGACTACAAGCCCTACATCAGGCAACATAAGGGATCACAGAGCAACCGAGGAATGAGAGGAGGAGCGAACACCTTGTCCATGGAAGTACTGGTGGGAGACAAACCATAAAAATCAGGTGGTATTGTTTCATTTTTATGTTCTTTCCAACAAGTGGTCGGAAGAATTATTGCAAAGAAGGAAGTCTCGGGTGGTGTTTAAAAGTTATAATCCAGGCAAAAGTTGACACTACAATGAGTGTATATATATATATTTTTTTTGAACTTTTGACTTGCAAAATTTTTTCTCAATTGATGGAGAAAACAATTGTAATTATGCATTTGTTTACTTCGATGTATGACTTCGTGAGATGCGACAATTCCTTTGGTTATTTGTTTTAATGATTTATTGAAAAATGTTTGTAATTGCATAGTGTATATATATATATATATATATATATATATATATGTTGTTGTATTGTTCCGTATTAAGGTGCATCTGGTTTAGGGAGACGCGGCGTAGTCAGGTCGCTAATCATAACATTAACAGCGCTGCGCGGCTCATTGGGAGTTTGCAGTAAGAGATATTGAAAAATTGTTTGATGAAGTTAGACGAAACACAAAAGCTAAACATTAAAAATGGTAGAAATATTATAATAGACGCAGGCGTGATGTACAAATTAAAGTGAATGACTGGGTCTTGTTAGGAACACACCCTTTAAGTTCAGCAGCCAACAAAACTTGTGCAAAGTTTAAACAAAAATTTGAAGGTCCGTATAGGGTGTTAGAAGTAAGAAATAATAATAATGTTATAATATGGCGGTCACAGGAAAAAGGTTAACCGTCAATGTTGATCAAGTGAGAATATATCGTCATAGGAAATGTGACGAGATTGATATAGGAACAAATAGCTCGAATAGCATTAGCTTACGTCAGGAAACGAGTAGTTGGGAAAGCGTACAACGAAGATCAAATGAGTCGCAATATGGTAGGAAGAAGGGGTCAGATGTAAAGCATGAGTTAGAGGAAAAATGGATAAAAATCGAATCAACGTGAGAGACACACAAATAGGACCAATAAGCGCGGACCACTTATAAGATCACTACCTAGCTCTTTTTCAAATAATACAACAAAGATTAAAAGAAAACGCCAAGAAAGGTTAGGATATAAGCGATCGCATGGATATTGGTCAAGCGGACCACAAAGAAAGTTGCAGAAACGTATAGACCTTAAAAAAAGAAAATTATCGTCAAAGAATACTACTAATATTTATATAAGTATGAAGAGGAACCGAAATTAAGGAGCAGTGGTTCAAGACAGAGAAAGGTATAACCTCAGACCACACGCAAGAAGCAGGACCAGGAGTCCCGACCAACCAGTAAAGTGGTGTCAGATCAAGCCAGGAACAGCCGAGGAGAAAACTACAGACCCTACATCAGGGAGCACACAAGATCAAGGAGCAGGAAAATCAACAACAAAGAAATTCCTCAAAAGAGCAACTAAGAAATGAGAAGAGGAGCGAAAACTAATAGTACCCTATCCTTGGAAGTTCTAGTATGAGATGACAAGCCATAAAAATCAGGTTGTATTGTTTCATTTTATATTCTTTCCAACAAGTGATCAGAAGAATTATTGCAAGGAAGGAAGTCTCGGGCGGTATTTAAAAATTATAATCCAAGCAAAAGTTGACATTACAATGAGTGTATTTATTTATTTATTTTTTTTTGAACTTTTGACTTGTAAAATTTTTTCTCAATTGATGGAGAAAACAATTGTAATCATGCATTTGTTTACTTCGATGTATGACTTCGCTGACATGCAACAATTCCTTTGGTTATTTGTTTTAATGATTTATTGAAAAATGTTTGTAATTGTATAGTGTGTGTGTATATATATATTGTTGTATTGTTTCATATTAATGTACATCTGGTTCAGGGAAACGTGGCGTAGATAGGATTCTAAAAATAACATTAACGGCTCTGCTCGACTGATGGGAAGTTTTTTCTTGACAGAACCGGATGAAATATATATATATATATAAATTTTGTTGTAATTTAAAAGTGATATATAATGTATAAATATTGTAAAATATACTGGTATTATATGTGAATATAGATTTTGCCAAGTAGCTTTTTATTTGAGGGTGACAGTCCCTGAATTTCAATTTGAAAACCAAGTCTCCAAGTTCCTTTTTTTGTAATGGATGGAAAACCATTAGAAGATAAAGAAGACTGTTATAGTATTTTAAGTAACATTTAAGTAGATTTAAGTTAGTTAAGAGGTATGTGTGGACCCCTCGTTTTCCCATCTAAGTCACAGATGGGTTTTTCCCGGTCCCGTAGCGCGGATGGGGCATACCCATATTTGATGTAAAATTAAGAATCTACCATGATTAAAATGCATAACTGTTAATGTTGGTCTAATTAATTGAGTAAAATTTATTGTGGCTGTCAAGAGTTTAAATTAAGGAGGAATATTAAAAATTAAATTTAAGATGAATAATGAAAATTAAAGTTTAAGTTGAATATTGAAAATTAATAGTTAAAATTTAAACAAAACTTGGAAAGTGAGGAGATTAAGAAATAAAAATTTAGGCACGTCATTTCTTAAGTGTCAAGTGGACCCTTGAATAAACCACGTTTTGCTTCTTGGTGGGGTGGTGACGGACTCACGTGTCTTTTCTTTAACATAACCTCTGGGTTCTTTGACGGCCAAGATGAATGGCAACTCTTTTCCAACCAAAATACAAGAAGCGAAATGCGAATATGAAATGCAAATAAGATAGCTTTTAAAAGAACAGAAGTTTCAGTAAGCAAGATGGCAATTTAGGGAAAGTTATGTTTGGAAGAGATACGAACGTGAATTGACAGCCTATCGTAAAGTTACCGGGATATCTAGCCATTACTACAAGGTGCATACCATTGCAAGCTCGCCCAGACGTTTCCGTACAGTGATTGAATCTTAGTTTGGATTAAGGTAGGACTGATTATTTGATATTAGGACTTATAATATTATCAAAATTGAGAGTAGGTGGATAATAGAATTATTTAGATAAAGTTGTCTAAGTTACGCAATTCGGTTTATCTGTTTTTGTGTGTTCATTCATTCTAGATTCTCATTTATATAAATTTATCTAAATTGTTAGACGTTTAAGTTATATTCTTAATAAAGTCATATTAAGAATTTAAAATGTCTGTTAATTTTGAGAATCCCACACCTCTAGCTCACACTGACAATCAAAGATAGGGTCACCAAAGGGGGACCATATCACAACCTTACCATCAGTAGTGCTTGCACATCTAATTACAAACGTTTTCTGTTCTATGTGACTAATATCTGATACAGATAATAATATCTCAATACGAATCAATCTTACTATAATATCTCAATACGAATAGATTTGGCTAAAATACTAATTATTTCATTTTGAAAATGCTGCCCTAAGTAGTGTGGAATACATGTTTTGTGATTTTTGCATTTACTGACATTCTTAAGGTGTTCGGATCAATTTTGGCCACTATCCAAACTACCATTAAAAACACTCCACTATTAGGTACTTCTGAATCCCAAACTTTGACTGGCAAAAAATTGTCCTTCCTTTCTCTTTCCATTGTGTATGTCGCAGGGACATTTTCCAGCCTTGTCTTGAATTCGCACCATGATCTTATACAGTTGACATGTTTTATAGAGTTATTTTAATAATAAAAAATGCACACATTCCAATAAAATCCTGTCAAAGAAGGTCCTTTCGGGATATTTTCGATAACACTTATTTGTAAAACTCGACTCAATTGATCTCTCCTTAGAGAAAGAAAACATTGAAATCACCTAATTCACAAGATTCTGAAAGAATTTTTAAGATACTTCGATCAGCAATAACACAATTACTTATAAGAATATAAACTGCTGTTTGTAAAAAATGCAACACCATGAAGGAATCATCAGAATTAAATGAACTTCGCAGCTAATATGAATTATAGGATGTGACGTAAAATAGTTAAGTTTCAGAGCCAACATGCATGCTTGGCGTGCGCAGTGCCCTCTGAACTGATGCTGAAAGCGTATAAATAGAGGGCTGTAGTGGGACGTTGAAAATAGTTAATGATTATTTGTTAGTGGCAAACGCGTTTAGTAAGACCTAAGTATTCATCCACGATGAAATAAGGAGAAATTCCAACAACTTACGGAGTTTGAACGGGGCAGGGTTATCGGCCTTCGAGAAGGAGGATTTTCCTATCACGCAATGGGAGCTCGTGTGCAGTGGAATAGTTCCACAGTGATGCGAGTTTGGAAGCAATGAACCAACGGGCACCGAACAACTCAAAAAACTGGTAGTGGGCGACGGAAGGTGACGTCAGCGCTCGACGATTGGCACCTGCTCCGTATGGCGGGGAATGACTGTACAGCTTCCTCCAAGTAGTTAGCAGCACGTTGGTCTACTGCTACAGATGTACTAATGATGGCTTCCTCAATTCATCGACGTCTGCTGCACCATGGATTGCTTGCAAGGGTGCTTCTATACAGGATCCCCCTCATGGAAAACCATTGACGGCTGCGTCTGCAATGAGCTCATGAACACAGAGCCTGGCAAGCTGATTGGCATCAGGTTGTCTTTTCAGACGAATCCCGCTTCAATTTGTGGGATTATGATGGCTGCATTAGTGTTAGACGCTATGCCGGTGAACGCTACACCAAATACTGATTTCGGACACTTAATATTGTTTTTTTGCTTTTAAAATTTCGTCATTTATTTGTACTAATACAAGTCGTTTGTGCATTAAATTTCATTTAATTCTGAGGATTCCTTTATGGTGTCACATTTTTTACAAACAGCAGTTTATTTAGAATTGCAACATAATATTGCTAAATTTCTCTTGATGTATAAGAAAAAGAGAGGGAAAAAACCCATTTAGGAACACCCGTCTTATATTGACTTAACATGATGCTTCAGATAAATGATTCCTAACTGATGATTTAGAAAAAAAAATTTACACTAAACAAGACAAATGAACCCCAGGAACAGTAATAAAGGATGCGCGTTTCGGAAGTGGAAGCTGTCTTATGAAAAAAAATTTAGCGTCAATTAATATTATTTCGATTGAATCCAAAGATATACAACTTTACAAACCATATACTCTTGACTATTGGTATGGATACGTACGTACAAAATAATTTAATTGACAGTAAAATAAGCTAGTTTTCTTTTAACAGTAATCCTTTCAGTTAAAATCGTTTTTCACTATGGGAATTTATTTGTTACATAAATGTATACACACACACATATATTAACAAAAGAGATTTTTTTAAACTCTATGTAATATTTTTATAGTACGCTTTTTCCTGAAGGCACAAATATTCCATAACATTTTATCTTAATAGGGCGAAAATATAGTAGTACCTTCTAATAAGAAACCTTGTGTTTAACAGAATATGTCCTAGAGTCAGAAATTTAAACCCACCAGATCAGACCTTTTTTTAGAAAAGAAAGCCCTGTTAGTGGTACTGTAGTTGCACATGTTGGGGCCTCTATAGCTTGAGGGCCTCGTATCATTGATACGGTGGTAGTTACGTCCCTAGTGGGCAGAAATCAAGATTAGTTTTTAATTTATATTTTTTTATTTCTGTTTTTAGTGCTATGTTGTGAATCCCTTGATTCTCTCGTTTGAGTAACTTAAAAATGGGACGTTTAATAAACAGCCAGAAGATCATGCATTGACTGTCGTATGGCAAGGAATTTTGTATCGTGTTTTTAATAGTAGATTAGTAAGTGAATATTAAAGTCGCACTCTTCTCTCTTTAGCTACTCGAGGGCTTTTGGTGACAGATCTCGTATTTGTGAACCGTATTTAAAAGACGAGGGGCTTGCACCCCCCCCTCTCCTAACATCCACACCATACATACACACGGATGCTTGAGCCTCGACATATTTAACGTGCATCGACCCTCTCTGCACGGTGGGTCTTGAGCGGCTTGAACTCATGACACGAGTCCGTTACCTTTACTACCACGGCCTCTTTGAATTCATGATCAGAAAGTGTTTGTTACATTAATGACCCGAAAATTTTTCCTGCTGGTTTCTTTTGCAAAAAAGTTTCTTGAAAAGGATTATGTTGTTAAAACGAAAGTTCTTGAAGTAACTCTTTGTCGATCACTAAAGCACATTGTTTAAGTGTAAAACTTCGTCAATTTCTCCTGAAGCATCTTTCGAGAACTTTTCAGTGTTTTTGGATGGACTCTTTTCTATTAAAAAAAAGTGGATTTTCTGTTAAAACTGAGAAATTTCTGATATTCAACGCGAATGGAAACTTTAAGCTACCCTCATTATTCTTAGAGTGGAACCGAATTGGAATTCTGATGCTTTTGCATTCAAAACGTTTGATAAAATAAATTATACTACTTGCTCAAATTTTTTAAGGAAATCAAAAAATGTGAAATCCAATGACATGCCGAAAATGGTAAGTATTCAATCTTAAATTCGATAAAAAATATACATGCATTTGGAAATCCCTAATATATTGCATCGCTCGTTTCTTAAGATAAATAATATTACGCGTACTTTATAACCTTATGTTAAGTCAATGTACATATAGTAATTGAGTAATTCCCCTGGGTTGTGAATTTTTTTTTCTTTTTTTACAAAACGATTTTTTTTTTAAATATGAGAGATCCAATGCAATGCTGCTTACAAGATTAATACGTTTTTGAAAAATAAATACTTTGAAATGTTTTAACAGCATTTCAGTTCATATAAACATGAAATTTCATCTTAAAATAATTAATAAAATGATTTTTTTCTCGCAGCTTTTTTAATTATTACTGACAAGTGTTGACAATCTACTGACTCAAAGTATTTCTATCAAGTCGAGTCCAGAGGCTCATTCTGCTGAGGGGTGGCAGCACGTTCGATGATTTGCTTGGCGTACAAGTTTGGAGAGTGAAATCAGGTGTTGTCCTCGCCAACTGACGGTGGCTTAACATGACGAGGTCCTTCAGCACAGTTCTCGTGCTGCTTTGAAGCGGTTGTTCCTCAATGCGGGGTTGAAGTCATTGGCTAGTCAAGATCCCTCCCAACTAGGGACCCTAATTTTCGAGATTCAACAATTTTTCTTAAAAATTTGAAAACCTGTTATTTTTAATCTATATAACAATAATTATATAAAATAAGGATATACATATAAATTCTAAAATTTATACTCATTTATATATTCAGCTAAAAGTTGAAAAATTTTTAATTATTCCTTTTAAAATGTGATTTAAGAAAACACAAGCAATCTTTACTTTTACCACTCAGCCCAGTTCTTAGGTTTAGTATGAAGAACCAGGCATAAAATGCTCTCTCAGCTTCAGCTGATATCTGAGGAATTGTTTTCAAAACTTTACTCAGTTTCATGTTTGAGGATCCATTTTCAATTATTTTTCTAATGTTGCTACTAAGAGATAAATATTAATATGTATGTATAGTATAATAAAATAAAGTACTAAGTGAGAAACCTACATGGCCAAGGAAGAAAGAAATTGGATTCCAAGAAATATAACAATTGAAGATACAGAAAAAGTCTTTGGACTAAAATGGATAATTTCTAAGGGTGTCGCTGATTTAGGGTTAAGCCCCTTCCCAGTACAGCAGACTTAATAGAAGAAGTGTTGAAAAATTAAGCCTATTTCTAATACACGTGAATGATCAACCAGAATTACGTGGAGAGAAGAATGTTAAGAAAAAAATTCTATAGAAATAAAAACTTACAGGTAAAAATACAAACCATAAAAAAATATGAAGACGAAGCATCCTATGCAAAAATCGCGCGCTAAATGACGTGTTAAAATAGAAATGTTAACACAAGAAGAAAAAAAACAGTGAAGCCACTTAGATAGTTATTTTGTAATTAAACTAAGTAGAAATATATTTTAAAATTAAACTAATCAGAAGATATTTCAAAGAAATTAATAATCTAAATTAAAAAATAGAGTTGATATAACATAGAAATATATTTAAAAATGAATTTACTTAAATAGTTGTATTACAAGCGATTATTGCAGAATTTTTTATAATCACCTTGTTTTAATACATTATCAGTAACTAAATCATTGTTTCTTTTTATAAAATTTAAGATAATATTTCTAAATATTGATAGGTGTAGGTTACTACACCAGAATGGCATTTTTATAATGTTAAAATCAAAAGAGTCTCTTTTATCAAAAATATTACATAGTAGCAAATTATTCTTAACGTTTAATTGAAGGTCCACAAATATATTTTTGTTATATTAAAATAACTAAATAATAATGCAAGATTCTCTCACACAAAATTTTGGTTAAGAAAAATGATAAATAAGAAAAGTTGTGAGATTTTCTTAAAATATTCTCTCACAAACAATTTGGAGGTTCATTTCCTTATTCAAACTGCTGATTCAATTAAATAGTTTGTAATAAAAACAAGTTTTTTTTAAATAACCAATTAAATAATTAACAGTTTTAAAAGTAAGTTCTTGCATTATCAGAGTAAATAAAGATGTCAGAATATTCGTGCTGGTAGCCTACAAAAGGACGTTCGTTTAAAAACTAAATATTTTTAGTAACGAAACGATCTTCGACAGACAGACAGGAACTGATCCGATCAAAGAGGCCTACGACAAGTTGCAAACCCAACCCTATTATTGTTTCTCTTATTATACTCCATTGAATTCAAAAAAAGTATGAAAATCTTATGATTTGTGTCTTCGATATGCCCCTCGTGTTGCTTCTTGTTTTTCTTACAAGTAAAAAGTTTAAAATTCAATTTCATGTATCTTTATAACATTTGAAAAAAAAATGAGAAAATAATTTTTTAAGCTATTGTTATTACTTTTTTTTTAATTTTGAGAACATTTTAACTGCGTACTTTGAGGGCCCGTAGATTCCAGTAATTTTTGAAACGATAAAGAATTGGAAAAATATTCTGATTTTTTTCAATTCCAGTTATATTTTTATATATATTTTCAAGTTATAACCTCAAAAACCTTTATTTTTTTATATCTTCAATTTTAAAAATGCAATCGAGTTGATTCCATGCATAAAGATCTTTTTTTAAAAAAGTTACCTAGTGAAAGATTTTACTGCTTCAATATGGAGAAAAATTAAAATTCCTATGCTTGTTATTTATTCAACCTTAGACAATTTCTCTTCAAATTATTGTCAAGTGTGAAGTATTTATTCCTTCAGTCTTTGTTTCTTTCTTCTTTCATCCTCTCAAGAACGAGATCGAATACGAGAAGAGATGATTGGATTCACTCTTTTGAAAGGATTCGAATAACTTAAGATATAATAGTCAAGACAATTCTTTAGCCTTTTGAAATAATTTTTCATAACCTATTCGAATGGATCAATTAAATAAATTCAAGGCACAAAGAATTCTATCAACCAAAAGTAATCGACCCTTTTCATCCCATTGAAAGAAATCATTGAAAGAATTGTAATAAATCAAAAAATATTCCATTTCATTCAATGAAGATTGAGATTTGGCTCAGAAATTCCAAGTGATACTAGTATTATTAAAATGACTTAGATTCTTATATGATAGCAATTTATTTTGAGAAAGAGGTTTAGAGGATAGTAAACAATGATCCTTTTTTGTAGCAAAAATGGGATTTTATTTCAACGTTCATTTTTTTAAATATACAATAGAGGGAATTACTGTATTTTGTTAAAAAATCTCATTATTACACAATTTAGCAAAAAACATTTTTTGTCATAACCAAAATGTATCATTTTTAGCAAAATAGTATTTAATACTTCTAATTTATGGATCGATATCGTTTTATTACGCGCACCCATCTTGAAAAGAATTTTATATTTTTAAAGAGCTGATTTTTTTGTGATTGGAAAGAATATTCTATTTACAGAATTTTGCAATTGATATTGAGAATAGTGAAAATGCATATTCATAAAGAGAACTTGGTGAGGGGAATTTATAACAAATTGTCATTGAGATAGTCATTGCTTGTGTTTTTTGTTATTTATTGATAATGGTTTTGAATTACAGTCCATTTGGTTTTGTAAACTATGTATAAATTAAAATAGATTGAATGTTGTACTTGAATTAATATTTTTGTTTCTTATTAAACATGTATTATTTCGATCAACAGAGATTTACAAGAAGAGGAGCTGACAGAAATATTGAGCTAGAATCTTTTTGATTTGAGTCTATTTCTATCAGATTACATGATGAAACCTTTTGTATAGAAAGGTAATTGTTACTTATTCCTGGGAGATATTTTCATTACCTTAACTCTTATTTGACGATCCAATACTATCCATATAACAATTACCCTTTGGCAGCCAACACTATGCTTTGATGGAATAAAAACTGGACTTGGTTTTGCAAAAAGCACATTTTGAATGCCTTTTCGATTTCAAAGGAATCAGAAGTAAGCAAAATATTCATTAATCGATTGATGGGAAAAAATCCCAACACAAAAACGAACGAACATGTTTGGAAAATGGAACGAGAAACCCATATCGAAATGGGTGCCTTGAAGTGGAGAGGCCTCCATGGAGAGGGAGCTTCCTGATTGGGGGAATGGAAGGAGAAAGGGGGTGTGGCCGCTTCCAAGCCCCATCACTAAGAAACGAAATTGGGTCGAAAGGATTCAAGTTTCATGCATTGCTCCCCTCTGAATCCTTGGGATTTGAGACAAGAATAACTTCAAAAGACAATATCCGCGGTAGTCAAGGTAACGGACCCGCTGTTGGTTCTATGCATGTTGGTTCTATGCTGGTCGAGTAATACAGGAACGATTAATGCTGATGACAGTCGAGAATTGAAGAAAGATATTATGTTCTAATAGGCCAAGGTAAAACTCTGTAGAGCATTTGGGGTTATAACAGTGGTATTAAGGCACACGTTATTTGGTCCCTTGGAGAAAAATAGAAACACAACAGGTTGAATCAACAGACAGATATACAAGTTGTAGTCAAGGTTGTGGAATAACCATTACAATGTTCTCGCTGTCATAGACAATTGGTTCTCAAACAATAATTCCAAGTGTAGATCTAGGTTTCAGATAGGTTGGTTGCGGGTGCATCTCTGACAGGATTTCAGTTATTGTAAATTACTCTCAGTTATTGTATTGTACAAAATATTTACGAACTGAAAAAAATATTAAAAACCAAATTCATTTTTGCGTCAGAAAATAACTACATATATCAAGAGATTGATTAAAAATAGAGAGAGACAGTTTATTCAGAAATCCATACTAGCTACTTAGATTTAGATTATTTTCAATAATCCAAAGTGAATATGTATACTGTTTATTTGCGTAAATCAATAGTAAAACATTGCGTTGAGGCTACTAAAATGTTGTGGCTGTGGTAGTCTAGTGGTTAAGATAATGTACTCATGTCCAGTGTGTCGTGAGTTCGAACCTAGTACCTCTGAAGAACTGCTGGGTAGAGGAGCGATGCATTTTAAACTTGTCAAGAGCTCAAACGTTCTTCCATTGGCATGGTGTGGAAGTTAGGTGAGTGGGATGTCAGCTCAGGTGTCATCCTCATCACTTGACCATGGCTCAAAGTTACGAGGTCCGTGGCCAAAAAGCCCTCGAGTAGCTAAAATAGCGCACAACTTTAATATTTTCACACTCTCACTTACTCACTGCTAAAATGATGATATTCAATTGTATTATGTTCAATATTTCTATTCATTTGCTTGCTTTTTTGTATTTCTTAAGTATTTGGTATTTAAATATGCTATCATTCATAACAATAAATTATTTCAACATTTTTATTACTTTCAGCCACTTATTAAAGGAAACAACTCATCTGTCGACATGCAATTCAAATTTCTAATTGCTACAAAAAACCCTTATTCAGTGGATTCTCCTGTTTGCAAATTCTTGCATTAAGTTTTCATTAAAACTTTTTTAATACATTAATGCGCAAAATTTTTTGAAGAAAGTAACTGAGAAATTTGTGCATCAGGGGAATGAGTAGGCAGGATGGACAATCAGGAGACCAACTCGAGACAAGTACGGTAAGCATGGTCTGGCATGTATGCCAGATGCCATAGGTGGGTTTCCCCAAAATTTAGTTCTCAATGAAAAGCAAATACCTGCCCCTAATATATGTAGTATGCCTTATAAGACAAATGTCAGACAGCACAGTGGTGGAGTATGCTCAACATTTTTGCGAAAGTGATTCAGCTGAAGCTACGTTCGGAACCGTGATTTTGCAAAAGCGTATACATGGATAATATTTATGATATTTAGAGTCACTTGGATTAGAAAATGTATATAAATTGTTTTAAGAATAGTATTCCAATAAAAAATTATTTAAGTACAATATTTTGACCAAAAATGAACATAGAATGACCCATTTTCAAAATATTCTCCTTTTGTGAAAAATGCTTCTATTATAATAATATTTTGCCTGTCTATTGCTCAGACCTCTGCATAAAGGCTCAACTAGAATTTTTGAAATATATCCCTTAGAAGTGGGTTTATCCATGTTTTACGACAACAGAGGGGAGAAATTTTAAGAAAAAAACGCCGATAATTATTTCAATGGATTGTAACTCTGAAAATAATGTGAATTTCTCAAAAAATCATAGTTTAGCCTCTGTACAGAGGTCTGAGCTATATACAGGCAAAATATTATTATAATAGAAGCATTCTTCACAAAAGGAGAACATTTTGAAAAAAGATTATTCTAAGTTAATTTTATGCCGAAATATTGTATTTAAATCATTTTTTTTGTCCACAAATGTCCTTAAAACAATTTTATCCATGTATTCTAATCTGAGTGACGCTAAATATCATGAAAGTTTATGCGCGTTTTTAAAATCCCGGTTCCGAACGTAGTGGGATACCTTAAGCGACATCGAGTCGCTATCTTATGTCCAACAGGCAATCCTGTCGACGACATCTAGAGATCGAGTCATCGGGAAGATGAAGGAAGTTTCAAGCGTGGCTAGTATGGTTATGGAGGTTAGGATTCCTCCCAGCATCATTTCACGAGTTTCAAGATTACACATTCCTGCGTTGAAAAAAATACATCAAACTTGATAGCTAAACATTTTGTATTTCAGAAATAATAATGAAAAATTTCCATCACGTCATATTTTCCTAAAAAATTCACTTTGACGTGAATTTTTATGAACATTTACCATAATTTTTTTTTTCCTTCATGACTGACCTTCATTCTACCCTAGTGAAACAGTTTGAGGTATCTTCATGCTTCTTCTTTAACATTTACTGTGAGTGGGATCGTTAAAATAAAAAAGACAAAATCTTAAACCAATAATGGGATTCGAACAAAATATTTTTACCCCTTTTGCATATAATACTGGGTCTAATTAAGCAGTTTGCCCAGGCTAATCCAAAAGACAGCGATTGTTTCAAATACATGTGCAAATAGTTTCCAGGCTTATACGAAACCAAGAGGAAGAGAGTTTTGTGGTTCCAGATATGCATAAGCTTATGAAGGATAAAGAATTTGAGACTGTAGCATGACAACAAAGAAAAAAAAATTGGCTTCAAGGATGTTGATAGAAAATTTGTGGGTAATTATAAGGGTCCTGACTATAAAGCAATTATAATGAATACACTGGACAAATTTCAAGGGTTGGGTTGCTCCATGAGCGTCAGAATGCATTTCCTTCATTCACAGATGGAGTTTTCTCCCCAAAAAAGAAGTGGAGCATAAATATCAATGAAGATAAGAGAAAAACACACATGATCGCTGACTACTGTAGGATGCTAATACTAGATATTGAACATGAAGGAACATCAAAAAGACGTTTCAAAGGAAAAAGAATACGTTCTTAAATAGAAACTTTTTTTTGTTTGATATTTTGCGTAGTTTAAAATTTGTTTCAAGCTCTCATGTACACAAGCACTCTATATACTTCTCTTGGTCAATCGTCTATTTTATGAGTTACCTCAATAAAAACAAATAAAAATTGGGGTGATTTTCTTCTAGAAGCTCACCATAATTTTAGATGTAAACCTCACGAGAACTTCTTATTTTTCTCTCGACCATAAACGGCTGATCAGATCAGCAACTTTCATCCACGTACTGAAAAATAAATTTACCTTTCCAAGAATCGATATTACATATAGTAATCTGTATGTTTCCAGAAAGTGTACGCTAAGTTGTTCGAGAGAATTCCTCTTCAAATAGAATTTTAGCAAAAATATAGATATCTATTTTACAAAAAAATCTTGATGGGATGGAAAGAAATGGAGGTCATACTCGAAATCAACACAGCGAATCACATAAAAATCACCAAAAGCTTCTTTTGTATTTTTCGAAAAAGTTTGGCTGGCCTGTGTTATTTCAAACAACGGGAACAGCTATCCGAGGGGTCGACCTCGAGC
The DNA here is from genome assembly GCA_019973955.1 of Trichonephila inaurata madagascariensis. Taxonomy (NCBI): domain Eukaryota; kingdom Metazoa; phylum Arthropoda; class Arachnida; order Araneae; family Nephilidae; genus Trichonephila; species Trichonephila inaurata. Next base: position 99,834 of record BMAV01007630.1, read on the forward strand.
ACCCTCAGGGATGGATGACTTTCTTACAGGCGAGTAGGACGCATGCAACAGACAACCTAGCAACTGATGTTGGTTTCTAACATCTGTACAATGGAGTCTGTCCAATGGTAGTTACTTGGAGGGGGATGTGAGTCATTTTCTCTTCGATATCTGAAACACAAAAACTCAAGAATGGGGTCGATATAAATGAGAACCGATTGAGTCCAATGAGTGATTCTGGACACATCTGAAGAGTGACCATCTACAAAAGGTCATGTTTTACAGGTAGAGAGTTGTTGGAGAAAGTACTGCAGCTACCCGTACTTATCTTCACACCTTTAAGAAGGTTCGATTACTGATTACCTCTATAATGCTTCCTTCTCACGTGCATTTTATTAGAGATGATATGGGTTCTCGTTAAGGACTACAACGCTTAACCTCATTGTATAACTTTTGAAGATATTCAAATCATGGATGGGTCGACAAGGATAAATCAATTTTAACAAACACAGGACACTCTAATGAGGCAGCACATTATCTGCAACCAACAAAGATTCCAGAGCTGCGATTGGCGCTATAAAAACAATAGATTGCAATGTTTCAATAGCTCATTGAGTTCAGCACGGACACAATAGGATTCCTTCATAGCTGTAATTATGTTCCCTACTAAAGGATGGCTATTCGCCTCCTGTCACATAAACGTTTCTGTCTTCTCTGTCCAACTGTACATTTTTTTAATAAAGTTCATTTTTATCATTTGGATTTTTTGTTTGGAAATTTTTATTACTTTTATCATATTCTTGCATCTTAAATGAGATCATTTGGTATTATTTGTATCTATTTGGAGCAATTTTCCACCAAGTTACAATATGAGAACTCTCTTTCTTACACACACATGTTTAATTATTTTTCTTGTATTACAATTAAAGTTCTTGCTTTATGAATATACATTTATGTAAAATTACAATGTTTGCATTTTAATTAAAAAAATAGAGGCCGTCGGTTAATTGGATATTGAAGAAAAAAATTCCTTTCTAGATGATTTTAATAAACAGGCAAAAAATTCGAAAGGCTCTCTTAATATTTATTTTATTGATAAAATAAAATAATTATAGAGGACGAGTGTTTCGAAGAACATGATTTGGACTTTTTCACATCATCTCTCGACTCAACTAGAGGTTGATTTATTTAATTTTACAACTTATATTTATTCTGTAAAAATGAAAAATGTCAATTGCTGAAGTAGATTCAGTTAATTATAATGGGCTAGTCTGGACTATTTTTTTCACAACATTTTCGACCACATACTTTTATTCTGTTCCTTACAATATAACACTCGCTGGTTTGTCATACTCGTATTCTGGCAAAGTGTTTTTATAATCCCCTGGTTTTATTAGGAGTTCACATATTTTTAAATCTGAATTTATTTTTTTATTATTATTGAGATCTAGCTGAAATTCTAGTTAGTTTTCATCAAGCTGAGACTGTTTCTGAAGATAGCGGCAAATAATAATAACATAATTATTTGCCACATAATGATAACATCTTTTTCAAATTCACTTCTTGAAAATGTTGAACAAATTCTACGATGATGCCATCTGTGTTGTTCTATTAGTAATATAATGACAGATAACCAGTAATATTTTTTCTTTCCTGTATCAGAGAAACACCTGATTGTCGCTAGCATGTTTGGAACCAAGATTCAGCAATGGTATAATTGCCCTTTCCGTGAATTTTTTTGTAAGATTTGGATGAAGCCCATTGTAATATATAACTGCGTGTAAGTATTCGGAAACTAAAACGTGTTTCCTATATGAGGTCTAACAAAACGATTATTATATTAAGGCTCGCTAAGATAGATAAATATTTTTTTGCAAATGAAATCATCTCAAATTTCTTAAAAATTGTGAGTAAAATGCATTTTAACAATCCTGAAAATGTCATTCCATCGAAAAACATTTTGGATGTGTAAATGAAAAGTCCCTTTTTTCAAAATGTAACGAATCAAAGTGGAAAGGTCTGAAGAAATTGAGTAAAATGAATTACTTAGCTGATTTCCCGATGTGCTTTCTATAATTGGAATATTTTAAAATAAGTGGAATCATTTTTACAATTATTCATTCCATAAATTTTTTGTGTAACTTAATGTGGTAATAATAGCGGTTGTGACGTTTAAACATTGGATTCAAACTTTTCAATTATGAAATGAAAGATTTTGAGGCTAATTGTTAATTATCTCTTAAGTAATCTAAATATATCGACTATGCTTTATTTATAAATAAAAATTGAGAAGATAGTTAAAATATTATTTCTTAAGAAATCCTCTCTCTCTTCAACTTGTGTAGAAAAAATATTTTCTTGAAATTTTAGATATTTGGTTAATATTTTCAAATTCTAGTCCGTTTTTCGTGTTAATATAGCATCAATTTGAAACATTTCTACTGGAATGTGTGAGTTAATTTAATCTTGTTTTGAATTGGATTAGTAAGGAAGAAGTAAGAGAATAGACAACAGCAACAATAGACACATTTTATAATACTTTTTATTTACAAACAGGATTGTCACCCCTCCCATTTTTCCCTTTCACAAAAAACAGGTATATAACAATATTAGTCACACATCACAGTGTACAAATGAGGCACATGACGACCAAGACAGTTGGCCATAACAAAGTTTGCTAAAAGAAGCGTTTTTACTGGAATTATGACCCTCTTTCTTTAGTCCAACAGCAACTCAATCCTTTCAACAATAAGTTGAAAGACTTTGATGGTCTTATTAGCAGCAAATAAAAATAAAAAAAGCTAGACACAGTTTCTACACAGCATTACACAATATTGCATCTAGTTAGTCACAAATGCCACATGTACTAACAAATGCAAGCTAAATGTTGGCTTCAAAATTTGGTACGCTTCTAATTTTTCAAAATGCCTTCTTGTGAAATATTTTTTAACGGTATGGAAATAAATTAATGCTTAAAGTGTTTTATGAAATAGTCACTCCCACAGAATAAGTACAAAATTTTGATTTTTGATTAGGAAACATCGTAACAAAGGAAAATAACTTTATGGGATTCTTTTCTACTCATTGAGGCCTCTTTGGAAATGAATCTCATTTTTAAGAAGGGTTCTTATGTAATTTTTAAGTTTTCCTGTGATTCCTACAGAAGAATTTTTAAAAAAATTCTATATATATGTAGAAAATTTGTTGAAAAGCAGTATGAAAAACCTCAAAAGTCAATGGAACCAAGAAACTGTAAAATATTCAAAATATTTGGATGAAAGTTATAATATTCAAATCGGAAACTAAGACAAAGAAAAGGGTTTTAAATCAAATGCAATCAATAACAGAAAAGAATTCAAAAGTAACAAATGAAACAATTTTTTTCCTTCAGCTTTGTATGAAATGCACAGCAATGGATTCAAGCCTTAAAATTGGGAACTCAAAATGTATTGAATGAAACGTAGGTTTTAAAAAGCAAACAAAATAATGATTAAAATTATTAAATAAGTTCCGTGATAGCTATCTTAAATAATCTCAGTATAAACTTGCTTTAAAAAAACCGTTTTGCGTTACTTATTTATGAAACTCGGGAGTTTTTTCTTCAACTTGAGCAAGTGGAAGGGAAATTTACTTGTACTGAGTTACAATACTTTAATTCAAAGGCTTTTAAAAACTTCCTTTGAGTTGGAATGAATTTTCTTTAATATTATTGAGATACATAAGCAAGATTTTTTGAACTGAATAAATATTCATCAAATCCCATTAGGGTAAGAAATGTTTCTGTATAGAGTTCTTGTTGAGCTTCATATGAATAAGATCCATTTGAAGGCAAGCCGTGTAAAAGATCTAATTGATCGTGTGTGTGAGTTTTTTCAATTCAATTTTCCTTTTGAAATTGACTTCTGAAGGGGAGTGACTCTTTCCTTGCAACGATAAGAAATTTCTGTTCGAGTTTTTGTAATAAATTTGCCGCTGGATGACTCGTGCATATGACTAGAACCAAGTGCAAAACAAATTCTTTTTTTTTTTTTTTTTTGTTGTTCATTGCAGAAGAGAAATTTTTCTGAGCCATCAAAATTTAAAGTTGATGTGTAACTTGTAATGTGCATTTTATTATTATAAGAATGTAAATACGGAAAAATACTTTGTGTGTAGCTATAAACAAACATCCAAAGCTTGTATTACTTACTGAGTGATAAAGTTCAAGCTCTTGTACTGGGCAAAGAAAACATATAAAGAAGCTCATAAGATTTTTCTCATTGTTTTGGTAGCAAAAATATTGTTACTACATAAAAATTTACAGATATTGATCAAAACAGTTTTCAGCCAGAGCAGTTGAGCTCTAGTTCTTGCTAAGTCAAGGAAAAACACTCTGGAGAGAATGAAAATTCTTTAGAATTCCGTCTCCTACAACGAAGTTTTTTTTTCTTTTGTGAATTTGGAATTAAACTATGTGAACACTTCACACTGCTCTGATATGTTTCATAAAAGATAAAATTAGAGTAGAGTGAGAACATAGAAAAAAGTGATTTTTTTAATTGTTATATTTATATATGATGATAAATCCTTCTATTGAATTTCATATGTTAGTTATTATGATAGAAAAAAGCACCGTAATGAAAAATTTTAAAATACAGTGTGAAGGTTCCGATCCTTAGTCAAAAATTTGGATGAATTTCTATGTACAAAAGCTTCTGCATAAATGTACAGCATATCGAAGCTGTTCCTCCCGAAATTTCAATATTTTGTTTGATTTGTTCAAGTAAAAAGAAATTTTCTTTCCTTCGGTTCGCAAATGAAAGGATATCTCAAAAAGAGGGAGTTATTTGTGAGAAAACTATAAAGAAAAAAATAAAGGGGATTATTTAGAATTTGAAGAAATGCCTACACTTTGAAAATTTCAAAATTTCTCTTCTTATTTAGGATATTGCTCGACAATGATTTTTTTCTATGCAACTACGTAATGTTCAATTCTTTTGGAATATTTACTGATGAATCAAACGATAATATTTCAGCTAATGTCAACTTGAGGTAAAGGATCTTTTCTAAAAATGACGAGAAATAATGGATTTGAATAGCATTGGATGTTATTTCAGCAAAATGTTGGGAGGAGTAAAAGTTTTTTTATTTCCAAAATTTTATTAATAATGATCCCATGTGCATGCCCATTTTTCACAAAAATACGGGGAAATACATCACATGGTTGAAAAGCAATGATCCAAAATATCCAAATGCTGTACTTATTTCAATTGGATGTATAAACGTTGAATAATTGAAACTCATTTTTACAGAATACAAATCATACTCGCCTACTCTTACTTTGAGTATAAAAATTTTGCAATCAATCTGATAAGTTTTTATTCTGCATTTGAAAAGTATCACTCTTTGTATTTCTAGAAGTGTCAAAATGGACAAAAGGGATTGACTTTTTGAACTTATTCGTTAGAGAATCAAGGGAAGATATAAAAATTTCAATTGAAAATATTCTGTCAGCAGTTAAGTCTTTCATAAGAATAGAGTATTTAATTAGGGGTTTTTTTTAAAATTTTATTTTAAAATTGGCTTCTGTCTTCGAGGACTGACAATTTATGAAACAACAATTTTTCGATGAGAATCTTATCGGTGAAATTGAAAAAAATCCCCCTTCCAGAGAGGAGCATTAGAAGCGCTGTTGAAGCATGCGGATCTATGCACAGTTTGAAAACATCAGCAGAACTAGATTCTAATTAGAGTACACTAGATAGATTACACAGATAGTCACTCATAGAAGGAATCCTTTGGGTGTTTTTTGCAACTTCATTTTTTGTAGGGCATATTTACAATGGATTCCTACAAAAAATAGTCACTTTTCTAAAATTCAACGCACTTTCCATCCAACACTAAAAACTATGTACTATACTAAATTCTATTAAAATAGCATTTGTAGAGCCTAGAACACTATACATATGAAGAAGAGTATCAGTTACACAGAATGACGACAAACACAATATATTATAAACATGAATTTAAAAAAAAAAAAAAAGATTAACTATAAATAAAATAATTTACATGCTCTTACTTAAGGGTAACTTTTGTTCAAATAAGGTGCGTAGTTAATTTTACTTTACAAATTCCTTACAAAGTATAATCTCCAGAAAAGGCAGAGAGATAACTTCTTAGTATATGTTCCGAAGATTTCTGAAGCATCGCGCGAGGTTTTTTTCTTATTTGCTAAATATTCGATCTCACTGATTTGTTTGAATGGCTTTTACATTTTCGTGTCAACCCGAGAGAATTTTGAAATACAAGAAATAAACAACATTTTCTTTCTTTCGAAATTCCTGGAAGCAATCGAGGAGACGGAGGCTTCAAAACACTTGATTTCTAATTACAAACGCGAACTGGAAAAGGACGATTTTAGTAGATATTGTCTCTTATATTTAATACTAGAGTTAACTGATATTTTATCTAGCTGAGAATCTTGTGATATTTAAGAAAATGTTTTTAATGCTACTTCTGTGAATACAAGCTTTTGTACATAAACTATAGAACGACACACCAATAATGTAAAAATATATTTTGATATGTTTTAAAAATATGAATAAAAGGGAAAATAATTGTTTTTTAAGAAAAACAGAGTGAGTTCAATGCTTCAAGTTTATTAATGGACAGCCGAAGTAAGAATTTGATTTCATTTGAGACTTGAATTGGCATCTGAATCACAATAATTTCATGTCATAATACTTAAGAAATCAGTACCATAATATTTATTGTTCCTCTTCTGCTTGTTGACTGATACTCTACTTCCTAGTTCTAAAGCAATATACACAACAGAACATATATCTAATCAACATTTGCTTGTAATAAACTCAACAATTAGCAAAGTCTTGCATTAATCACACAACAAAGTTAAAATTATCATAAAATGTCTTGAAAAGAGCAAGAGTTGTGCTGTCGCTCAATAAATACTCTAAGCATTAACGTCAGTTCAGATTTTAATTTATTTTCTGTAGAAAAATTAGCTTAGATGTCAACTGAAATGAATAACTCATCGAAAGAAAAGCTCCTATAAACTATAGAATATCGTATTTTGTCCTCATAATAGTTAGGATACAATGGAAAATAATTTTTTTTGCTCCAAAGTATAACTCTGACCTCTAAACATTTTGTTCGTGGTCACTCTTTTCTAAGAAAGCAGCATTGAATGTTATACGAGCCCAAGTCATCCGCGAGCATAAATAGCACCCATTCTCAGCGGATACAATTTGAAACAAACATTTGGATGACATTGTGTCACGGACCCTGAGGTAAATTTTCTTTAGCAGAGCCACTGCAACACAAAGTGAGGTCGTAGTTGACGAGGGCCAATCGGCGGAAGACAGATCCTTTAAGATGCTAAGATCCATGCTTGGGTATTGTTATTTGTACGCTGTCAAGCACAAAGAAGCGTTCTTTGCGGAAAGAGATTTTGTTCTTATGCTTTCATATGGCCACAGCAAGAAACTCATGGAGATAGGAAACGATTCTGAACAACTACATGACAGTTTCAGTTTCATGTACTCGTCGAATTACAAAACAAAATGTTATTTAATATATTTTGCTTTTAGATATCTTGTTTTAAAATTAAAGAATGATAAGCTTAGTTTGGTGATAAGAAACGGTAAATAAAGATAATACTTAGCAACAAATTAATATGGATTTTTGAAACTGCCATTAGAATCTCAGAGTAAAATTTCTGAGATGACCCGTTAGGTCAACAAATCATGAATTACTTTTATCAATAATACTTGCAAATATATATACAACTGTGATAAAACATCAATTCTTACAATAAAATCAACACAATAATGACACTTCCAACTCAATGTCTATCCAAAGAATTTTTTTAACATCGAGAATCAGTTGATCGCGAAAGCTGACAAAGCTTTTCAAAGTGGTTTGCTCCAATGATTCCCTACTCAAAACAAAATATGCGAATAAATCATTTATAATCATCAAGTTTTTTCTTGGTAATGCAACTCAATTGCATAAGGAAAACTAGAGCTGGAAAAATATCCTTAACATTTTATTTGAATACAAATAACTCATTGGAATTCTTTCGAAAAGTAGAAAAGTTACTTACTAATAGTAACATTGAATGTGTATGTATTTCGGTCTGTATTAATTACATCTATTTTAAATTTCTTATTATTCATGTGGAAAGTTATTACAGTTAAGTCTCCGTTATGTAAATAATTTATTTCTAAGAAAGTATTAATTTATTTTCTTGTTTGTTATTCTCAGTGTTAATTCGTAAAATAACTGGCAATTTTTTTGGAAATAGGTTTGTAAATGAGAATTATTTTCTTTAAATTAAAAATAAAATGTTCTTAAAATAAATACAATAATACAAATTGCTTAGGACTATAATTTTTAAAAAAAATTATGTAAATATGTTCATGGAATTGAAAGGAATGTTTTCATTGCAAATTAATATCAGATGTATTTTGAAAGTTTAAACTTGTAAATGAAACATTTTTGGAATTGGTAATTTTAATTTTTAAGCAGTGTTCACACAGTACAAATAGCTAAAAAATGTTTCATTCCTCTCAAAATAGGATTTTCATCTAAAATATTTATTAGTATTGTCGTAAGCATTTTTTAATCTTAAAATTGGCAATTTCGTAGTCAATCTCATGTGTTTGTTAAAATCTTTTATTAGAAAACCTTAAGTAAAAGGAGAAATTGCGACAAATATCAATTGTTGGGAAGAAGAAAAAAACGGTTTTCAGAGATGAAGTGGTTTGAAAATATTGCGCACACTTGAGAAAAAAAAACTCTTTGAATAGACATGTCTTACAGGGTACTTTTTATTCTTTTAAGAGGTAGCTCTATTCTCGTGTCACGGAGAGGGTGGAGTCCATCATCTCTTCATCGTTTCCATGGATACCTGAAAGATATGTAAAGAAAACAAAGTTAGAATATATACCACTATACTAGGATCTAGAGAAAAGAAGACGAAGAATTTATTGCCTCTTAATGTGTCCAACTATTTACACGAAGGAAACATGAAGGAACATGTTTCGTCAATGGAAAATACATCGAAGCATTAGAAATAGGAGATTTTAGAACCTCTCCGATGTTTTAGAGAAATCATCATTTGCTCTCAAGAATTTGACATTCAAGTAGGAATTTAAGATATTTGTCCATTATTTGAAACTTTATTTTTAAGTCATTTGCTTAGATCGGTTGTGAATATCGTTTCTCAAAGTTATTTAGAAAGGTCTCACTTGTTCATTTGGATAATGTTGAAGTAGCACTTCTAAGAGGAAATCATTAGGGTTATTGAAAAAGAGGGTAATTTGAAATGAGTAAGTTCTCTCTAATCAATTGTTTCCTCAAGTAAGAATACTCGAAATACTACTAGTAAAAATCCCCACGCTAAGATAGAAGCTGTTTCAAAGTGATAAGAAAAGTAAAAATTGTACTTTCTCAAATCAAAGTCAACTCAATATATTATATTTCCTAAAAATACAACCTTTCAAATATCGTATAAAATGTTTTGGATTGTATATCTGCTTATTCTCTTTTCACTTGCGAAGAATCTGTCTACAACTGTTTTATTTCGTAGAGTGCAAATTAAATATTATTTTTGATGGATGCATCTATTGATAAGACTGTCTCTTGTAAGACCGTAGGAAAACTGTCGACTTTTTCAACTGTACAAAATCCGATGTTGATCCTTGAACAAAAGGATATCCAGTCCTTCGCCTTTCCAGTGAGATGATAGTTGAAATATTCAACACGCATGATGCATTTCATAATATGCAATATTGACACTTGGAGCGTGGTATGGAAGTTCGGCTCAGGTGTTGACCCTGGCTCAAAATGACAAGCTCCTTCCCCAATAGCCCTCGACATTCATAAACACTTCAAACGTCCACTCGATTCCTTTTCTCGAAAATATAGAAATAACATAAACCACCAAGCAACTCCTTCCCAAGGGATAGAGAGTGAGCCGCTTTATTGAAACCGAAGGAAGACGCATTGAAAAATCTTTTATTTCTAAATTGGTTGCAAACAGTTATTGGATATTATTATTAAATTGTGTCAAAATGCAAACCAAATCTTGACAATAATAAAAAAAAGGCTCCGTTGATATTTCACTTGGTAATTCTCACAGAGAGAGAGAGAAAGCTATCATTATTGTACTATTAACTTCTTCCAAGAACTTGATTCACTTCACTTTAAATAGCAATATTCATTTGCATGTTAAGGTTCTTTCACTGAAAAAACTTCCGAAGTCCTTCAAAACATTTCCCCTGTAGAATTATTAGTAGAAAGATACGAAGAGAACCAAAGTGTTTCAACCCAAATATTTCTCTTAGTGATATTTCTCTCCTGCATTTTTATACTTCTGTTAATTTCTGCAAATAAAAAGGATTATCTATTGTAATTAATTTGTGACTGTATGTAAAGCCCATTAAAATATTGCTTATCTGTTGATTTTTTACAGAAATAAAATCTAATGATTTTTAATTAGATTGTTCATTGTTGGACTCTTTATTTGCTCTTTTGTTTTAATAAGACTCTTAATAGAATGGTATGTATATATTGCATATAAATTTTAGAATTTTAACTCAGTGCTTTGAACTATTTTTAAAACAAACCGAAATCATATAATTTGTGCCTAAGAGAAAAGTAATTTATTTCCTAACGATATTTCTTTACTGTTATTCCGAAGTATATTAACCTCTAGAAGACGGTTGGGGTTAGGGAAAAATATCCTTTTGTCACGCTACCATGTGACGTCGGTTGGATTGAACGTCGTGAAGGCTCGGAATATGGGTCAGAGTGAGAAGAAGCTTCAGGTGATGCTGAACAAAGGATGTTCATTTGCTGAACAATGAGGATGTTCGGTCAAGTGAGGAGTGTTTCCTTCGATTTCCCGTCCAATACATGACGAAGTGCAACTGTTTTGTGAAAAAGAAAATTACTAGAAAAACTGAAAAGTTATAAAAATGCAAGATTTACCTAAAACAAATAGTTTGAATGAAGGGTTATTTATTCATTTCGAAGCAATACGAAGGCTACTGGTGACGGACCATTTGGAAAAGCCTGAAACCAAAAAACAGACTTCATCAAATGACAACGACAGGCAAAGGGAAATGGCTTTTTTATCACTTTGAATATTTAGAATAATACAGGAATGATTTTCCAATCTGGAACATTATTTTTGCTCTTCTATACATAATTTTTACGTTTTGTAAATCAATCTAATTTTATGCGGAAAATATAAAAGACGTTAAAAGTCGTAAAATGTAATCAATAGGCATATACTACATGTAAGTTGAGTAGCGTACGATCCATTCAAAACACTTGCCAATAGATGATTTTGTGCTGTGAAAAAATATCATTTTTTATACATTCTACAGTTCAATACAACTTTAAGGAAAAAATGGAGCTGTTGACCAACTTGTAAAATTTTTATCTCATGAGAAACATTTAGTGAAAATGAGGCAATCTATCGAAGTTTGATTGGAGTAATCTTTCATATTTGAACCGATGTTGAGTAAACTGAAGTTCTAAGAGAGTTTTTTTTTAAATCAAAGTGTCATTACAAATCAAGAAAATTCGTCCAGTAACAAAAAGAAACCTGAATCCTTAAGGGGGCTGAAATTAAAGCGGAAAATAAATTTTAAACTTGGTTTATTTCTAGAAGAAAGAATTTTTGTGTCAGTCCGAAACATATCTCTCGAGGACGCCAAATAACAATGAGAAGCATTGGGCTGGTCTGAATTTCCAGTTTTCGACTGAAACTCACATTTCTCATGTTTAAAATGTTCACAAGATAAAAATACAAAAACTCTTTAATATTGACTTTTTCAAAGTCGAGAGATTCGGAACGAATTGCTAGGACGATTCTAGAGAGTGGAGTTTGTAAATTAGGCTAAAAGAAGCTATTTGTGTTGATTTTCAAATCAAAGTAGTTTTTTTGAAGAAAAATCGAATGCAAAAGTATTTTTATTCAAGAGTTGTTCGCATATGACACAACTATTGTCGAGACTGCTTCGAACACGAATAGAATTGTCTTACACACTTTTTTTAAGCAGGGACTAAAACTCATTAAAGAAAATAATAAGAATAAAATAATTTTTTTGTAATAACTTTTATGCAAAAACTATTTACGTAGTAAAAATAGGATAATATTTTTAAGAATGCATATCGAATTATTTAATAAAGTTATTAATTTTTATGTAATAAATAAGATATATTTTTTGAACAATTTTAAGATTATACTCGTCAACAAGTAGAAATTGCCAACAACTCATTCATTCTTACTTTAAACAATGTTTCAAAGTAAATTAATTGTTAACATTTAACACTTACGTATCTACTCAAATTCTCTCAATCATTAAATGTTTCTTTAAAATTAGAAGTTGAAAACAAAATTATATATAGATCTCTCAAATATTTCACCTTCAATTGAATTTTAAAAAATTCAACTTTAAATCAAATTTATTTATAACTACGATTTTAAATATATATATATATATATAAACACTTTAACAAATTACGTTAAGTGTATTTTGTGTAGAAAAAGAATTTTATTAAACTAATGAGGTTATACTTCTAAAATTCGGAAAGCAGTGGATGTGTTTTCCAGTTCCAAAAGCATTGAGAGTATTTTCTATTTTTAGCATTATTCTATCAATGTGACAGTCGACCAAGTCTTAACAATTTAAAACTTTATCAATCACGAGTGGATTTAAAAAAAAAAATATCTATACTACAGTGCTTCTCAAACTTTCAATGTTTGCAACCCAACATTCAATCATAATTTTCATCGCGCTCCCCCATACAATAACAATGTATTGAATTCAATAATATTATAGCTTGACGCTAAACCCACAATACGAATTAAACCTCTTAAGTGTCACCGGCGTCTCTTAAACGTCTCGCTCAGCCAAAGCGTTCATTGCCCGGACTTATATATACGACTTTCCGAAGTACGATTTTTTCTGTGCACTGCTATCCATAACATTATTCCAAAGGTTTCGGAAAGCAATTAAAGGACCTTGACAGAGTCTGCGAAGGGTTTACTCATTTCAGAAAAGACTTTACTTATTTATTACTTTTCACCCTCCACCCCCACCTCTCCAATGCATCACATATGCGTGTCTACGTGGAAAACGGTGGCACTGGAGGGCAAATAGCGTAACTTTTAATCGGCAACAAAGAGATTAATTATACACAGTACAAATTATCAATATAAGTGTTAATTTTTGTATATAATATTATATATGACAAGCCTATGGGGTCATTGGTAATTATTAAACTTGTATAATTATGTAAAATTATACAATACAATACTATGTATAATTATTTTATGCAATTTGTATGTAAAAGTATTGTTAAAATATTTATAAAATGCATTGTGCAATACTGATAATTTTTTAAGTGTATTATATCAGTGCAAATGTGTATTTTATATTTTGTTATGCCAGAATGTATTTTGTTTGTTTACTTTCAGTAAATTTATGGTTTTTAAAAAATAATCTTTTGTTTTCGATTCCCCTGGTAGAGTTCACTCATCTCACTCTGAAGCAAAACGAGGTTCTTTTATGGTAAACATTTATAAAATTCAATCGCACGGAGATCACAGAAGTAAAAGTACACATTACGAAGGAAAAAGAGGTTTGGAAGGATTACAAATCTTTACAATAAATTCACACAACTTTTTAAAAGCAAGTGGAAATAAGTCGGTGAATATTTGGATGCCAAATTATATTAAGTCCCTCGAGAGAGGATTTTTCATTCTCTGACAAACTTGGAGCACAGAAGGAGCACATGCTCTACATTTTCGTCGCCACCAATATTACAATCACAGGAAGATGGCGAAACTAAATTGTTTGTTCAAGTAGCTTTTAAAGTTACCATGACCAGTGAGAAATTGGGTTATATTGTAATTAGTATAAAAATGATGGAATGACAGTATCTTGTTATTGGTTGAAAAACATTTCTTTGTTAAGCTCCCTTTGTTTGAAATGAGATATTCCTGGTTCTAACACTTCCCCATCCTTTCTTTCGTAATCTTCTTATAAAATGATTTAGGGATATTATAATGGAAATGTCAATTTCGCGCTTGGGAGCAGCCTTTGCAAGTCAGTGGGCCCGTTCATTTCTTAGAGCCCTCGTGTATCCAGGAGCAAATGTAAAAACTATCGAGATGTTTTTATCTTTTAGGTCGCTTTTGGATCTCGACTATTATGTTGTTTGTCGTAGAAATACACCTCAGAGAATCCAAGGAGGAAAGGGAATCGGTACAAATAAGATAATCTGCGATAACACTATTTTGCTTATGGATCCATTAAATGACCAAGTTTACACATAAAAGTTCAGCTACAAGAACTGTGCATTCATCACGAATTCTAAATTGAAAGTGTTCGGATTCAATACGTCCTGAAGACAACAAATGCGAAACCACCTCTGTCATCAATTTTACTGCCATAAGTGTAGCAAATAACAGGAAAATTATCTATGCTTTTGTCACTAAGTTGAAAAATATTGATGGAATTCCATTCCGAAGGATGAGGGAGAAAAATGGAGACAGAATGCAATCACAATTAAAAATGAAAGCAGAGAGATTTTCCCTAAAAGCAATATTATGAAGAATAGCAATGTCGATTGGAGGGAAGCCAGAAATAGCATCAACTGACTCGTAGCTTATGGTATGATATCCGCAGATGACCCACAAAAGTATCCTTCTTTGTATGCGTTGCAGATATTTAGAATTCGTATTCCTTTTATGCGCCTCACCCCAAACTCTAAAACCATACTTTATGAGATGTTCGATTCCTTGCTTTTAAATGAGTGAATGTACGTTGAAATTCATACCGAACATGTTGTATGCAATCCAGTTGACCCCCTCTGTAATTTGTCATATTTCTCTGATATGTAAACTAAGTGTTGCTTCGAAGAAAATTTAGTATCGAGAAGAATATTTCATTTGTTTTACCATAGCCAATGTTAAGTGGAACTGTTTAATAATCTCATTTGAAATAGATTCCGGACCAGGTGATTTATTTGCTTTCAGCATAGAAACAACATCAATGGAAAAGGAAGGATCAATGAAGGAAGGGTATGCAGCTTGGCGATACTCTTTCTGTAAGTCATTGGCATTTTTTTCTCAATCCGAAGGGAAGGATTTCTGAAGTACGGCATTCTCATCTAAAGAGGTGGTGGCTTCTCCCGTGGGAAGATTAAATTTCAATTTTTTTTTTTCATGAAATCTCTTTTAACACCATATGTATAAACCTTTTACCTCACATTTTGAGCATCAATGGTCAAATGAAATTTTTTCCAAGAATCCGATTTAGCAGCAATAAGCATTTGATTATAATCTTTTCTATATCCAAGATATTTATTTCAATATAACACTCTAACTAACTAACAACGCTGAAATCTATGCTTATAGGCATTAAGCCTCTTCCTCGTACAGCCAACTAAGAGGACAGGGGGACCACTAAGGGACATTACGCTTGCTAGTCTTTTTAATAGGCATTTAGTGCCTGCTAAATAGTAGAACGACTGTATTTAGGCAAGAACTACCAGTGCAACTGTTAAGAGTCTGAAATATATGAGTTACATGTGAAAAACACAATTTCCGAAAACGACACCAGTTTGCTTTATTTGTATTGAATATTACAAAAAGAACGCTTGATGTATCTCGCACTCCAATTCTATCATCACATGATCAGAAAAAGACTCATTTTCAGAAAGACACCAACTCGGAATAGCCTGGAATAGATCCGAATCAACAACTATAACAGCAATACCCTGAGTTGCACGAAAAGTAAGTATACAATGTTCGTTGATAATAAATAAATTGTTGGCAGAAATAAATTCTCATAACTTATCTCCTCTTGAATCCGCGAATAGGGACTAAACCATAATTCAAATGTGCTATTAGAGTCCGAACTCCACACCAGTCGATTGAGATTTTTGTAACTAAAAATTTGACTGATTTTATGAAGACCCATGTCAATGTTTTTTGAAAGTTCAAAATAATAAGAGAAAAGAATAAACACAGCTGTGCCTATGGTAACACTTCTGAAGTAACCATATTGTAATCAGTATTTTTATAATCAAGAAAAGTTGAAAGATCATGTGAATGAACAATCATGGCTGTCTTAATGATGTCAGAATTAGGATCCTAAAAAAAGTCTATAAGTATTGAGAGATAACCCGGAAGAGAACTCCTGTGGCTAAGAGGTTCCTGGACCAGCGCACAATCAATATTATCTGTTTCCATATTTAAAATAAGTGCCTTGTCACAGATTTAGATTTATGAAAATTTAACTGCACACACTTTAGAACTTGTTTATCTGACCTAATCATAGTTAATTCAAGATTGAGTATTCTTCTTCATAACAAGTAATATAAAAAAAAAAATTAAAGTCAATTCCTACTTAGGTCAACAAAGAAAATTTTTATTTTAGTTACTTTTTTATTAAATAATTACATTTAATATAAATATGTATATACATATGACAGAATCACAATATTAAGAGTGGCAAGATACCCTTTAAATTAACACCAGCTGCATGGCCCGGCATTGCACGGGCTTTATCTACTTTTATAAATTTTCCCTTTCGTTCACAAAATCAGCACTTCTAATACTCTTTTACAAAATGACTTCCACCCCACCACCCTCCTTCGCTTAGCCCGGCGTTGCTCGGGCTTTTACCGAGTATATAACTTAAAATTCCCTGTTTTGAAATGTTTTCACTTCTTTTCTTTGTCAGACAGGCTTATTTCCTCCCGGCGTTGCACGAACATTTTTAAATGCATAACATATTGTCATGGAAATTCCTTTTTCCTTCTCGCTATCAGAGCTCTCGAGTAAGTGAGCAGTGGGACTTTAATATTTACTCACTCACTTTGCCACTTTTTAGGCACCGGAAACGAAAATGTACCTTTTTAAAAATAGTTATATGTTGAAAAAAAGTAGAAATTTTTATAATTACAAAATTTCACAACTGTATTAAATGTTGAATTAAAATTGTGAGCATTTTTTGAAATGTTTCAAAAGAAGTTTCATACAATTATTTTTATAAATGAAGAAGTTATAAAACTTTGAATTTGACAAGTAGTTATTAAATATTTAAAATTTGAGTATTTCGTAAAAAAAAAGTTTTCGGCATTTTATTTTTTAAATCACTAACTCTAAAAGATCAAAAAATGAGTTTTTTAAAAATCATTTTCATATAAACACATCGATATTGATTCATTTTAGAAAAAATCGTAAAATATATAAAGTATAGTTGCTTTGTTAAAAAAAAAAAAAAAAAACAGCCATGAAATTTTGCTATAAATTTTGAATAAATATCTAAACGTGACAAGAAGGAATATTTGTTTCTCGTGCGGACTTATTCTCTTATTTTGCAATCGCTAATCTTCGATGAAAAATTTGCACTTGTTTAGAGCCTATGTTCTACCACATTTCACGTAGAATAAAATAAATAATATTGTCTTCGGAACTCGCTAGAATTGAGACATATGTATTATTTACGATATATATTGTTATTATTTTAATTTTGAAGAATAATTTCAGTTTTTGATGTAAAATGTAGAATTTAAATCTATTTGTTGTTTTAATATATCGTTAATAATTGTTGGTGAAACGGAAAATAAACTTTTAGTTGATTGGAACCATCAGTATTGTTAAGCTCATATATCTCAACTAAAGCCGCCCATCAGGTCTAGTGGTTAGTGACGCTAATTGCAGGGCCTGGGCTTGGATCCCGGGGAAGGCATGGATGTTTGGAAATGTATAGCAGCATTAAGCTACTCTAAATAGCCGCGAGTCCTCTCGTGAGGTGGGTGGAAGGGAAGTGAGAGGCCTCTGACCATCCCCAGAGTGTTCTCCTTCAAAATTGGGGTGTAACTGAGCCAAATCGTACTGCCACCTGTATGGTGCTCAAAGCAGCGGATAACGACAGGCATACAACTAGCCCCAATGAATTTCGAGGACCACGATCAGCTCAACTAAAAGATGTCTTTTACAGCTTTTTTTATGAGTGTGCGAAAAAACTGCTCATGAGTAAGGACTTTTATTAATCAGCCAATTGCAAGTCCTATTCCCTAAAGCTAATTCTTTTTCGGTCTTTCTTTTTCCTAAAAAAAATATATCAGTGGCGCAGAATATCGTACTGTACTAATTCCAGTTAAAAGTGAAATGAGATTTGAAAGGATATATTAATGGGTTTCCCTATTTGCATTTCGCTTCCAAGAAAGATGCTCTGATTCCCAAAGTCGTCTATATAGACCCTCAGGGGTCTATGACGACCTGAAAGGAGTCCACGTCAGCAAAAAAATAATTTGGGGGGTAAGTGGGGTCTATGTGATATTGGCTCTAATTAAACTAGATCGGAACTTTAATTTTAAAAGAAAATTTAATCAAGTGGAAACCAAATTTTACTTATTTAGCAGATTTATTTACTAAATTTAATGAGGTTAATTTGCCCTTGCAAGTTGACAGCATATATATTTTTTTAAATAGGAACCATTTCAGCGTTTCTTTCCAGAGTTAAACTAAAGAAGTATAATACTGGAGTTCCGGAATTTTCTCAAATTAACCCAGACAATCTGTCAGCATGTTTTAACCTACGTTCAACATTTAACTGCCTTTCATTCAGATTTTGAAACCAGGTTTGAGAATGCTTTGACTATGGTAATACGACTGTAGGCAATGAATTTATATGGTTATATTGAAAAAAAAAATGTCACATGACAACAGGAACTGATCGTGATATGCACCAAGGAAGATTACAAAGTTTAGAAACGGATGCCAGCAATTTTGGCTTTTAAAAGGCAAACCTGCTATTTGTCCCGAATTATGGAATATCGTGAGGAAGTTTTTAATTATTTTTCCTAGTAAGAAGGAGTTTCAGCTCAGTTGCCAATCTCCAAAACAAAAAGAGAAACTGGATACTATTAACAGAAGGACATTTAAGGTTAACAAGATTGATACTAAATATTGAAAACTTTTTATTGTAGCGCCAGATTCATCCCTCCCATTAAAATCAATTGTGTGTTTTTTGGTTATTTTATTTAACAGTTATTTTATGTATTAATTAACTTTTAATTTAATTAATAAACATATGCTTTTTAAACTTTTAACTCTATATTGCATTAGTTATAAATTTAATTCTTTTAAAGTAGTAGTAGTAGTACTAGCTGTCAAAAAGACATTTAAGTTGATAAATTTGCAAAAAATTCAATATTAATTAAGCAGGGGTCTACCCTATACCGATAAACATGGCAAAAGGTCTATGAGACAAAAAAGTTTGGGAACCTCTGCTCTAAAGAGAAATGTTGTCATATGTTTATCATTAATAGAACATTAAGTTCGATCTCAACAGCTCTGGAAAACGGATCAAATGTTTCAACTACAAAACTCGTGTGGGTGAGGGAGAGTTAAATTAACGTCGCACTACACGAGGGCTATTGGTGACGTCATTTTGTCCCATTTTCAAGGGACGAGTACGACACTTGAGCTGCCATTCCCTCTCCTAAATTCCATGCCGCATCAAAGGGAGGACGTTTGAACCTCGATACATTGAACATTGATCGGCCTCCTCTACACGAGGGGTCTTGAGCGGCACTAGGATCGAACTCATGTCACTCCAGCTCCGTAACACAAGGCGACTGCAGCCACCCATCAAATTTCTATAGAGATAAATCACTCACCAAATTTCTATACTTGGCTCGAGTTGACACTAATATAAATAGGATGTTAATGTATTGAGTCGGAAAAAAAATATTTAAAATATGTTCTTTAGATTCGTTTGTTATTTAATAAAATGCAATTTTTGTATAAAGTAACAAACTGCGTTTAAATATTTTTGAAGATCAATGTGTCAAATAAAAATTTAATATATTTCTTTTCACTTGCTGGTTCCGTAACTAGAAATGAAGTATCCTAAAAATGGAATGAATCCTTAAATATGTTCAAAAAAATAACTATAAAAAATGTATGGATCCTTAGTTGCTTTTTCTTTCTCTTTCCAGGTGAAAAGAAGGTTGTTCCTGAAAACTCACACAAAATGAGGTTTTTAAAATGATTACATACTTTGGGAAAATGTTTTCTTTGTTGTTAGGATTGACCTCGAGATTCTTGAACAATCCTTCTAAAATTTGGGGCAAAATATGCTTGGCACAACTCATATGCATTACTTGGGAATCCAGATATCTGTGTTTCAAATCATATTTGTTGTTGACTACTTCGCTTACCGTTGCACTGGAAAACTTTAAATTTAAACTCAGAATTTTATTTTTAATAAAAAATGATGTTGTTTTCAATCATTTTCGGATTAGGGATAGATGGATTGAAGAATCGATTTCTTGGGCCAAAAAAATCGATTTTTTGAATCAATATGTAGCACTGAATTGATTCAGTGAATCGATATTTCATCGACATTCGATTTTTTTCTATTTTTTGGTAAAAACCATAAAATATATTATTTACAATTAGTTGGATGTACTATCTTTAAAACCCGTAATACTTACCGGTTAAAGGGTTAATTACTCAAAATCTCGCGAGATGCCTGTGTGCTTAGTTTTCTTCGCCTCTCTTTAATAAATAAAAAAAAAGTTACGTTTGTAATCTGACTATTTGTATTTGTTGATATTGCTTTATTTTTTATGCCTTGAATGACTAACTGTCGTATTGTACTGTGATTAGCGAAATAAATATTTTTGTTACGGAATAATAAGTAACTGAGGGTATAAGTAAATCGCTGCAATATCGTAGGATCATTTTTTCCTTGTGAGCGCCTTTTTTCAATTGCCGGCAACATCGCTAGTGATGGGCGGAACCACTTGGATCCCAGTAAACTTGACAATTATTTTTAAAATGCTTAGATATCAAGCAATGAGAACTATAAGCTATATTATCCATTTTCTAAACTTTTTAATGTAAAAAATACATTTAGAAAATAAATTTCTTTTATACCTGATACTTTGATATGGTACTAAAAATAATTGTATTTGTCGAATTCTCTGAACTAAAAAGATTCCTGACTTTATTGATAAGAGATCGTTTATTGTGGTATCTTTCTTGTTTTTCATAAAATGGATTTATATTTACATTGTAAATGCAGGCTTGAAAAAAAAATCGATTTTGTAGGTATTGATCTTTTAGACCTCGATTTTTTTGTGAATCGATTCCTCAGGTTACGATTCGAATCGATTTAAAAATCGATCTTTTTCGGAAAAAATCACCATCCCTATTTCGGATAATATTTCAACTTATCTGAAATCCATCATGATCAGTTTTTATAATGAATCATTTACTACTACAAAAAATATTTAATCATTTTAAATTTCTCTAAAAAAAATTAGAAACTGTTTGTTTGTAAAGTAGAGACTTAATTAAAAGATCAAGTTTTTACAAAGATTGTTGCGTTGAGCAGCTAAAAAATTCTTGAGTTTAAAAATAACGCTTAATCTGTTTTTCGAGATAATTTTCATATATGAGCAGAATACAATTGACTGATGCTACCCTTTATAGGGTTATTAATTTTCTAATCCCTTATGCTCAAAAAATTTTTTTAATTACTCAGGTTTGAAAACGTATATGTAAATCATTTACGAGATTTCTAAATGAAATTTCAACCTTGGAAACTGTATTATTACAAGTAAATTTTTAAACACTTTTCGCATTGAAAGAAAAACAGCTCCATTAGAATAAATTTCGTTTTTTTTTTTCTATTCGAATGAGAAAGATAGCTTGTTTCCTTAATGTTTACTGACTTTAATTTTACCATTTTTACTAAAAAACAAAATTCCTTTAAAAGAACCACTTGAATTTTCGGACAAAATAATTCACAGCAACTCAATTTCTTACAGCAAGAAAAAAAGAATTTCAATCTAAATTTTCTTTCCAAAGGGTTGTTCATTTGGAAGGAAATAATTATGTAGAATTAAATTATGTTAGGACTCATAATTTTATAATAATGATCCCATTTTATATAAAAACTTCATTTTTTTTTGTAAGGAAAAACAAAATGTACTCTTTTAAGTGATGTCTCTTCTTACCAAGTTGTATTAAAAATTAGGTAGGGAGGTAAGATGAGAAAAATTACGTTCAAATTAAATATTCCTAATAATAAATGCAGGTAATGCTTACTCTAATATCCTTTAATTAACTACGAATTCAATAATGTATATTAAAATTCATAAAAATGTATTAAAAATCTTATTAATTAAATAATTCTAAGAAAAAAAATCACGCTTAAATTATATTGCACATTTGTTCTAACCCTTTATTTTTTTAATGAATGTTCATTTGTAATCTATGTGTTAACTGAAGGACTCGAGGACAGAGTCTTCTGGGTTTATTATTAAAGTTAATAATAATTTTATTGCATTACTTTTCTCTCTCTTGATTTCTAAAATATTATATTCTAAGAGAAAGCCGATTAAGAGGCATATTAGTAGATCTCCGGGGTTGCTAAGCAACCACCCTCAAGTTTAAATACAACTTCGACTCAAGAAAAGAAATAACTTAAACCTAACCTATTCTAAAATCCTAAAATCTTCTTAATATGACAATTTGGAGATTTTTACATTTTCAAATTGTATAGATTTTAACCTTTCTAAAAATACCTTACTTTCACCTCTAGGGTAATTAGAAGCCCTTAAAACCTATTTTTAAATAATTATTGAAACTGGGCCACGCCCATTTAAATGGCGAAAAAAAAGTAAAGAAGGTATTTGTTGTTTTTGCTTCAAAGTTGAATGAATGATGGAAATCCAAACATTGAATCCAGAAAAAAGTGGGGGTACACAAAATCCCAATGAAAATGTAATAGGGTCTCGTGTATCGAAGAAAGTATTTGTACAAATCGAAGTATTATCATTCAGGACATAGGATCATTTCATATGGGAAATGTATCAAAACAGAAATTTTGAGAAAACTCAATATTGAGCCTGGTAATTACACGGCAATGGAGCGCCTCGACAAACAGAAGCTGTTAATACTCATGTTTACAAAAAACAAAGGAAGTTAGGAAAGACTTAAAAGGAAGAGAGAGAGGAGGATGAGATTCAAAAAAATGTCGATCATTTGGAGTAGGGAGAGAAATGTTTTAATAAAAAATTAATTATTCATTTATCTCAAACAGTAAATTTTTGATGTTCGATGGACCTTTTCTGGGAAAATAATGTTCACAGGTATGGAAGTTTTTTATAACAGACTTATAATGATGGCTAATATATAATAAAATGAGCTTTTTGTAAGAAACTTGAAAATTCATTTTTTACAAATTTTTTTATGTGAAAAATGGGTCAAATTTCACTATATTCCATAAAATATTTTATAAATTATTAAAAAATTCAAAATTAGTTCAAAGCTCATTCCAGTCTAATGAGAAAGGTGTAATTTAATTGTATGAAAATATTTTCAAGCATGTACATCTAACAGATTTTGAGAAAAGGTGCATCGCCAATTTAACATTGTTGGTATAGAGCAGGGGTCGGCAACCTTTTAGTTGTGCCTTTTGGCAACCTTTAGCCAAACCAAGCTACCAATAGGATTCAGCGGGCCACACAGTAGGACATTTTGGAAACGATTCCATTCCCGTTCGAATGCATGCAGAGTAAAGGTCAATAATATAGATATTTACACATTCATTATATATATTCATTTGGCATCATTTAAAAATATTTCTTAACATAAAAATAAACAGCATAAAATATAATTACTACTTAACCAAAAATAAAAAAAATTCAAATTCAACATATATTATGTATTTTGAAACATATTTATTAAATAAGAACTAGACAAGGAGAAAAATACCTTCTAGTTAATAAAAAGATAGATAAAAATTGTACTTGAATATCGCATAATATCAATTTTGAGTTGTTAAACAATTTCTTTGCGGATATTTTTCATAGGAGAAAAGATTGTTTACCATAAGTGGAACACGCAGAGTTCAAACAATTAAATCTCTCCAGTTCAATAATTTACAAAATAGCTTATGTTCAGAGACTTCCCCATAAATGTTCAGAACTCTCAAGATGTTTGTCAAATTTCCTTCACTCAAAATCTGCCAAAGATAATTATTTAGGAAAGATGTTTGAGAAATGTTCAAGATTTTGGAATCGTATGGTTTGAAGCAGTTAAGATCATTTGCAGGTGTTTTTGTTTGAATAGTAATATATTTTTAAACGGGGTGGAAAATAAAAACCTTATTTTCAAGAATACGTTTTTTCCTGTTGAACTTTTTGTTTGAAATATAAAGAATGATTTGTAGGATTGAATCCATTTCATAAAGGGAAAAAAGTTTCTATTCCATCCGTTTGGCTTCATTGTTCATTTATGAGTCCTAGCTCTTTTTCAAAAATATGAAAGTAAATATTTCTTTTTCAACTTGAAATCGTTTTTGATTGCAAACTACTACATGTTTTGACTAAGAATGCGCACCCATTTCTCACTGGAAAATTTTATCGAACAATAATTTGTGTGTATTTCATACTAAATATTCATCTAATATTACGAAGAAACATACCGAGGTTCCAATAATTCACAATTTCGATTGAATTCTCACACTTGACTCGAGCTTTGATTACTATTTTATTCTCCACAGGCTATTTCATAATGATGTACGAATACGTACTGTCTTTATATCTAAACTATTGATATCCTAGCAGTAAGCGCTCGATTATACTAAAAAACATTCTTATAACTTTCACTTCTTGAATAATAATTTTTAATATTCAAGTAGACTTATCTTTTGCGTAACGGCAAAAATGGATTTCCGCAAAATCCATTTTTAGTGGATCTCTACTCATCAAAATAAATATGATTTCCAAATTTAAAGTCTAAATCTAATCATTCAAAAAGGGGAAATTTGTTATCAATAAACCCCGTAGCCCACTTTGACAGTCGATTGCCTAAAAACCCATTCTTATTGGATTTCAGTTTAACAAAAGAAACATGCCTACCAAATTTCCTTATTAGAGGTTTAGTAGTTTGGAAACGGGAATTTCTTTTATCTATACACCCCAGTAACTCCCGACTTCCCGCATAGGGGACGATTTCCATAAAATTCATTCTTAGTGAATCTCTACTCAACAAAATAAACATGCTTAACAAAGTTCAAGTATGTGAGTCTAAATTAAAAAAAAAAAGATTTTTTTTTCAATAACTCCCCTCGAAACACCCTTGGTTGCTGATTGTTGCCAAATCCGTTCTTAGAACTCTACTTCAGGAAAGGAGCAGTTTTCATGTCTAATAGTACAAAAACGGAAATAACGCCCCTTGGGGTCGATTTTTATAAAACCCATTTTGTAGCGGATCTCTTCTCCAAGAAAGGAACATGCCTACCAAATTTCAAGACTGTACATCAAATAGTTTAAAAACGGAAATTAATATCGATAACGCCCCTTATATATATATAAGTTTCAATTCTCACCAAATTACTTTTGTAGAGGATCTTTACTCCGTAAAAGAAACGCGCCAACTAATTTTTAAACGTTCACGTCTCATACTTCAAATACGGGTATATTCAGTTATAACGTCCCTTAAGGCGCAGCAACACCTCTTGTGAGTCAGTTTTTGCAATATTAATTTTGTAGCAGATTTGTACTCCATGAAAGGAAAATACTTATGAAGTTTCAAGTCTGTGTCTAATATTTTGAAAACGGAAATAATTATATATAACATTCCTTAACCCAGTGCTTCTCAAACTTTCAATATTTGTTACCCAATTTTCAGTCATAATTTCCATCACGCCCCCCTTATACTATGTATTGAAGGCAACAATAATGTACTTCAACGCTAAAACTACAACCCGACTAATTATAAACTGCACAAATTATCAAAATAAGTATTATATTTTGTATATAATTTTGTATGCATGACAAGCCCATGGAAGTCACTAGTAATTACTAAACTTGTTTCTAATTTAGTGTTGATCAATTAATTATCAAATACTTTTTGCCATACTGATACATTTATAAGTACCTTATATCAATGTGAATATGTATTTTACTTTTAATTATGTCAGAATGTAATTAATTTGTTTTGCTTCCTTTCAGTAAATTGATAATTACTTTAAATCTTTTATTTTCGACTTTTCGACATGCTCGCGCCCCCCTCGTAAGGTTATCACACCCCCTAGGGGGGAGGTGTATCCCACAGTTTGAGAAACACTTATTTAAGCACCTACAACATCCCTCCTGGGTCGATTTTTGCAAAACCTCTTTTGCAGCGAAATTCTACTTCATGAAAGGAGAAAACTTGCCAAATTTCAAGTCCATATGCCTAATAGCTTGTAAACGGAAATAATTATCTCTAAAGCCTCTTAAGCCACCGCAATCCCCCTTGGGGGTCTGTTTTCGCACAATCCGTTCTTAGCTGATCTTTACTTCATGAAAGGGACATGCCTACCAAATTTCAAGTCTTAATAGTTCCTAAGATATCGGGATGAGTGAAAAAGCTTTTCTCCTTTATATACTGTATTTACTAGACTCCAAGCCGTACTGCCCAATTTTCTACATGTTTTTGAGAAAAAATTTTAAAAATTGTGTGAAGGCTCCTCAATATCCTATACTTCAGAAATTTTTTTTAAAAAAAATTAATGAGAAATAATAAGTTAACTCGTTTATTTTACCAGTATTAAAAACTTTTGAATAAATACATGAATCTATAATTACAGTATCATATTTCGAAAATCATTCACTTTGTCACTTCGGAATGGGTGCGGCGTCCCACAGGGGAGCGTCTTCCGTGGAACATTTTTTAAAAAGGAATGTATTATTTAAGAATGTAAAAGAATTATTAAAGACTGTTGAACATTTACAAGGAAAAGTTATATCATTTTGTTTACGCTATCGACGTATATTTGTTTCATCCGTGTCACATTTTCAGTGGCCACTGCTCTGTTTCCGCTTTTTCCTGCCTCCCTTTTCATACATGCGCCATTGCGAACTCGTCTTGATGCTTTTACTGATATATTTGTTGTTTAGGTCATTACAAGAAAGGATATAAAAAAATCCTAAATACGAGCAGACGACGATGCTGAGGATACTGGAGATCAACTGCGGAATGGGATATGTCAAGTGGTCAAAATGAACGGCTACATTTCTCCTTTTAAAAAGGGCGGAAACTCAGTTTTCCCCTTCCAACAAATGTTTCGTCTTCGATTCTGAGCCGCGCCCGATTTTCAGTAGCATTAACACTGGAAAAATAGTGCGGCTTCGATTCGAATAAATACGGTATATAGATTAATAGATGGCTAGTAGCAATAAAAAAACAATGACAAAATAAACTGCACGTTAATATTTTAGTTCGTATCATATTTTTATAAAATTATATAATGTGTATTTGAAATCCTACAACTGTTAAATCATTTCTCCGAGTTCAAAATCAAACTATGTTTGTTTTTCCAAATCTAGATCAATTTCTGGATCGTTATCCACTTTTGCGTGCCCTACAAACATAATTTAAGCGGTTAGAATAAAACTGTCGTTTTTAGAGACAAAGTTTGAAATGAAAAAGAGTATTAAGCATTTCTTCCTTTTTCTTTGCTCCTTTTCCTTTCTCTTCCTTTATTGGTGTTATATTTTTTAATTTCAATAATTCTTCCCCTGTTGCTTTATCTTTTACTTTTCTTAAGCTCATTCAATTGTCAAATGGGATTTTTGCTCAGTCAACTTCGGGGCCTCGAACACAATTCACAAATGAGAAATTTTTTTTAAAGAAAAAATGGGTAAATATGTGATAAATCGCCTAACTGAACAATACCAAAAATTATCGTGTAAGAAGAGTTGGTAACAAGTTTTTTGGGAACATCCGACGAGAAAAGGACGAAAAATCAAAATTGAATGGTGGGAAAAAAATGTTTCATTTTAAAACTCAAGTAATTTTTACAAGATTCGAAAGCTTTTTGAAACTCAAATGAGTAACTTTTGATTCGCATAGCCGTATGAAAACAACATAAAATAACGCTTTAAATCATCGTAAAAGATTGTCTAATTTAAGAGATGTGAAATACACATAATCTATGCATACATATTCTCGACAAACTCAGCAAAAAAATTTTTATCTCTCACTTTCAATTCATTTATATTAATTTAATTTTCTTTGAAATAATAAACACAAAAATAGAAGTAGCTTTTCCTCTCCGTATTTACTTTTCTAATTTGCAAGTAGAATCAGATGTATAAAATATCCATTTTAGGATTCTTCATTCGTTTTTCACTTCCTTTGGATAAAAAAGCACAAAAGAGCAGAACTATCCTTTAATAGCTAGGGTTGTTGTTTTGGTACGAAGTATTTTAC
Source organism: Trichonephila inaurata madagascariensis (assembly GCA_019973955.1). Classification (NCBI taxonomy): domain Eukaryota; kingdom Metazoa; phylum Arthropoda; class Arachnida; order Araneae; family Nephilidae; genus Trichonephila; species Trichonephila inaurata. The sequence goes on from BMAV01007630.1 coordinate 128,125, forward strand.
TTTTGATTCTTTGCTTTGAAAAAACAGCATACATATATTTATTGATTTCATAGTTTCTTTCGATCAAGTTTCATGTTCATTTATATCTTTTGAAAGTTCCGGACTGAAATTTGTGAATTCGGCAATGAATAGTGAATGTAAATGCAACACGATTTATTAAATTAACAATAATATAGTACAATCATAAGTTCGTATCAGTAATTATTTCACCGACATGGACCTAATATATACTTATACCTTATAATATAATTACTTTAGGATAAAGAGATAATTATTTCAAACATTGATAAATTTATTTTTATTTTTAAGGAAGTTATGCACACAACATATGAAATCTATGCATAATAGAAATAAAATCATTTCTTTTTTTTTTTAAGAAATAATGTGAATTGTTAGAACAAAATATTTTCTATTTTTTTCACAAATAAAATTCATTTGAAATTAAACCGTGATTAAAAAAGTATATTTTCTTGGAAAACTGAGATTATGTGTTAAAAAATTTCTTGAAAAATGATTTGCAATTAAGTAGGAACATATTAAAATATTTCTAATTGCTATTTAATATACTAAATTCAATGTTCCACTTGTTCTGACAAAAATCATATAAGTACAATCTAATATTTTTTTTTTATCCCAACAAATAAGAAAATAAAAAAAAAAAGTTGTCCCCCCCGGGTAATATATTTCTCTTCAAAGATATAACGACAGGAACAAACAAAAAAAAAAAAAAATGATCGTGAACGCTGAAGAAAGAAAAAAAAGCCCAAAGAAGTAAACAAAAGAAGTTTTAGTTTCAAGAAGTCGGTGATTTGACGAGATAGTAATACCTCAATTTTTATGCACGGGATTCACCTGGACATTAGTTATCTCGGGGAAAGAGAAAACGATTTCCTTTCCTGTTCAGTATTTGTACTAAAATGCTATCAGATAAAGGATTTCGCATTATATATATATATATATATATATAGTAATATAAAATAACAGTGAAGAAGTACTAGAACCTACAGTGCTAAAGCAGGAAGAAACTTGAATTCACCAGACACAACAAATGTAGATACAAAAAAAAGTCTTTGGACTAAACTGGAGACCTATTATGATTTCTAAAGCTGTCGCTGAATTAGGCCAGAGAATTAGGGTTAGCAATGCTTTATGGATCCCACCTTTCCCGTACAGCAGAAACTTTCGACATAATAGGAAAAAAAACACAAAGTTGAAAAGTTAAGCCTAATACAACACGTGGAAGAAAAGCCTGATAATATATTAAAATGAAGCTAAGAAAAGAGAACAATAATGAATGTCTCAAAAAGAGGAATAAAAAAATAAATAAATAAAATAAAAAAATTAAAAAACTTACGTGTAAAATAAATACTGGAAATTGAAAATTCAACCTTCCAGAATAAGTTCCCTATGCAAAATGACGTAAAATAATTGGAAAGACTATTCGAGAAGGAAAAATAGTGGCGCCACCTGGATATTTATTTTGCAATTAAACAAACCACTAAGATTTTTTTAAAAAAAATAAGCAAAATAAAGGAAGTTTTAAAAACGATAATGAACAAATTTAAGAATAGATAAAATCAAATAAAAATATATAACAAAGTGAATAAACTTGGATGATTATATACTAATCGATATATTGCAATTAAAATAGGCGCTTACAAAAAATTTTTTTGTTTTTTTAAAAAAATAAACTAAGTAAAAGGAATTTTACATAAAATAATGAACTAAGATAAAAATATATTTAATTAGAAATAGAAATATATTTATAAATAAATTTACTTGAATAATTGTAATCTAAACAATTATTGCAAAAATTCACAAAATTACTTTGTTTTAAAATGTTATCAGTAACTAAATCATTGTTTCTTTTTATAAAATTTAAGATAATATTTCTAAATATTGATAGGTATAGGTTACTACCCCAAAAAGGCATTTTTATAATGTTAAAATCAAATGAGTCTCTTTTATCAAAAATATTACTTAATAGCAAATTATTCTTAACCTTTAATTAAAGATCCAAAAAGTTAGCAGACTCATTATTATAATTAGTTTTTACTAACTTTAAATAGATGGGATAATAATTAAGGTTAGGAACAAAGTCTACTATATTACTAAACATAATTAAATCATCTATGTATCTAAAAAAGTAACAAGATTCATAACTAATACTTTCATTTTCATAAAAATGCAAGTAGATATTTGCTAAGCAGTTGCTAGCTGGCCCCCCTTGTGGTAAACCTTTAATTTGCTGATAATAAGCGTTATTGTGGAAAATATAATTTTCTTTTAATACTAATTCAATAATAGAAATATATTTATCATATTTTAATATCCTATTTAAAAAGTATTTGCTATATGCTATTTTAAGAATCTTAAACACGTCTTCTATATCTATGGAATTAAATAAATCTTCAAAATCATAGGTATACATAGAAATAATTTTTTTACCTTGCATGTATACTTAATAATGTCCATACTATTCTTAACAATAATAGAATTATCAATTTTGTCTAATGTAGATTGAATAATATTTTGTAGCTTTTTGCCCGGAAGTGTAATATAAGTTTTAAAACCATTCGTAATAGTTCTAAATTTAACAGGAATTTTATGAAATTTAGGAGATAGGAAAATATGAGGGAATTTAATATCCAAAATACGTAAATCTATTTTTTTATAAAAAGCAGAGATTCGATTAAAAATTTCTCTTTTGCTTGAATTAGATTTTATAAAAGCAGAATTATTATGAAAATGTTTGTTTAGCATATTAGTATAAAGCCATTTGCAAGTAATTGCATAATTACTCGGTACTTTATCGACATAGACAATAATAAAGCTCTTTTGTAGGTCTGCAAATTTGCTTCTTAATATTATTGTAAGTTATATCATTATCAGTTTTATAGTTAATGTTCAATAGCTCATTTAATACTTTGCATTTAAATTCATTAAAAGCTACAATAGGAAGACTATATTTAATAGCTAATTTTGTAATGAAATTACTAATATCTTTAGAAATTTGATTTTTAATAGCATTATTATTATTAGAGATCATTAATCTAAAACTAGTGCCTTTGGACATTATATCTTTAAGAGTATCTTTAACTATATTTAAATTACCAGTTACCACATGCTTGTGATGATCATTTACATATTCAGAATAATCTTTACAATTACAAACAATATTATTATTAATTTGCAAATCATTAATATCATTGTAATTAAAAATTGAGCTACCTATTTTTTATTGTATTTAAAAGCCTTCTTAATGCAAACGTTATTAATAGGCAGGCAATGAACATACTTATTAAAAATATTTGAGAAATTAACGTTATTATAAGATTTATTCATGAACAGTACGGTACAATACTCAGTAGAACTATTTACTAAATCTATGTCTTTAATATTGAATTTATGAATGAGAAAATTAACAATATCTTAAATAATATGTAAGGCATGACAGTCTTTAAAATCATACTTTTTGAGGATATTTCTAGTATACCTAATTTCTTTTTTATTTAGACTAAACATGAAATGCTTGATTTGTTTAATGTAAAAAGACTTTTCAAAATTGCTACAAAAATCTTTAATTTTAGAATCTATCTCCACATAAAGTCTATGAGTTCTCTTCCTATTATCCTATATTCCTATTATTCTATATATATATATATATATATATATATATATATTTCTATTTAAAACTCCTTAGGTTTTGCATTAGAAAATTAGTGAAAGAAAATAAATAGTAAAACTTTTACTATTAATAAATCTTTAAATAATAAATCTTTTGGAATAAAGATAACTAGATGAGCATGTATATTTCATTATTATTTTTTGTACAGTTAGAAAATATCATTTTTAAAAAGTGCATGGCTCGAATATTGAAAATAACTGCAAAAAAATAAATAAATAAACAAATTCCTGGTTGAACAAAATCATAGTTGAAAAAATGGGGTTCAATTGATAGATCTTTTTTTTAATAATAGCAAAACGTTGATTATAACAGTATATTGACATTTCAATTACTTTTAATATTAATTAATTTAGAAGATATTAAACTGCTCTGAATACTTTTTTCAATGACTCCAAGGATTTTTTCTTTTGTAAGCTCCTTTGTAAATACACAAAAAGATGGAAAGTACTTAATTGTTTTTAAGATACAAATTCTTTTGTCGGCATTTCTACAAATCCAATTCAACTCCTCATACGTATACGAAATTAAAAAAAAAAAAAAAACTGTCCTTCATGCCATTGGCAATAAATCATTGTTTGGACTGGGAATTGGTTACTAATAGGTTTTCTTTGACGATTCCTTTCTGGCGAGAAATAGCTAGCATAAGGTTAGTACAGAAAAAAAAATCTGTCTTTTACTAGGTTCCTGTAATAAGTTTTCGTAATTTCTCTTATCAATGGATTTTCCAAGTAAATTTTAATTATATTAGAGGTAGAGTGATTATCAATTAATTTCCGAAAAGCTTTTCGGTATTTCAAATTGTCACGAGAGAGATGAAAAGTAAAAATCTTTTCAATGGGAAACCAACTTGTTCTAATGTTTGATTTGATTTCCTTTAAGTGAAGCTTGAAATTCCTTTTAATAACTTTCATTTAATAATTTTCATTCAAATATGGAATTTAAATTTGATTGAGGTAAAACACATCAAAAGTATCAAAAGTAGAAAATTTTAACAAATTTAGTTCTTATTCATTTAAAAAATAGAACAATAAATAATAAGAGTGTAAAAAATACAAGTCGTTTGAATTCTAATAGTATTAAATAAACATTTTACAATGATCTAATTCTTACAATGAAAAGAAATATTTCATACGAGACAAGATGAATGTGAACAAATAAAGTATCTAAAATTGTAACCAAACAAAAGTAACGGAGAAATCACAACTAAGCTACTTATATATTCAATAAGTTCAACCATGAAGGATTCAATCTCACTGCGAAAGGAATTCTTTTTTTTTTTTCCCAAGGAAATTTATATCGGAAATTAATTTTAAATTTTGAAATTGAATCATCATAATAAGGAAGTTTTTTGAAGAGCTATTTATGAAAATTTTTAAGATTTGGATTGTAAAATATGATAAGAGTTCAAATAGAAACGGTCAGGATCAATAGATTTTGCTAGTATCTGTGTGTTTTGAAACGAGTTTAAATCTATATTTAAAGGTTTTAAATCACACACTTAAAGGTCATATTGGAATATAGATTCTAGAAAATGTAAACTGGAATCATTTGGTGACGTCATTTTGTCCCATTTTCAAGGGACGAGTACGACACTTGAGCTGCCATTCCCTCTCCTAAATTCCATGCCGCATCAAAGGGAGGACGTTTGAACCTCGATACATTGATTTATGATTTTTGAAAAATTCACATTATTTTCACAGTTACCACCCATTAAAATAATTATCGGCGTTTTTTTCTTAAAATTTCTCCCCTCTGTTGTCGTAAAACATGGATAAACCCACTTCTAAGGGATATATTTCAAAAATTCTAGTTGAACCTCTGTACAGAGGTCTGAGCTATATACAGGCAAAACATTATTATATAATAGAAGCATTTTTCACAAAAGAAGAGCATTTTGAAAAGAGGTTATTCAAAGTTAATTTTTTGCCGAAATATTGTATTTAAATAATTATTTTTTGCCAAAATGTCCTTAAAACAATTTTATACATGTATTCTAATTTAAGTTACACTAAATATCATGAAAATTATCCATTTATACGCTTTTGCAAAATCACGGTTCCGAACGTAGTCGGATATCTTAAGTCAATAGAAAAGATGTATTTTTTTCTCTCTTTTTTTTATACATTAAGAGATAACTTGAGTAATATTATTTTGTTGTTATAAGTATATTCTCATAAGTTATTTAAGCTGTTATTGCTGTTTGAAGTATCGAAAATGAATTTCTTCAAATTCTTGCTCAATATTTAAAGTTTGTGAATTAACTTAGTTATAGGGGAGTAACTACAGAGAGATAAATTTAGTAATATTATTTTGTTATCTTATATAAGTATAATTTCAAATTAGACTGCATGTATTAATATTTAAATGCTGTTAAAAATATTTCGAAAAGACATTTTTTGAGGAAGTTAAAAGACAGAATTTTATTGGACTGAGAAATATGCAATGTGTTTATTATTATTATTTTTAATATTGAAGTCTGTTTTTTGAATAATTTTATTAGAGTTAATTTTAATGTTTATTATAATTAATTTCTAGTGTTCTATGTTAATAAGATTTAAAAAAAAAAGGTAAGTATTTTTTCTGTAGTGTTTTGTATAAGTTGAAAAAAATTTTAGATTAAAATTTATGTAAATTCATTACACCTTTTGTACGTGCTGTGTACAGGCATATGTGAGTTTGTCAAAAAAATTCAGTTCAGACTTCCTAATTTTAATTTTAAAAAATCTATTTCCTTAGAATATTTTTTACCCCTCCCCCTCCAGTTATCAATTCTAAATATATTAAACACAAAAAATACAGTGTTTCAATGAAAATAAAATATGGGCTTTTTATTCTGTTTTAAATTTACAGAAAGATTTGGAAAATCTCTAACCAATCAATTTTTTATTCAAATTGTACTATTTTTATTGAATTCATTATGTACTATTTTCTATTTGTTTTTTTATGATGAATTAAGTTTTGTTTTTGTTTGTTTCTATAAATACTATTAAACCAATTTTTTTAATAGTTTTCAGATTTGTTATGTCAATTCGACTATGCAAATATTTTTGATAAATAGTCTAATCCAAATCCCGGGACCAATTCCAGGATTTGGATAATGGAATCCCAGCATTGAAAAACTATAACTTTGTTTTGGATCCCCAAAAAGATCAATTGTGACTGTTCGAATCATTGAATTCTAATATAAAGCGGGTTTTAAACATCTTCTTCCGTCATCGAATATCTGCGCCCATTTCATTTGATTCGAAACACTCCAATTGATTGATTTCCTACCGCAAACCATTTGGGTGGAACGCACGGTTTGGGGAAGTTGAGAATTTTGGATTTTCTTCCACTTTGCTCCAGTCAGTCCCATTGTCTAGATTTATCTAACTGTAACAGACTGGCATGTTTGTCCAGTTTTTATTTCTCTATTTTTCCAGCAAGTCAAAATGAAAACATTGGTAAAAAAAAGTTTGATTAAAGCATTCAAATGATTCATGACATACCTTATCATGACATACCTTGACAGGATATACAGGGGGATTTGCTACCAGACCAACAAACTTGCACGGCATATAGGCGATTCGGAATGCACATTTAAACTCATTTCGGGCCCTTGGCACTGACGGATTGAAATTTATAACCAGAAAATCTGGTTAAGGGATTTCACCCATGTGACGGCCTGTTTTTTAAGCATTTTTAGGAAATTTTTTTTTGACGACCAGTAAAATGATACAACTTTACGTTTTTATCATTTATTTATATGTGTCTTAAGAGTATCTATATAAATTTTTAGCCAAAAATTTGCAATAGAACGTGAGTTATAGCTAGCTCTCTGAACACACCCACCTCGAAAAATTGGACGCTCACTTCCTTCACGATTTCGGCTGATTGGCTTATCTGAAATTTAAAAAAATTAACGGTGTTTTAATCTATTAGCTTAAATGCACCGAATCAATTGAAAATATCAAAAATTGGATTTTTGATAGACCTCTGAAGAAAAAGTTTCGAATTGCATGGAGTTTTTTGTTATGTTTTTGTTATAAAAAAATAAATATTTTGAATTTTGAAATGATCGTAGTTCATTTGGTGCGTATACTTGTGCTGAGTCTACCCCATAAATTTGAAATCATTCGATCAAACCGTTCTTGAGATATGATGAAGGAAAGTTTGAAAAATACAGTTTTGAGAAAAACGTGTTTAAAGTTTCACTTCCGATTAAAACAATGAAAATCTTAACTTAGCGCTCCGAACAGCTACTCTTTTAACACCTGCTTCTTTATAACTACTTCGAATTTAAAAAAAAAATCCCTTTACCACCGTATTCTAGACATGTTAAGAAAGCAATTTATGAAAGAAAAAAATTTGATTTTTTTTAACCCATCACAGGGGTGAACTCTCTTAAGTCCAGGTAATCCCAGCCCCGTGCCCCTGAGTGCCGCCCCAATCGCCCAATAGATAAACCAGCACTAGGTTCACAAATGCCGTAGTTGCGAGCTATGGTGCAAAGAAGCATAGTAAAAGAACAAAAACATCTACAGAAATGGGACAAAACATTTTATCGAAAGGTTGTACTACATCAGATGTTCGAAATTATGACCAGAAATCGTCTGGTAGAACTGATACCGGTGCTGCATGGAATTCCATACATTCTGGAAGATTCCTGGCGTACCACGTATCCTCTAAGCAGCTTCAGATATTCGAGCTGTGAGATCTTCCACTAAAGGAATGGGCATCTCGTACATCAAACTTTTCATGTGACCACAAAAGAAGTCCATGCATGATAGGTACGGTGAACTGGACTACATGATGGAGCGGAGGAACATATGCTGCATCAAAAATTTTCAGGCAGAACTTGTTGCAAAAAGATCAGATATGCTCTACCGTCTAAAGCAAGGGTACTCAACCTTTTTTTCTTCTGGTCCGTATACGTATGTCAGCTATTTCACGCTGGCCGCACACATGTGCTAGTTATTTCACGCGGGCCGCACACATGTGCTAGTTATTTCATTCGGGCCGCAGCATGAGGATGAATGGGGGAGGGGGCAGAAATGCTTTAAGACTAAAATAACATTTGAAATTTAAAATGTGGAAAATTGATCAAAATATTATAACTCCTATTTTGCTTTTTTCAATTATTATTTTTTATATTTTTTTATTTTTGTCTTTAACACTAAATTAGAATCATTTAAGAAACACTATTTCACAACTTCTGCGTTAGTCATATGATTACCAATAATATAACAAACTTCATAGGATGTCTTTGTTACCGCTGTGATATTACCACCGACAAAACATTTTGTTGCTGTTGCAAAGATTATTCAAGAAAGCCTATTTATCCCCTCTTGAAAGAAATCTTCGAGGAAAAGTGCCATTGAATGATTCCTGTTTTGGGGTATCTTTTAAATACAGCACTTCCGTGACAAATCAAACAATTACTGATTCATGTTTGTTTTTCACTACAAAATAGTCAACCTTCTAATCATCTTGAAACGATATATTTTTGGCTTGCAAGATATGAAAGATAGTTAAAAATTAGATCCACCCACAAAATTGTCGCTAACCATTCCAAATAGTAAAAGAATATCAATTCGTACCCGTACGACACCGACAGCAAAAAGCCAAATTGATATATTTGATTTCTTGACAAAGAATTTTCCACCAAATATTTAATACAATGTTCTTAAATAAGTAAATTTCTCAGAGCAATAGGCCATGACCGGGTCTCTTAAAAAGGCTTGCGATCACTGGTCTAAAGAAAGGGGCAGGTCCATGCCCTCTGCTTAAAATAAGGGATCTCCAAAGCCCATGGTGTTATGCTGGTTTCTGTTCTTTCTTCTACTTTTTTTGTGCATCCTCCCTCGCAACTAGGGCATTCCCAGTCGTCCCCCTGTCGGTCTGGTAGCGAATCACCGTAGATAGAAGTTAAAACGGAGAATTTTTACAAAGCAAATGTATACGAAATTCTCAAAATGTTGTATTCATCAAACTTCTATATTTATCATTTAAGATTTATTTACATTTTAATTGATTTTCATCGGTTAAATTATTTCGAAGAAAATTAAGATGACTTTTTTCTTAAGCAATACTTCTATTTTATTACTTTTTTACTCTGTTCTCAATGCATTTGAATATTTTTTATTGGTGAAGCATTTTTTCTGCATTTTTAAAGCACATACCTTTCCCACGCTATCTGTCCTACTTCAATTTGCATAGCAACAATGTTTTAAAAAACTATACAGCCAAATAAATGTGTAACATTAAAAGAAAGGCATTTTATCAAATTATAAACAACTCTTTTTCCTATAACTCTAATAACGATTGACAAAGTGAGGAAAGATCGTTAGATTCTATTCTCTTATTTCACATGCAAAGCAAGATGATTCTTCTTACTGCAATGAAAGACTATTTGGAAAGGAAAGTTTTGAGAAATAACAAGAGTATAATAAGAATGAAATACGCGTAATTTTTAGAGTTGGATAGAAAATCTTTTGACTGACTATAAATATCCAAGTCTATTGCAAATCTACTTCTATAATTCAGTAATATGGGGTGCCATTTACTGAGAACTTAACATAAAATTAACGTTATAAAAAAAGGGAAATTTCCAATTTTAAAATCTGAATAGGGTCCATAATATAAATGTATTTTTGTAGCATGTTCCTTTATTGAAATTATCCAAAGGGATACCTAATGTTTGAAATGTATTAGATATGCAGATGAAAGCCAGTTTGAATTTTAATTAGGTTATGATTATTTATAAATTATTTCTCTTTCCTAAAAACGTTCACTTTTTTTTGTTTTCTCAAAGAAATAACATAGTTATTCTGTGATATTAATTCAAAAAACTTTTTGAGGAACTATTTATTCTCAGAAAGGTTTTTTCAAAAAATTTTCAGTAGAGAATATAGTTTGTTTTTTCTTTTATTTTCTCAGAATAATAGTTCATTGCCTATGTATATTGCATTAATTTATTTAGCTAATAAATGCTTAGCTATCAAATTTTTTTTCAATAACTGAAGCATTTTCTTTATTATTATTAATATTAGGTCGCTTTTCTTTTAAAAAATACTTGGAAAATTGATTTTTTATTGGCTATATATTGAAAATAATCTTTTTTAACACGTTTTTATAAGTTACACTTGTATGTAACGAAATCATTGAACTCGATTTTTACCCGCTTTAAAAGGTCACATTAATTCGAAACTTCGCACACTTGTCAGGGACTGATGACAAAATAATAATTTCATAATTTTGTTCCATTATCCTGATTATTATCCTCGGAAATAACGATTTTCAGATTTGGCGACTAATTCATTATACCGTTTCTAGATTTGGAGACTAATTCCATTTTCCATTTCCAGATTTGGCGACTAATTCCATATAGAATTTGAAGACTTGGCGACTAAAAGATTAAGTTACAACCCTATAGAAGAAAAATCGTTTGCGTCAACAATTTCTAACCATAATATAAACACTTCTCTACTTTTTCTGAAAATGAAAATGAAAAAAAAGAAAAATTATGTTCTAACCCAGCGTTTCTCAAACTGTGGGGCGCGCTCTCCTTGAGAGGGGGGCCCCCCCCCCCCCCCCGCCCCGGCGGGGCCCGCAAGCATATCGAAAATTCCAAAAAAAAAAGATTTAAAATATTAATTTACCGAAAGGAAGCAAAACAAAATACATTGACATGAAAACAAATACAATACATATTTACACTGATATAAGATACTTATAAATGTATCAGTGCAGCAAAAAGTATTTAATAATTGATTTATCAATACTAAATTAAAAGCAAGTTTAGTAATTACTACTGACTTCCATAGGCTTGTCATATACAAAATATAATACATATATTAATAATATGTGCTGTTTATAATATTAAAGTCGCATTATAGCTTTAGCGTCGAAGTATATTATTATTGCATTCAATACATTGTTGTTGTATGGGGATAGTGCGATGAAAATTATGACACACAAAATTGGGTCGCAAATATGGAAAGTTTGAGAAGCACTGTTCTAACCGCGCTAAATTCATAATTAATCCGGCACTTTTCGCGCAGGGTATGTCATACCCACCATCTAGCTTTTTTTCAACGCTCCTTCAAACCTTTTTTGGAAACTAGATAGTTTCTCGTGTAGCTGACTTTAAGGTCATATCCTTAGAGAGGCCTTAGCTTGTAGGCGAATTCTAAATATATATTTTTGGATACCGTCTCTTCGGGTATATCATACCCTGCGCGTGAATCGCCTTTACAGCTCTGAATGCATGTGCACGTTTTAAATCTTCCTTATGCTATGGTGTATTATTGTAGTTATGATGAAGAAATATTTAAGTAATTTAATAGATACAGTATTTAATAGATATAGTACAACAGTATTTTCAGATGGAGAAATTCTCTTCGAGGTTATAATGAGAAAAAATCAAATGATGAACGATACCTCCACTGAAATCCATCCAGATTTAGAAGAGGAATTGAAAAGAAATGTAGAGACAACAACTTTTGGGGATTTTAAAGGAGACAGATGAACTTTGAAGAAAAAAAACTATTGAATAAGAGAAAAAAAGATAATAATAAGAGAATTTAAAAAGATTCAAAAAAGTTACTCATGACGAGATGCCTAATTGCCCTTATGAAATTGACGTGTGAAAAATGTAACTGTATTTTCTACTTTTCCTTCTTTTTAACTTTTGTATACAAATTTTACGGTAAAAACAGAATATAAACACCTTGGGTATGAGATACCCTGCGCGAGAACTTTCAGTCGTTTTCTTCGCGCCAGTGATGTCGGGTTAAAGTCTGTTTTCTAAATTCTCTTGTCGGATATGTGAAATGAAACATCATTCATTACTTCATTTTACCAAAACAGCTGAAAATTCATTCAGAGGTCTCTCACCAGATTAAATAATTTCTCACAAACTCTTCGTTTCAAAAAGTGTACTTTTGTGTCTAATACTGATGCAAGTTTCAGAGAGAATATTGAGCTCTTTTCAATGAAAAATATCACTGACTCAACACCTTCTTTCGCATGAAATATTTGAAACTTAGCTCTTCCAGATTTCCTTCAGTTGGCTGATCCTACGTTTTGCAAACCAGGCCGTATCGACGCACTGATAGGATGCCAATGGGTATTCAAAATTCTAAAAAATGACACATTTAAGATTAATTTATCAATGAATAAATGATAGTTTAAAAAACTAAAAATGCATGCTTTTATTGTAGATCGAACTAAAAAACGAAAGATAAATTATAGTTTAAAAAACTAAAAAAAAAGCTTTTATGTTAAATCGAATGAAAAAGTAAAAAAAATAATTCTCATAAAAAATAATCAGAATGCAGTCTTAGCAAAAATTGGAAAATTGACGATCTAAAAACTTAAAAGCTTTAAATTAATTAGTGTTTACTATTATTCTAGTGTTTATAAGTAGTGTGTTTACATAATGGTATTAACCGATCTATAATTATCTATTGGTTTTTCGATTGGTTCTAATAAAAACATGAGAAAGTCGTTGATAATGCAATTTGAGTTAAAAATTTGAATGTATCAAATAATCCTATTTGAAGAATATAATTTATTTTCTATTTTTAATAACAATTACAAACTCTTATCTCATCCTTCAAGGCCAACTTGATGTTTTTATGACCTTTTTCGATCCAAGACATTTCGATAAAAATTAAATTCTTATGATTTATTTATCAACAATTTTTGAATGCTTTTTTGTAAAGACAAATTGATACTTCTCACCAACGATCGCGTTTAATTTTTAATAACAAGCTAAATCCAGAAGTCAAATTCGTAAGGAAGCATTGACGGAAAGGGCGTTGTCATGGTAACCAAGAGGAAGAAATTGAGTTCTGAAACGGATTTTCTCTCTTTAATAAAATAAGTCCTAAATATCTTTTTGAATTCAACTTAAATAGAAATTTTCACTCTCAATTTAAATCCTAATATAATATTATGGCATGCGAGAAACCTCTCGGTATTTTCTTTTCCTAATTGAAAAAAAAAATACAATGAAAATTAATTTTCATGAGATAAATGGACTAATAAGGTACGTATCTTTTGGAAGATACAACATGTGTTTCGATAAAGTTGAAAGTTATCACTTTTTATTTATAATATTTAAGTTGATTTAAAAAACTAACTTATGTTTAATTTTTATAATAATAATTTTTTGGAAAATCAGAAATAAAAAAAAGTACAGTTTTTAATTCAATTACAAGGATAGAAACGTTTCCTGAAATAAGTGTTTCAAAATCATCTCAAGAACGCATTCAGTGAGAGTCAAAAGGGAAGAGTCACTTTTTATAAATTAAAACAACTGAAGTAAAGCCCAATATAGAAGTTTCAGACTGGAGTTTTTGAAACCCAACATTCGCCAATTCTGTCGAGTGAACGTAGCATTACAAAGCTACACGAAGGCTCTTGGCGACGGACTAGTAAAGAGGACGACATCTGAGCTTGCACTGCCAAAGCTGAAAGTCTTTCCTCTGACCCATTGTATTTCTTACATAATTTTTTATCAGTTTTGATTTTGAAAAGCTCCTCTTAGCAGAAGTGGTACTTACAGGTATTATTAACAAAATTCGAAACACAATGTAAATATTTGGGAAAATTTCTTTCAAATCGTACTCTAAGACATATTGAAACAGTCATTTACGTCTGTAATGGTGTTGGGAAAATGAGAGATCATATTTTGTAATTCTTCATACAATTCGTAAGGTTGGAAGTCACCGTTCTCATCTACTTGCAGGACTGCTTGTAAATCTTGACAGTTTTTCAGTATTTGCTCTTTTGGAATATTTTTTAACTTGTTAAAGCCATAGAGAATGGCAAAATTTTCAAAATGTTGATATAAAGACATAAATCTTGAATTCATATTGCTTATCACAGAATCAATCATGGCATTAAAAAAGTCTGCTTCATACCGGCTTTTGACAGACTCTATAGGTTAATTACCGCCTTCATAATCAAACATTTTTTTTCTTTTTGACTACACTTTCATTTTTAAAATCTTTTGGCAAGTCATAACTGCTTTTCCAATAAACTTACAAGCGTCAGACAAGCAATTTTAGAATCCAGTTTGTCGATGCTCTTTGATCCAGCTACAAAATGTACGCAAATTTTCAAGAGTAATGAATAAATGGACTTGTACAAATTGCCATAATTTGCTTATGGTATTGACACGAGTTAATAACTCATATCATACATCTAATGATACGACAAAAATTCTAAACTGAACACTTCATTTAAAACGGAATCACAATTACTGAGTATGTCAGATTGTTCCGTTTGGTTTTCTATGTACACAACAACATCATTATGCGGCATCCACAGCCTCGATTCTGCTTTAACACTTTGTGTCTGATAAAACTAAGCTTTCATTTATCTTTGATCATTTTCCAGCGTTTGCTGGAACTTGAAAATAGCAAAAAAATCTTCTGAATAAAACCAAAAAAATTTTTTACTGTCTTAGCGAATTAGCTGTGTCTACCAATAACACATTCCAGCTATGACAACTGTAAGGTTTGAAAAATGCCATGGGATTTATTTTTAATATTTGAATTTTAACTCCACTAATTATGCCTACCATACGAGTACTTGCACCATTATCGTATCCTTATCCACAACAGTCCTGAATATCTAAGCCATTTTTCCTAGCTCTCCCAGTATTGCATTGGTCAAATATTCTTTAGTGGTTCCAGTGACAGCAAGAAATCGATCTTTTTCTTCTATATATGTATTTCCAGTTAATGTACTACAATATCCACAATATATTAAGTGTTAAATTCCAGTACAGTCTCTAGTGCAGTCGAGTAAAAAATAAAATTCAGTGGTAACTGTATTTGATATGATTGTGATCAGTTCATCTTGAATATCGTGGCTTAGATAACGGTGTGCAAGTTGTTTATTATCAATGCGTTTTATGTGTTCCCGTAACGTAGGATCATATTTAGACATCAATTTAAATAAGTCTATGAAGTTTCTAGAATTCTTAGTGTCTTGGTCTGCTTTGAGATTTTCTGTGACCTCTAAACGCCAGAGTATGATAGGCTAAGAAATTTATTATATCAATTAATCTCTCAATCTAATTGTACCAATGTTTTTGAGATTCAAGAATTCACTTTTTGTTTTCTCGATCCAATGTTTTTCCGTGCTTTATTCCCTTCTCTAATGTTATCCATTGGAATACATGGGCCATGTGTTCTTTCGTATTCTCATGTTTGTGTAAAATACTACTGAAGTGTTTCCAACCACATCACCCTTCTTGTACCGTTTGAGTTTGTGAATTGACAAATAGTCTGACTGGAAAACAGAAAAATTTATTTTAGAACTTGAATAAACCAATCAGCAGTGTCGTTGTGAGTTTCACCATTATTTAGTTTTCTTTAGAAATGAAAATTGGAAAAATGTAAATGATCATCATCTTTAGGATAATATTCATCACTGATATTTAACTACTGCGTGGGGCCGCTTTGAACTAAATTATGTGACCGGTGAGCATCTTTCATAGGAAACGCTTACAATCCCGGGTCAAAAAATAAAATGCCTGAAAAGTGTTTATTTCACTACTTCACTGTTATTTCTGTTCACAGGAAAGAACTAATCTCAATCTCTTCTTGATTGTGACTTATGTAACTCAACGTAAACACAAAAAAACTCATCGTCAGATTATGATTGCCAAGTTTTTGATCATATTTCTATTTTCGATTTTCATCGTTCGGTATCGATAGTCAGTGCATCTGAAGTAACTTTCGAATTCAACGGAGACTCGAATAAGGATAAATCTTGTTGAGAAATTGAAGGAGCTGATTAATTTGATTCTGTACACTGACGTAGCTAGTTCTGAGTGGGCCCTGTATCAAAATTCCTTTGGGGGCTCTGTTTTTAGGTATGAGAACCCTGTTAGTTGGGCTGTAGTTACACATGTTGGGGCCCCTTTAGCTTGATGGCCCCGTATCATTGATATGGTTGATTCGGCGGTAACTACGCCCCTGTTCTGTACTACAAGATTCAGTCTGACCAACAAATTTCATCATACCTGTACTTTAAACCTGGTTGGACACAATTCTTTCTGCTTTTCTTTTTCTATTTGCTGCACCAGATTCCCCATTTTCTCCGTTTATCTCTATCTCTGTTAGTGCCTCAACCTGACATGATTGATAAATCATGAAAAATATCCAGTACCTCTATTATTTATTCTCACATAAAATACTCTTTTAAAATTTATAATATGATATAGAAACATGAAGTGAGACTGCGTCTGTATGCGATACTTTTATTGGCTTTCTAATGATGGGAAGTCCTAAGATAGCTCCCCGCGGTAGCAGCTTAATTTCAGCTAATGTTGTCAGACTAACTATAAGCGGAAACGACAAAGTTAAGAAATTTTTAATAAAAGAAAATGGAAAACAATATTTTCACGAATTATTTATTCATATGCTTTCATGAACATATCTAATAATAATAATATAAAATAGATATCTTTTTTTAAAAAAAGTCGATATATCAATTTTTCGATATTTTATGGCGAAAAATAGATTGAGTTGAGATTTTTCTAATTTATTAATTATAAAAAAAACTCTGACTTTTAGATTTTCCTTACTTTTCGTTTAATTCATTTTACCTTAGAGGCGCGAGACCCTATGCACAGCGAGGCCGTAGGCGCCTTACGCCGAATCCCTCTGAAATGCATCAGAAATATTGTATTGGCTCATTTGATAGTTTTTGCCTTCTATTTTTTTTTTTTTTTCTACACTAGACATTTCTAAATGATTTTTTCATCATAATTTCAAATATTCTAATATGCAATACTAATGTAATAATTCAAAATGCTACTGTTTTATAATGGAATGACATATTTGTGTAACAAAATTTGTTACTAAATTTTTAAAATACATAGTATTTAAATAACTAAAGTCATTTTTTGAGAAGAAATATAATCTGAATAGCAGGATAATCTGCATAAAATAATTGAGTAAATTGCATAACATATGTTACAATGAATCAATTATCGTGAAATATTACAAATTGCAAAGAATTTTGATGTCTGTTCTACCGATTCAAATTTTGGTGAAAAAACTTCCAATGATATAAGGAAAACAGCTCTTTTTACTTTTAAAACATAAAGTACCTTTATTAATGAATTTTTTTTAATGTATATTCAGAAGCCTTTTTACAACTGCACAGCTAAAGACGATAGCGTAATTCAAATCTTTTTAGATATATCACTATAAGAGTTTTTAACAATTATAATATTTGATATTAATCGAATGTTTGAAAAAAGTAGTATTTATTACATCTATATATGATTACATGTACAGTAGAACGTTTTTATCCGAACCAATTGGGACCGGACACCGTTCGGATGCGCTATTGTTCAGATAACCGAAAACCTAATGTGATCCATGCATTATATGAAACCGGACACTATACGAGTACTGAAAATCATCACATAAGGGAAACGAAGAAAAGCAAAAGAGGTCCAAAATGTCGCAATTTTACCTTTATTGTGGAAGATAATTACTTATTTTTCGCTGTACCATTGTACATCGTTTTTTTCCCTGCATGGTCTCTGATTCTCTTGAACAACAGTAAAGCAGAACAGCACTCTGATAGTTGTTCGTACCACTCCATAGCTGTCTCCAACGCAGAAAACGTGCCAGCATTTGATGGATCCTTGCTTTCGTTGTTGATGTTGTCCTCGTCTTCATCCGTTTCATCGTCGACAGGGTAGGATTCTTCTTGCACGGAAGTCACAATCTCGTCATCATTTACCATTTGAAATCCACAGTCTTCTGCATCGCATGCCATCCAGGTTTCTACATCGTCATCGCATTCTTGAAATCTTGAGATCGATTGGACAAAGTCGGTAATCTCCTCCCTGTGATACACCCCCTCACTTGGAAACAAACTGACCTAATATTCCGCGCAGGTGTTTACCAAATCACACAACTGAGAATTCCCCAAATATCCCTGACTTTGGTTTTTCCCGTCACTTTCGGAATCACGCGAAACAACTGCTGAGCATTAAACTGTTCGAAAACGTATTCATATACAGTAGATGTAGTTGACAAAAAAAAATATAATAATAATAAACAAATAAAAACTGGTTAGGATATTTGACGCTCCCGATAATAAACGTTCGGATAAACGACGTTCTACTGTATGTACAAATAAAGAGCTTTGATTCAGAGAATGAACAGAAATCTAAAAATACAACAGGTATATGAAAATATTATGTTCAAATATTTCAAATAGAATCTCCTTGATGAAAGAGAGACTAACTACATGCTGTCCTTTAGAATTCTTTCCTATCTGTTGATCAGGGGGGAAAATTCGAATCAAGCTTCATGAAAAAAATGACTCAAACTAATTCCCATTTCATAATTTTAAATAATTTCCTTTTTCCAAAATGCAATTTTAAGAATATGAGTAATTCTTTTTTTTAAATGTGCTTATTTGTTCTTATTTTAGTATTATGACAAACTACAAAAAAGAGAAAAAAATCATTGTCATTTGCTTGGAATTCCATTCTCAGATTTGTTAATTGCGTCCTTTAAAGATATTTCAAAAATCAGCTACCAAATGTAATGACATTTTTGTATCATGTAAAAAAAGTAAAATATCGGATGAACTTCGAATGTTTTCTAAAGGTGTTGGAATTAAAATTTACATTCCATATTCCTAATGAGAAAATAGGAGAGAAGATAATGTTTTTTTTTTCTTTCTCCTCATTAAACCTACTGTCCCTTGTGATTCTGAGGAAGCGTTTTGCAAGAGGCAGGCTTAAGAAACAATGCTAAAGGATGTTGAACTGCTTCTTTTTCTTGGCCTCATATTGCGAGTACAGATAAATTTTCGGAAGAAATTAGAATTTCGTAGCTGTACGGGATTTAATGACTATTTTTCTTAAGTAATTAGGAATCTCCATTTTATTATTCAATAAGGAAATCCCATTCGAAATATTCATTAGACAAGCAAAAAAGGAAATTTTTTTTAAATGAAATCATTTTGATTACTGATCTTTCCGAATGAAAAAGTTGAAAAATTTTGTACCAATCGATACAGTTTGTCTTTTTCTGAAGAAGTGCCGCTGAGAAGTCAATACTTATATTTATCAAATCTTTCAATTATTTTACAGAGTTGTCGTTTTCTTGACGTACGGGATGCACATTGTGTGAATCCTTTAGAAAACTCCAAAAATATTTCAAATGAAATTTCTAGTTATTGCCACACTCTCTGTTAATGTTTCGAAACTACATAAATTTTTTGAAGAAAACATCAATTTGAATTTCCTCAATCACGGTATTGATGTAAAATATCACCGTGAAGCATACAGACTTTTGCCTTCACTATGCAACATTATTCATCCAAAATATTTAACAAAAGTTCAGAAAATGAGTTTTTAATACTAACATTACTCTACAAGATTCAGTTTCTAAGTGAATTTATTTCAAGTCTTTGAATAAAAGGAAAATTTAATCTATTTCTAACTGATATGGAAAAAAATGATTTCACAGATTCTTAAGTATACATTCGTAATCAAATGAATATTTCTTTAAAATTAAAGTAAAAGCTAAAAATTTTAGCTACAATATTTATCTGGAAAATATTTCTTTAATAAATTTAAGATACATAGCAAAATAATTAATAATTGTTTTAATAGTCACTTTTGAAAGGATATTTTTAATTAAATCTTAAATCCCGATTTTATATTACTTTGACTTTTTGATGACTTCCTACACTTCTGAATAATTATTGTTTTTATCTAAATGAGATTTTCTATTAAAACAGTCACTGAGATGAAAGTTGTAAGAATTAAGATTTTTTTAAAACTTCAGAATAGTTTGACTTAAAAAAAACACACGTTTATATTTGGAAACATAACAAATAACAAGTAGAATTTAAATGGTTCATTTAAAAAAATAGGTGGAAAAATTGGAAAGAAACATTAAATGAATAAGATACGACGACTTATTTTAAAACTCCTAATTTTGGTGTGCAAAATTCACTTAACTTGGATTTCAGTCCAATACACTCAAATAATTTCATTCTATATGAGAAATAATATTTAAGTGAAATTGTGTTTCATTTTTTAAAGGAATACTGTCTTCCTTTTGAGTTTTTTTAAATGAAATATTTTGGTTTAATTGTTTTATAGCCAATGTTTTATGTAAAAAGAAAATTATTACTTTTGTAATTTTTCAAATGAATATATTTGAATAAAACACACAAAATAAGATTTCACACTTGAAATGCATTTCAGTTTTGTTTAACCCGCGATCACTCGCGCGGGGTGTTCTGTACACCCCAGCAACAAGAAAATCCTCCCAGGATTCTAAAAAGAATGCGAAGAACCACGATTTTCTCTGTAGCTGCACATTTTAGGTCATTGAACCTTCAGGCCTGATGCACTCTCTCTTTCTCGAACGATTGGAATGTAATGACCTTCAAAAGTTTATCTGAGGGGGCTGAGAATTCCCGCGATAAGTTGATCATTTGTATACAGTTTGCTCTGAATGTTTGGAAAATGATTAAAATATTATTTTTCTATACTTTCTACAATCATCATCTCATTAATTATAAAGTATATTTATTACTGGTATATACGTTTTATACTGGTTTATGAAAAATATAAAATTATGTGTTTTGAAATGAACATTTTGTATATTTAGTTTAAATTAATGTGTTAGTCTCATTTGTATGCAATAATTTAAAATTTTATTTGTATAATACAAAAAAACATCTTGTACTATATAAATATGTATCATAATGACTTAATGTTATTTTCATAATTAAATACACGTGTTAAAAATGTGGGGTGTTCTCTACACCCCGCGAGTAACGACGGTAGCAAAAACAGGCGCGAGTGACCGCGGGTTAAGTAGTTTTCGGATATTATACATTACAGTAATTCTCAAACTTTCTTCTTGATGTCATAATCTCTTGAATGATGTACCTCTGGTAAATATTTTTTTAAACTAATGCAATACTTATAAAATACGATACATCTAAAAGGTAATTTTCGAAGACGATATTTTTTTCTGTGCTGCATGTATGGTTAAGATATTTTGACATAAATATTTGGTAATTCACAAGCATTTAATAACAGGGAAGTCTAAAAAGACTGGATTGCAAAATTGATCCTTTCTATTCAGACTTTTTTTTACACAAAATCCTATATACATCAATAAAATTTATGAATATCTATAAAAAG
>BMAV01007630.1:150024-186297 GCA_019973955.1 Trichonephila inaurata madagascariensis
CAATAAGGTAGAATTATTATCATGTTAAAAATTCTTTATAATAAATAAATACATAAAATGGCACGTTATATTATATATCTGAATATCAAATAACAAATCTAGATGAAATCTCTCTTGATCTTCCTAAAGAACTTTAGATGGTATTAGGAAATTATATATGTGAAATATATTTTATAGCAATAAATATTTATAATTCTTTCCAAATATATAGCTTGAATCTTTGGATTCAACTGAGTCGCTAACAGAGTTTTATTACATTGGTGTGTAACTTCTGATCTTAAAAAAATAATTAAAACGAAACGAAACTCTCTTCTGGACTTATGAAGCATTTTATTAAGCTTTATAAATTATTCTAATTAAAATGATCTGCCTTGGTTTTGTTTTGAAAAAAAACCCATTAAGAACTCTTGATTTAGATTAATTAGCAATTCGAAGGAACTAATTCTTGGTTCCATTACTCTGATTCTGTTTGGATCCAATGGAATCCAATTCTCTTTCTGTGTCGAAAGGGAGTGAGTGACTTTCAAGTAGCTGCCACTTGAGAGCATGTTCAGGTGAAAATGTCACTGGACAACGATATTGAAAGGGGTGATGGATGATGTGTCGCACAGGAAATGACATCTCCAGTACACTCATACACCATCAATTATATTCTCCCGTATTTATTACTTATTCTAGAATCACTTTTCACAATGAAATTTTCGTCTCCACGTAACCGGGTGTGAAATGTTTTGGTAATGGCGATGCCTTTAGCAAGATTAAGTTATTATTTTTTCACTATTTGTACTTAGCCCTTGCTCTGAATTATGTTTTAGAACTGACTCGCGCGTTATGTGTGTGTCTGCTTTTGGTACATAAAAAGAAAATGCTTAAATAAGTAGTTTGGATTAAAAATAATTTTAGTAATTGATTAAAAATATAAAATTTATAGTAATTAATATGTTTTAAACATTGTTTTAAGAATATATGATGGATCGTATATAAATAACCCAAAGGCTCGTAATTTTTAATCCAGAGAAGAAAACTTCAATAGACTAGAACAAATATTTTCAACAAATAAACATGGTTTTTAATGACATATTATGTATTAAAACATTCAGATTATTAACTTTATATGATTATAAATTTTAACTAAGTTAAAAGGACAAAAAAAAGAAAGATTTGGAGAACATTGCTTATCGATCTTCAAATATTGTTCATGTCTATTTTGAGATCGAATTTTTGATGTATGAATGTTGTTGATGTTTGTCAACTTTTTCTGTAATGTTAATTTTTGTGAATTACTTAGATGGATATTTCTTGAAAAATGATTGGATTTTTTAAATTACATTTGGCCGTAAAATGTCATAATAGATGGGGTCATTCGAATTGTGGATGAAAATCTCGTCCATTTGTAGGAATTCCCATCTTGGTGTCGAAAAATAATATACCACACATGTTTATTTCTTCTTGAGTTTTCTTTCAGCGTAATCAACTCAATATATATGATAAATGATCTTTTCAAACCATCTTTACTTAAAATACGCAACATAGGTTCTTTTTAACTATAGTTTAAATATTTCAAAGCATTTTAGAGATCTATTTCCAAGTCTTTTCTTTTAGCTTAAGTATTAAATTTTTTCAATCGATGTAAATTCTTGAAAATCCTATTATTCAAATTAAAACGTTTAAAAAAATTTTTTTACCGAGCCAGAATCAAACAAAAGATAGAAACTCAAGGAAAAGAAGAAATTTCCGCTCCCATTTTCTTCGGCAAATGTAGTTTATTGGTATTCTGTTCATTCAGGTGGAAAATTCTGAGTCAATTTATCATCCTCAAGAAATACCATTTGCATCTCTTCCTGGATGATTAGAAATTTTGAGCTGTTTCCATGTAATAAGACTTCTGCTCATTAGCAGATCCCATCTATACTTGTCAAGATTGTCCAGATGTATCTCCAAAAAAAAAAAAGAACCGGCTTATTCTTTCCTATGCCTAGGACAGTGATGGGAACCCCCACAAGCTTTTGAACTGACCAATGATAGCTAGGCTTGTTTACGCGGGTTTATTTAGATTTTCTAATTCGTGTGGATTATTTATATTCTATTTGTATTTTTTCAAGCACTGCATTGGCACAAAAGCAATTTAAATGCTGTCTATAATCTTCAGTTGGATCATTACAGTTCCAAAGTTATGCAAATGACAACAATTGTATACGAAAGTATGTAGTATTTGAAATAAAGCAAAAGTGATGTATATTTATGTGTATGTATATTAGGCATGTTAATTCAAAATTTCTGCTCAAATTGTTGTGTTCTAAATATAAATATTTTTAAATGTAACCCTGTATTATATCGGCGGTTAAAAAATTAAAAACAGGCCATATAAGTTCCAGGCCATATCAAGCTGAATGGTTTAATAAATCTGGTGTGATTGAAAGGGATAAAATGGTTATATGTGTAATTTGTCGTGGAAAAGTGACTTCACATACGTATAATATATAAAAAAAACATTGTGAAACATTGCATTCAAATCTCGGCATGTCAACAGATGAAGAAAGAAAAACAGATTTTTTTCTAAAGAAAATAAAAGAGAATTTTTCTCAAAGCAGTGTTTTAAAAAGTTTTTTGATTCCAAAAAATAACACGAGAGCTGCTATTTTTCAAGATGCTCATTACATTTCTCACCACGGAAACTTTTCAGAAGAAAAATTTGTAAAAAAAGCGTTTTAAGAATGTAGTCCTACATTGTTTGCTGATTTTAAAGAAAAAGACTTGATTATAAAGCGTATAAATGAGATTTATAAGTCGCAATATAACTAAAAATCAAGTAATAGAATTATAAAAAATTATTTTTTCGCAAATACATAACGACTTAAATTATGCAGAAATGTATTCAAATTCATTAGATGAGAGTAATGATGTAAATGGTTATGCACACAATTAGCAGTTTGTGCTCGCTATAAGTACGGAAATATAATGAATGTGAGTGAGTGAATATTAACGTCGTACTGTTCAGCTACACGAGGGCTTTTGGCGACGGACCACGTAATTTTGAACCATGGTCAAGTGACGTGGACGACACCTGAGCTGGCACCACCCTCTCCTAACTACCACACCACACCAAAGGTAGGACGTTTCAGCTCTCGACAAATTTAACGTGCATCGCTGCCCTACACAGTGGGTCTTTAGTGGTACTGGTCTCGAACTCATAACATTCCTGCCATGATCCGATACCTTGACCACTGGACTACCGCAGCCCTGGAAATACACTGCTGGCCACAGTAAATGCAACACTAAGAAAGACAAGAGATAGCATAACAAAATTTATTTTGTAGATAACATGTTGACCAAGTATCAAATGATTAAATTCATAGATTTCTGTAAAGTGCGTTCCTGCCAGAATCAGTAGCCAGATTAGCCGCCATTGTTGGAGATCACCGCGGCATTGTTTCAAAGAGACTTTGGATGAATTCTTGGGGTACAGCAGACCAAGCAGCTTACACATGCTGCCAAAGTTGATCTGGTGTGGCAGCTGGGGGTGTAATCTGGGTCAATCGTTGAGCAACCATGGAGCACATGTTTTCTATGAGCGAAAGATCCGGAGAGCGAGCCGGCCAAGGAAGCAATTCAATCTGGTTATTGACGAAGAACCTTTGGACAATGCGTGCCACGTGTGGTCGCGCATTATCCTGTTAAAATACGGCTGTGGCCAAGACCTGAAGGTAAGGAAGGACAACTGGCTCCAACACCTCGGAGATGCAGCGCCGACTGTTTAAAGTACCGGCAATGCGTACTGGAGGAGTGTGAGAGAGTGATATCCAACCCCCAACCCCCCATACCATAATACCGGGTACAGGACCAGTGTGGCGGTGCATAACGCAACTGTTCAGCATCCTCTCTCCTCGGTAATCATTTGCATATCTCACCTCCGCTAATGCATGTTGTAAATTTCATGTTATTTTCATGCTTCCTTCAGGGTGTTGCATTTACGGTGGCCAGCAGTGTACAATGAAAGGAGGGTTAATAAAACTAATAACGTTGAAAAGAAGTGTACCGATCTTGATATTTTTAAAGAATTTGATATTTCATTTAAAGAAATAGATATTGACCTTCAGAAAATAGTTTCTGCAACAACAGACGGTACACCTAGTATGGTAAGGAAAAACATTGGATTTATTTAGTATCTTAAGCAAAATATTTCACATTCTGTGATTGAATTTCATTGTATAATACACCAGCAAATTTTGTGTGTGAAGCTTGGTTTAAAAAACATTTTCCAGAGTATATGTCATTGTAATTAAAAATGAACAACTTTATAAACGCAAGAGCTCTTTATAAATGGCTCTTTAAAGTATATAAGAGCTCTTTAATTTTTTAGCAGTGTGCACATTTCTTAAACTAAATTGAATGTCAATATTCAGGGATTTTGGCATACAACACAACGTGCGATGATTTACTTTCGGTCAAGTCCTTGATTGCTTTGTAACGTTATTAGAAGAAAAGCTTTTTTTTAATTGAAAAAAAGACAATAGTTTCAATGAATTATCCAGTATACATTGGTTAAATGATGTAATATTTTTATGCGACATCACTCAACATTTTATTGAACTGAATAAAAAACTTCAAGGATATGGACCAATTGTTTTAACGATGTTTGAAAATATTAAAATATTTATGACGAAACTTGACATCTTTACTAAGGATTTGGAAATGAAAATCATGAAATATTTTCCTCAATTCCAAAACATTTTGAAAACACAATAATTTTTGAAAACTCCGTTGACATTCAAGAAAATGCAATTAAAAAATATTTAATGATTATGCAGGAAGTAAAACAAGCTTTTGAGGAGAGATTCAATCCATTTGAAAGTTTGGAAAATAAATTTCACTTTATTTTCTATCCATACAAAACAGAATTTGAAATAACCGAATTTATGTGGTTAGGTATCAGAAATTTAGAAATGGAATTAATTGAATTTCGAAGCAACTTAGAGTGGATTTCTGAAGGAACATTGTCCGAAAGTAAAGAGCAGATCCCACAGTAAAAATTGAAAATATATTATACAATTCCTTACTAAATCATTTTATATCAATGAAAAAGGCTCTTTTAATGATGTTTGGGTTCGAGTGAAAAGTTGTTTTCTCCAATGAACTTTGTAAAATCTTCTAATAAAAATAGACTTGACAGGGAATTAATTGCGAAATGCGTTACATTACTGAATACGAAATATGAACCTAATTTTAAAAAAACTATCTGAAAAGAAACAGCAACAGATTTCTCATTAAGGTATCCGACTACGTTCGGAACCATGATTTTAGAAAAGTGCATAAATGTATAATTTTCATGATATTTAGTGTCCCTTAGATTATAATACATGTATAAAATTGTTTTAAGTACATTATGACAAAAAAAATTATTTAAATACAATATTTTGGCAAAAACGTAACTTAGAATAACCTTTTTTCCAAATGTTCTCCTTTTGTAAAAAATGCTTCTATTGTATTAATATTTTGCCTGTATATAGCTCAGACCTCCGTTCAGAGGCTCAACTATGATTTTTGAAAAATTCACATTATTTTCAGAGTTACAACCATTTGAAATAATTATCAGCGTATTTTCTTAAAATTTCTCCCTTCTGTTTTCGTAAAACATGGATAAACCGACTTCCAAGTGATGCGTTTCAAAAATTCTAGTTAAGCCTGTGTACAGAGATCTGAGCTATATACAGGCAAAATATTAATACAATAGAAGCATTTTTTACAAAAGGAGAACATTTTGAAAAAAGGTTATTCTAAGTTAATTTTTTGTCAAAATATTGTACTTAAATAATTTTTTATTGTAATACTATTCTTAACCCAATTTTATATACATTGTCTAATCTAAGTTATGCTAAATATCATAAATATTATCCATTTACACGCTCTTGCCAAATCACGGTTCCGAACGTAGTCGGATACCTTAAATACTTTATAATTAATTTTGTTATACATATATATATACTAATAAATAATATTTCATAATATATATTGTATGCAATTTTGGTTACTCCTTGTTCATTGCAACACTTATTGCAATTTGCACCAAACACTTAAGAACTTTTAACCCCACTAAAAACTTTTAAATCGTCAAACCACGTCCATTTTTACCCATTAAGCCAATTGAATTTCAAAAATGTTTAGTTTTAAAAATACTCAGTTAAAAATTTTTAAACTTAACTCTGGTGCAAATAGGCATTAGTGACCCACGAGCTAGTACTAAAAAAATATGAACAAAATTTGACCCACGTCTCCAAAAGGTTCACCATCCCTGGCAACATATGTGAACTGTTTCGGCCAATGGCTTTGATGTCGCTACACCTTTTCTTTCACCGGCATACAGATCATCTTTAGTCCCAACGCTCTATATGAAGTAAGCTTTATGGGACAGTATCGATTGTTTGGGTTCCCCACTCCCATCTGCGACAAATTGAATGGAGAGTAATGTCGGCTTGTCAGGACAAGGACATACCCTCAGTGGAAAATAAGAGTTGTCGCCTCCAGAGGGTGAACACGAGGCCGTTTCGTAATGGGGATCAGACATATTGTTTCCACGCACCAATGGACAGTGAGAAGAGCCGGGTGCAGATCTGTTACATTAAGAGGTGATTGGGGATGTGAAAGTTGGAGTACCCATGGAGTTGAAACGGGTCGGCTCGGATCTCTTGCCTTTTCACGAAATGACTTCGCTTTCAAGTTTCGTGCTCTTCAAAAACACGGTTGAGTTGGCGGGGGCCTCAAGGAGATTAAACGACTGGAGCTGAAATTCAACTGGATTTTTTCTATCAACGGTTTTATTTTTTACTCTAGAGTAAAATATATTTCTGGCAATTAGTAGTCTGATCCCTGACGATACCGAAGTAAAGTTACGGGGTCATGATGGTATAAAGCAAATATTCAAAATCACTACATTCCCAAATTTTGAATAATTTCAAACTAACATAGTAGTTTGCTACGTTAAAAAACTATTAGGGTTGAATAGATTCTGCATATAAGAGAGAGAAGAAATTTGGAGACCTAGCGACCGAGTCGCGATTCCACGCCACAGGTCCGAGGATAAAACCTCGGTCTGGGCATTGTCCACTCAGCATTTCATCCCTTCAGTGAGTCTCGTTAAATGAATAACAAGCTTGCTCGCGATCACAACCCTGGGGGGGGGGGGGTCGCATTAGATTGTCCACTCGACTGGAACATCTGCTCATGCACCTCAGGACCAAGGTCACGAAAACTGAGATTGGCACAGTAGGCCTTGGTCCGCCATGGGCAGTTACGCAACTGAGTTAAGCTTAAGAGAAGAAATTCACAGTTAAAAAGTAATTGATAAACGTGTTTAATTATTGGATGTAAATAAGTCAACCAATTAAGGAAGACTAAAAAAAATTAATCAGGCACATAAGCTAAATTTTACAGGTAAATTCAGCTCTAACGTTATCTTTAATTTTTGAAAATAGCTAGCTGTGTGGCGCAGTTGGACAAGTTTGCGAGTTCAACCCCGGCCCAAGTCGATGGATTTTCATGATGCAGAAAATCGACATTATCCATGTCCTAGGATTATGTGGCAGGTTAAAGACCTCTAGAGTGAATATTTGGCTTGGAGACTCACAGCAAAACTTAAATTCCTCATACAATTTCGCATCGTTAGAGCTCAAATACTTCCCTCTGAGAAGGAAACTGTGTGTCAAAATAACATTGCGGCAATTAGTATCCACGTTTATCGCGATGTGCTAAAAAGTGATACCAGCTCCTGGGGAATGTACTACCTTGGTTATCCTAAATTTTGGAAAAATCACAAAAACGACGACAACTCAAAAAGTTATGCGTATAATTTAATGAACCTTATACATATTGTACAACATACAGGAAGGTATAAAATATATATATAGCATACGAGGAAATTACCAGACAATTATGGTGTTTTAGAAATTAGCATATGTATAAAATAAACAAATCAGATGTGTCAATTTGGTATAGGAAAAGAACCTTTAATAAGGGGCATATAATTCCTCCTGAGAAGCAATACAGTACATGTATAGATGTGTGATGCTCACAATTATGTGGTCTACTAAATATGTAGGAAGTGCGAACCATTGCTCTTCCAAGGCAGTTGAAAGCGAGGCTAGGGTCCTCGGTGGGGGATTGAGAGGGATCGTCCTAGAGCCTCTCAAATATGCTCGATAGGGTTAAGATTGAGCGCTGAACTGTTTCCTGCTCAAGAGAAGCATTCACGATACGAGCTCTGTGGGGTCTCGTATTATTATCCTGCAGCATGAAAACATCACCTATTGCCCGGTGCGTACCTAAGCTTCCAGGATGTAATCTCTATAGGCTAGAACTCTATAGGTGTGAGCATTAACATTTCCACTGGAAAAGATGTGAGCGCCCACCCAAAGAGATACCACCCCGAACACAGACACTACTTGATCCGTATGCATCTGTTACATGGAGGTGTCATTGATAATAACAAGTTCCAGGTTAGTTCCAAATGAAAATACACCCATCGCTTTCAAGGCTAAATCTGTAAAGAGGACAGCCTTCCACTGATCACGCGTCCAGTGGACATGCATAAAGACCACGTTCGTGAAGCCTTCGACGCACGGTTGTCCAATCTCCCGGAGCTTGCAGCGAAAGAGGAGCTGAGTTCAGCCGGAATTGTGGTTCTATTCCTTCGTGTACAAAATGACAGATATCGGCACTTGTGGTCGTCCTTGGCTGAACCTTCTGGATGCTGAATCCGTTGTAAAAATTGTTGCCTAAGTCTATGAATCACAGACTGACTCTTAATCAAACATCTTTTGTCGGACTTTGTCTTCCCTCTAGTCTCCCAATAACTCATCAAATGATGCCAGGAGGTCTTTGTAACCAGATTTCTAATCTCAGACAAGCAGCAACTATTGCCGCCTTGCTCTGAGACATTTATTTTAACGCTTTTCGCAAATGACGTATTCCTAATACATGGCCAATATTCTGCATAATGTATTATCATTCAGAGAGAAGCTCCTTTTACTTACCAACATATTCTAATTTCATTGCGATTGGCTTAATTTAGGGCGAGTTATCGCTATTTTTTGTGATTTTTCCTTAATTTATGATAACCAATGTAAGTCTGCAATGGTAAAATACCAATCCGCAACCCCATTTGAAAAAAAATATTTTAAACTAATTTATTATATTTTTTTCGGTCTTACTATCTCTCTGTATATTGATATACAGGGTGTTGCCAAATTCAACCGAGAAATTTAGAGGGGGGATAGTATGCAGCATGGGTATGACAAATCAACATAAAACATGGGGTCGCGAACCACGTTGAGTCGGTGTAATTCGCAAAAATAGTTATGAAGGGTGTGATGTCGAGTAGAATATAAAGGGACATTAACACTATAGCATCCATCAGTGTCAATTTGACACCAGAGCCTGTTTACTTAGTTCTCCTTTCCGCATTTTTGCAGGGAATTTGTAAACTTTTAGTGACTTTTAACAATTTTTCCTGGTGATCACACGCAAAAAGTTTTGTGGTTCTAGGTTACATAGGAGTGATTTTCCAACTAAATATACCTAGAACGTCCGCTGGTGTTATTTCGGCATCAAGGCAATTTATCGTTATGAAAAGCTGCCGTTCAACAAAATATAGCCAACAAAGTAGATAATATTAGTAAACCAAACTTCTCAAGGTTCTATCGCACATTTTTTTTTTTTTACCTTGAATACAGTATTATTGAGTTCACAGTGAAAATGAATCAATTATTCTAAATTGTTGTGTCTAAGTGTTTCGTTACATAGTATTTGCTTATCTGCTCATAAAAAAAATTTCATTTGATTTTCGAACTTATTGCAGAACAGACACCATGAAATGCGATGGCTCTTAGTAACGGTCTAACACCTGATGAAGTTGCTAATTTCTTGCAAGAGCTTTCTGAGAATGAATCGGCTCTAATTTTTAGATAGCGATGAAGACATAAGAAAGAAAGAAAAGAAGAAAATGCAGATGTAATTGATAATATTCCAGTAAATCCTGATATATATATTGCTAGGGATAGCACTTAATGGATTCCGCATAATAGTAATGTTCCTGGCAAATTTGTGACTCGAAATGTTTTGCGACAAAGCAGTGGTTCAACATGCTTCGTGAAACATAATGTCAACATCAGTGTTTTATGATATAAAGGGTCATAAAATATGTTAATTACATGAAATAATATTAAAAAAGTCTTAAAACTGAACCCTACTGAACAGTAGTCCAACAATTATTTAGTTAAAACAATTATTTTATACATATTTTATATCGCGGTGTCAAAGGGACACCGGTAGTCGTTTAAGGGAAGTTTAAGGGAAGTCGAAATCCCGGACGTTCTGGTGTTAAGAGGTAAGAAATACATTTATTAGATGTAAAGCATGAACAATCCCCATCACAGCTCGACGTCAGACAACAAATCATTGTCACAGGAATTGTTCAAAGTTGCGGCCTCGTAGGTCATAGTACAGCCAACACCACTGGACGAAGGATACGTTCATTCAAATCCGGCGATGTATGCTGAAATGACGATGATCCTTGCCTTGAGATCCTTCACAATAGCCTCATACACAAGCGATTTCTTATAACCTAAGAAGAAGAAATCTAAGAGCTGAGGTCTGGGGAGTGTGGAGGCAAAACAACAGGGTTTTTTTCACCGCGTCCAATCCATCTCCCGGGATATGTAGAATGCGGGTGGTTCCGCACCAGATTCGAAAAATGTGATAGTGCATTACCGTGCATGGACCACACATTCTGGTGCGTAGTAGCCGCTACTCCCTGCATCAACTCCGGGAAAAGTGGGATATTTGCATATGTGTAGGTTTCTGCAGACGATACTCCAAATCCTCTTATTTTTGGGCTCCTGGTCCTCTCGACGACTGCTATTATCGTGATTTTCACCGATTCAATACATTTTGCGACCCATGTTCTATGGTAATTTGTTGTCACTATGCTACATACTATCCCCCCTCTGAATTTGTCAGTTGAATTCGGCAACACTCTGTATACAAGCATATATATATTTGTGTGTGCAAATGCAGTGAATTGATTAGTTCAACCGCCAAATTCACTAATCACAATCGCTGTTAATTAAATTGTTTTTATAAAGAATAATTGAATTAAGACAGAATTCTTGTTTTTAAGTCTCTCAACACAATTTTTTTAATCCTTATGTTCTTTAAAATACCAAGTTCTTAATTTCAGATACACTCTTTTCATTCAGAAGCAGATTAACAATAGCTACTTTCTGGCAATGAATTTTGTAGAGAAAAGTGCTTGGCCTTAGAAAATATAATTAATATATAACATTCGTGGTTTTTCCGCTCATTTCTAATAACAAAATTTAATCAAAATAAATGTTCAACAAGTTTTAATCCATGTCCAGCTGAGATCAAAGGCATAAAAGTGATTCATTGTTAAACTACAATTTATGAGATAATTATTTTTGTGGCATCATTGTAACAAGAAAGCCCTTGAATGACGATTAGAATTCGGCAAATCAATAATATTCATGTTACGGAAAATATTGAATAAAATGTATGGATCATTTTACCTTCAATAAGTCACACAAATTTTAAGTAGTTGGGTTTAACGAAAAATAGAGTAAAATAAGGAACAAAATCATTTCAATGACATCATCACTTTATGAGTCTCAACAAGGTGCTCGAGAAATAGAAATAGGAAACAGCCGTAGTGTAACACTCTTAAAAAATTAGTAGCATCAGATAGCATTTCAACAACAACAACAAATTGCTTGCTAATGTCGAGAGAATTCTTTCATTGTTCTTACAATTAATGTACTGAGACATATTTCTCCATTCCCATTGCAGCTGTTTTTTGTTCAACCATCCTATCGGGAATTCGTTCATCGTATGTGCAGTCAATTCAAGGCTATGGAATTTGCCTGGAATCTTTCTCACAGCACTAACAATGCACATCAAATCAATTGTAATGTTTCTTAAAGCATTATTCATTCCATTTCTTAGATTTTCATTTCAGCAAGGAAAACTAAAATTCATTCAATTGAATCTTTCAAAAGTTAGAAATCCTAGATCACACTAAGGGCATTATGTAACATATTTTAAGCTAACTATAATATTACTTGCATATCTTATTTGAATCATTTCATTTGGATAATATTACTTTGACATTTTTCTTCGGATCAATGTTATATTTTCCCCCCATAATCACCACTCTACTTTAGGAACTCCAAATATATGACACTGAAATACGTTTTCACACCCGAGGCCACAAAGATAATCCTTTAAATTTGCTATTGAAGGTTCGATATTTTTTTGTTAGTATTATTGATGAATTAGGATTTGAATGCTGGGTATTGATTACCGGATTTGAGGCTTCACCACTGTAAAGAAAAGTTGGTTCTAGTCCAAAGCATCTGCGAGTAATTTTTAAAATTGAATTGATTACCATTTGAGATATATATTTATTTCTTTTGAATTTGTTTAAAAAATGGAATAGAAAATGGTCATAAGTGTTTACCAGAAAAATAATGATAAGATAGGAAGACTTAAATATTTAATCAGTTATTTTTTGCCAAATATGTATTAAAATATTAATAAAGAAATGAATACAATGTTAATCTGATGATTTTATGAATTTTTTCCCTGAAAAAAAAGATTCATTCAAAGAATTTTAGTTATTCATACAGCAATAATTTTAAGCTTTTAACGCTATCCTCGAAATTTAAAAAAGAACTCTGTGTTTAGAGAACATAGTAATTAAATTTCTTAAAGAAAAAAAGGACCACTTCCGAAAATGCGGACTTACAAAATGCACGAGAAAATTCTCAGTGGAATTTTTGAATTGAACAATTTCTTACAATTTATAGTAAAATCAGTTAATTACTAAATAATGATTAACTGCTATTGGATTGCTTGGAAAATAATTTCGTTCTTCTCATCAGAAGACTCATTTGTATTTTTACACGGTCCATTTCACACGTAAGCAACATCATATATTTTGACAGCTGTTTGTGAGAAACAAGATTTTTTTGTGAAAAAGTTTGTTTAATTTGGTGCAATAATTTTTGTTTAGTACCTCATCAAATATTTTCGGCATATTTTATTTTTTTATTACCGAACAAATAAAATATTATTCAAGCAAGAAAAAAAATAATTCGATGTGTATGAAGATGATAAAATATCAGTGCAAATTTCGTTCTGGCCATTGTGTGATGTTGAAGATACTCCACGTTCCAGACCAGTTGAAGACAAAATAAAAAAGTTGATTGATGCAAGCCGATGAGACACAAGAGATTGCTAAGGGATTCAATTGATCAAATCTGATTATTCACGAAATGCCGTGACTTAATTTCAAAACGACATATGGATTCCTCAGTACTTTACAGAAAGAAATTTGCTCCTTTGTTTTCAAACATCAAGAAAATCAGTGGCGTAACGGAGAAAATTAGGGGCGCCCGCAAAGGCCGGGTTCCCCCCCCCCCCTCCCCGCAATGCGGGGGTGTACGTTACGCCAATGAAGAAAACAATTCATTTTTTAAACAAATCGTCACTGAGGATAATAAATGGGTTATCCACAACAACGTTAAACGCACTACGGAGAAACCAATATTTATAAAAAAAAAGACTATTTCAAGGAGAAAATATTTTTTTCTTAACTTCTACCGGATAATATCACGATTAATTTTGATGTGTATTGCCATTCATTAAGTGATTGAATTAAACGGAAAAGGGCAGAAATGATCATTAGACAAGATATAGTGTTCCACCAAGATAATACGAGAGCCCATGCTCTAGTCTGGCAACTAGCCAAAAGGTTTTACAACTTGTATGGAATATTCTATGACATCCGCTCTCCCCTCATATTCTGCAGCGATTGAAAATGTTCTCTACAAAATTGTTTCGATGGCAAACCTTTACTTCAGATGAGTCAAAGATCAGAAGTTTTCGTGCTATGAAATGAAGAATATGTAATTCAATAAAAAACATTTATACACTATAAAAAAAATAAAATCTTTTATTTTCACTAAAATATTACCCTAACAGCCCAATAACATAAACTTAACATTATTTTTATGTGCGAAGCGTGGAGTTTCATATTACAAGTAATATAAATTATTATATTTTTTAAATATTTTTCTGTGTATTTAAACATAATATTTTAGTATTCATTGTGCACACCAAAAAAAATCTTTACACTTTTTTTTAAGCTAGCTATTTACTTTGCTATTAAAAGTTTTCCACAAGGAAAAAAATGTTTTTTAAGTAGAAGTATCACTATTCAAAGTCACTGATACCCTTTCTACTGAAGACCTTTCACTAAAGGCGAACGGCTAAGTACTATGTAGGTAAAATATGATAATTTAAATTTACTACATAAAAAATATCTTTTTTTAAAATAAAAATAATAAATTTTAGTAATGGATTTAAAAATCTTTGATTTAGGTGTTAATCCGAAAGTTGATAATGAGAGCCTTAAATAAAAAATTGTTTCTAGTTTCCATTACGTTATATATATATATTTCTTGTGTGTGGCAAAGAAAAAGTATTAAAAAAAAACTCTAGATTCTACCAAAGGTGGCAACAGCTGCGGCTACCAATTCCGAAGAGTTATAACTAGGGGTCGAGACTCCCAAATGAGGTAATGGTGCAGCTGGAGTCGTCAAAAATTCTAGATACATCTTTTGGCGTAAAATAACTTCTCCGTTAACAATTTAATTGTTTATTTAGGTTCTTATTGGAAATTCTGTTGAAAATATCACTCATCACTTGCAGAATTTGTTATCAAAAGATTCGTGGCTTACAAATTATTGATAATCCGAAGATTTTTGGCTTGGAGTTGTAGAAGAATTTCCAACAATTCCTGAAAATTCAGTTCACTATATATTGAGATTTTTTTATATATTAAACTGCAATACAGTATATTTTACCTTTTTTATGTACTAATCTGCAATACAGTATATTTTACCAGTATATTACCAGTTTATTTCTGTGAGACGACATTTTCTTCTTTAACAACGATAAAACCAAAGTATCGATCCAATCCAAAGAATACTGAGGAAGTACTTCGTCTGGTCGGTTTCCACTGCTATACTAACATTTCATGTCATAAATAAAAACGCCCGTCCTTCCCATAGATACTTAATCCTTACATATGCCTTTTTTAATAAAATGGGATGATCTCTGAAGTGAACTCAAAATGACTATGAAGAAACAGTTAGAGTTTACGTATGATTTACGTAGATAACATTGCATAATGTTTTTTTTTTATTTTGTTAATTAATTTATGTCTCATTATAATCAAATTAAAAATTTATTTCGGATGTTTATTAATGCAAAACAATAACATGCTACGAATAAAACATATATAAAACTACTCAAGCATACGTAAAATTGGCGCACAAAGTTTTTATACGAAAAATGGTGTCGCCATTCCGAAAAGTTAAAGAACCCCTTCTATACTTGTAGAGCTGGGGATCTAGTATATTATTGCTTTGCAATAATAAAGATCTAAAATAAATTTATACTTTAAATATAAAGATACAGAAAGTTTAATTAAGTAATAAAACAAAAAACACGGTAAATTATACATAAACTATAATCTATCCATTGTGTCTAAAATGGAGGTGAGTGGAGGGATTACCCGATGTTGGTACTCAGTCATACCTGATACGATGGCTTTCTCCAATAAGAGTCTAAAAAATAATTAAATTATTATTATAATTATTATTATTAACGGCAAACAAATAATTTTATGTAAAAATATACATCAAAAACCCACAAATTTTTGGTGACCCCTGCTGCAAGTCACACCACCCCGTTTGGGTTCGCAACCCCTAGTTTCCAAAACACTGCTTTAGAGGATCTCTTGCAGTGGGTCCATAAGTGGAATTCGACCGATTTTTAGTGCTCTTAAGGTGAAAGCTGGCGACTGGAAGACATGTTTTGGTGTGAGTATCTCTGGGCATTTTTTTTTATGAAATATCTTGTTTCAACAGGAGGGATCTCCATGTCCTTGTAATGGTGAGTCCTTAGTCTAGCGCCTGTAGATGTGGAGTGACCCCCGAAGTAGCCTGTAACCCTTAGAGTGGTGTGTCCCCAGGTGGGCGATAGGGGAATAATCCAACTGATTTTCTAGTGGGTGGTAGACGAGAAATAAAATACTTTCCGCAGACCAACAGTCAGAAGTGCAATATCTTCTGAAGCAATGATACCCAATTTTTTCCTTGGATGTTGCAATAATTTTTGTGAAGTTTCTACTTTTAAGCAGTATTCAATTTCAATCTCGAAAACATTTTCACGAAAAAAAATAATACTTATTTTAAATATAACCAATGCCAGGTTACTAATTAGGCGAAGTAGGCAATTGCCTATGAGCCCCACGCATTTTAGGGGTCCCCAAGAGTGTGTTAGTGCTCTAAAAACACCCTTCGAAGACCGTGACGTAAACATCGTCTTGTATCCACTTTACACCTACTGATTGATAGTTACTACATCCAGAGACTCCGGATGTTCGATTGCATACAGAGTGCAGAACATCTTGATAGGTTATTTAGCTTTTCTTTTTCTGAAATTGGCTTAGAATCAAAAGGCTTAATTTAGATTAAATTATTTTATTAGTTAATTCAGTTAATAATATGAAACAGCTGACGCTGCGAAAAAATAATATGATCTTTTTTCTATAGTAAATTATATAAGATATCTTTCTCTAAAGTTTACATTAGGCCTTAGTTATAATAAAATACGAAAAATGTCAACGTCCATAAAGAAATGAATCTTGTTTTAGACTCAAAACTCTTACTTACTTTTGGCTTAGACTTAAAGGCTTGAGCCCCAGGGGGTATTGAAAAAAAACACTGTCGAAGAATCCCAAACAGCGCAACGGCGCATTCTCAGAATGAGTACGAAAAGACCCAAGCAGCGCGATAGCGCTTGTTTTATTTTATGTCTAGAAATACCAATCGGTGCGATAGCACTTTGTTCATTTTCTACCGATGAATCCCAATAGGAGCTATAGTATTGTAAAATGTACTATTTACATAACAAAGAGCTGTATAATGTACTTGCTTCAGTAAATCTGAGAGCGCGATTTCTACAATCGGTAACACATCGTCACTTGTCCATAATGCTCGAAATCTATTCGGTTTTCTCGACATAAAATCTCAATAGCGCAATCCGACTGCTTGGGACCCAAACGGTTGCCAGTAGGCTAAAATCTTCAGAGAATATCGATTTTGAGTTTTTAATATTTCTAAAATCTCAAATTCTTGACCTTTCCCGTGATATAACCTAATTGCTATTTTATGAATTAGAAAAGCGTCCAAATGACTTTTATAAAATAATCAGCTGTTGTACCACGCCACTTTGACAGAGAATAGACAACAAGAAATGTACATTTTTTTCATTTCATCCTACACAATTAACTGTAGAGTAACTGTAGAATAACTGCAAGTGTTTAACTGTTAGTTTGTTTACCTACTTTTGGAGTGAAGTTCGTAAATTTTATAAAATCATTGTGCTTTTATAATTATTTGAAATTTAGAACCTGGGTGAATGTCTTATGGTTTATTGAAAAAGGTCTTCCCTTGTGTGGCAATTTTATCGTTACTCTAAGAAGATGCTAGTTTTAAATACTGCAAAACTTGTTTATAAGAACTCTGTTCAAAAAGTGGTAAGAATCTATATGCAAAAATGACATTAATAAAAATATTTTAAGTTGCTTGAAAATAAAACATGGCAGAAATGAGGCTACATGCCATTTAATGGTCCACTTATTACTACCAACATAGATATTGGAAAGGTAATTGTTGTTAAAGTGCTGAAAATGTAAAAACCTGCCTTTTCATCAAAACATTAGTAAAAGAAATTTCGTATCATCTAGTACAGGGATGGCGAACCAGTGGCACGTGACACAATATTTTTGGCACGTCAGTGATCCAAATGGTCTCCATTTTATTTCCAAACAACAAAATACAGTGTAAAATATTGCGAACAAGAGCGAGTGATCGGTCGCGGGAAACACACTCGTTTGTCATTGTCTCTTAGTTACGTCTTGGACTACAGTTGCTTAGGATGCAAAATTTGTCTACGCATAGCATAGTCAATTTCGACGACACAACTGTATTTTAAAATTTATTTGTGTTACATTTAGGATTTTTAGCTGTTATTTAACGTGGCTAGTTCAGCAAAAGAACAAAAAGCGCAAGATAGTAAGTGTAACAGAAAATTTCGAACGGTGAATCTAGAAATATGGCATGATTGGTAAAGGCGACAAAGCGGTGTGCGCTTAATGTTCTGGAACAGTGGTATGTAGAGCATCGTCTGCAAAACGGCATTTTGAGACAAATCACAAATCCTCTTGTCAAAAAAGTGAAACACAGCAAAAATAATTAATTGCTTACAAACCATTTGGCAGATGACTTCAATTCAGCATGCATTCTACTAAAAGTAACATCCTACAATCCTAATATAAGTTATTTGTCATTCACACAATCTACAACAAGAGAAGTCACACTAATGTTACTTTAATTTTAAGTACATATATAGCTAAAACATTACAACTATACAGTGCAAAAGACTTTTTTTTGTTGAAAATAAAGAGTTTTGAGTTGTTAGTGTTTAGTTTTATTATTTTCCCTACAATCACAAGCCAAAATTATTTGACGGCACGTCTGTACCTCATTAAACACTTCTTTAGAAAAAATGGCACTTTGATCCATAAAGGTTCGATCTAGTATATCAATGGAAACTGAAGGGGAATCAAGAATCTTTCAACCTTCATTACCTTGCATAATAAATTATAGGGCACAAATGTGTGTGTGTTTTTTAGAAGAGGTAAAATTTTGTGTGAAAATTACTATTTTCTAAAATTTATATTTTTAAAATTGTGTAAATTTACTGTATGCATGTACTCTATGTTTCTTAAATTTAATTGTGGATACTGAACTGATATTTTGAAATATTCTTAAAACATTTAACTAGAAAGCAGATACCGCAACAAAAAAATGACATTTTTCAATAAATTCATAAGGATGCTTGGTAAAAGTTTGTCTTTGAAGAAACGAATTAATATATTTAAAAAAATTTTACTTCAGCATAAATATAAATGTCTAATTAATATACAGTCAGAATCTTGAGTCTGTATGTTTAATGGTTTCTGAGAAAAAGGTATGGGATGATACATCAAATGTGATGTTTATTGTCAATGCGAGAAGCTTGTTACATACATGTAGGATATTCCATTTGTAAGAAGTTAGATCATATTACATTTACCGAGGTCGGCAATTCTAATCAAAACAGTATTCCACATCAACGCCATCTAGCGTCCTTTTTAAAAAAACGCCGACATGAACCTTTTTCGCGAGAGGCCCACTAACATTCGTCGAGAGAAGTCGTGTTTCGCGCGTCAGCGCACTTTCGTAAGCGCCAGGCGGTAAATCTTAATAGTACCATAACGAGTTCTATCATTCGTCCGCGCCAGGCGGTAAGTCTTAATAGCACCATAATGAATTCTATTTAATCTCAATTGCCTCCTTTAAAGTAATGTGATCTAACTTTCCTATTCTTCCGAAATATGCTTATCTAACTTTCCTATTCTTTTGAAATATTCCCCATGTAAATACTCCCCTATAATTCTTAATAAATTATTTAGTTTTCAACTAGTTTCTTTCTTGAACTATGTTGTCTATTTTATTTCGAAATTAACTAACACACCCTAAAACCCCTAGACACCACGCCATAAAAACCCCGCCATCTGAAGAATCCAATCTTTTTGGAAGATTTCGGTTGGATTCCCACAGAAATAATTGGGGGATCGCTCCGGGATTGATTTAAAATCTTCTTTTCCTAACCTTCTTCTTTTTTGAAAAAAAAAATTTGGTT
This sequence comes from Trichonephila inaurata madagascariensis, assembly GCA_019973955.1. Classification (NCBI taxonomy): domain Eukaryota; kingdom Metazoa; phylum Arthropoda; class Arachnida; order Araneae; family Nephilidae; genus Trichonephila; species Trichonephila inaurata. Next base: position 169,912 of record BMAV01007630.1, read on the forward strand.
TAACGCTCAAATTGGGGACGCTGACTGAAATGTAAACAAACGGTTTGCCTCTCACAACCATAACAAACTAACATTTACAGTGATCCTTTTGATCCAGTCCATTTCACGCTTCATCTGCCGTATCCAAGAAAATTACGTTTTCAACAACTGTATCAGGTACTGTGTTTTTGTTGTTCTTCATTAAAAGAAAGGAAATCTCTAAAAGAATTTCAGAGCCATCGTCATGCTGTTAATAACAAAATTGTGTTTGAATTTTTAAAGTGTATAATTCATATATTTAAAGCATGTTTATCTTAAAAATACTATTTTTATATTTGTGCATATTTAATCGCCCGTTTTAAATTCTTTGCAAATATATCTTTTAAAATATTAAGGAAATCGATGAATATTCAAGTTATTTTAACTTTTTGCAATTCATTTAAAAACGAATTGATTTATTGTATTTGATATGTTGTACAATATGCAAAACTAAGGATTTCCGTTTTGTTGCGTCACTGACCTTGACTGTGCCTCTTAGCATTAGAAATTCATAAATCCATCATTCTCAGGATAAATATTTCGCAATTTTCGATTGCTGATCTCTTTTTACATTTTTCCCCACAGCTGTTGTGTAATAAATTAATCATTTCCTGTATTTTGAGAAGAAATTACACTGAATTATTTTTGCTTTTCATTTAAACATCGTTCATTTTTATAATTTATTGATGAAACATCCTAGATGATCCAATTTTAATGGTGTACTTTATCATTCAATATATGAATATTTTGAGTTCATTTTTGACAGAATTATTATGCTTTCTATTGAAAAGTGTGCTTATTATTAGAATTTGATGATGAGATAGATCCTGAATGATTTTATTTTATTGGTGTAATAAAAAATATATATATGAGCTTTTTCCTTAAGTGACTAACTTCTAATTGTTTCGTTTCGAATGATTAAATTCTTTTTCATTTTGTAATAAATTTAATCTCAGTTTTTTTTTTAAAAAAAAAAACAAAACAAGATTTACTTTAATTTATTTTTACTTTCAAATTCTTTTTGCATTTATTATAACAAAACCTATATTAAACAATTTATATGAATAACTTAACCGTCATTTAGAAGCATATAGAAAAATATCTTTTCTATTTGGGTTTCTCGTTGATTTCCCACTAATGAAGATTCAGAACTTAAAACAGCTGTCCAAATATTTAGAGAAAATTACTCTGAGGACATCAAATTCAAATTCGCAGATGAAATGGTTCATTTTAAGCATTTCATTATGCAAATAGAAGATTTTAAAAATGAAGAAATAGTACCAGCATTACGATTATACGAACTTATTTTCAAAAACTTTCTGCACTCAACGTTTCCGAATATTACAACAGCATTAAAAATGTACATGTGTTTTAAGATCACAAATGCTTCTGTTGAACGAAGCTTTTCAAAATTAAAGATGCTAAAAAATTGTCACCGATCTTCAATAACACAAGAAAGATTGAACTCACTTGCTATTATGGCCATTGATTACGACGTCTTGCAGAACACAGATTTCGAAGATGTTCTAAAAGAATTCACGGCCAAAAAATTGAGAAAACCAACTATTTAGTTATTTTTTATTGCAAAAATTCGTTTTCTTATTACAGATTCTAATAAATAATTATTGTTTATTTATATTTTTTAATTTGCTAATAATTTGTTACTTTATTTGTGCATTGAAATATATTCCTAAGATGTGGTGTTATAAAATTATTAGGCTACAGGGCCCCGAAAATTTGACACGAAGTCTATTGGCGACGGACCTCATCATTTTAAACCATGGTCAAGTGACACCTGAGCATCCCCTTTTTTTTCACTTCCTCGGGAGGACATTTGAGCCTATTTCTCATGCATCGACCCTTCGGCACGGAGCTCGAACTCATGACACGAGTCCGTGACCTCCCGCGGTCATCTCGAAAAAAGTATTTGATCTTCGAAAATAAAACGGAATTCTCAGACAGCATTTTCAATTCAAATGAATGCAAGTAAAAGAAATCAGTTTTAGTTGTTTCTATTCCTGGTGGATTCATTTCTGTTGACATCATTTGGACAGCGCAGAAACCTGAACTAAGTCAAATCCTTTACCAGTGACGACCTTCGGAAACCTACCGAATCAACTCTTTTCACAATTATCCAATTATTTGAACCAAAAAAAGGGAGAAAAGGGATCTATAGAAATTATATGTTCCATTATTCAAAATAAATATGTAGGCAGAATCCAAAGTATTCTACTATATCTGTAATGTTATGCAATTTCAACATCTGCATTGGACTGATTAACAATCTAAATCCTTTTCATGTTATGGTAACAAACAAAATGCATTTATTTTTGTGAATCTGATAATTATTTGAAAATGAAATTTACTTCACCCCAATCAACTTGAAATTTTGTGACCGTAAATGATTTTTTGAGTAAATCATCAATTAAAAATGTTCGGGATAAGATGTAGAATAAATTCCAGAAGAAACGAAATTTTTGTAAAGATCACTGCTTGGAGAGAAAAAACTGAATCCCCAGAAAATTATGGAGAATCAAGAAAACGGTCAATTGAAATATACATTCAAAATGCTCGATAATTGTTATTAAATAATTTGAGTATGAGCATCAAGCATCTAAATATTTATTGAGTAAAGTTTGAAGTAAATGATTCTAAAGGAAGTTTTGAACATAATATGTTCAATAAATGGTTAGCGTATAAAAAGGATGTCAATTTAATAATAACGGATAAATAATTTCTGTAAATAAATTTCAATTCCTCAAAGGCAGAATGAGTTTATAAATTACTTTGCTTTATTTATTTTTTATTCAAATATGGATTTTGATTATAGAAACTTCCATGCAGAATGAAATACGGCATTCAAATTTAGTACTTAGTTTTTTGTTTTTAAAAAATATTAAAAACTAAAAAAATGCTAAATTAAAAAAAAAAAAAAAATGAAAAATAAGCTGCCAGTAGAACATGCTCTTAAAAACTCTTCAAAATGAAAATATTGCTTCTGTTCTTTCAACTTGAATACAGTTACAGACCCAGTTAAGCCCAATAAAAACGTTTACAGTCTGCACAACCCCACTATCAATATGAAGAATTCAAATCAGCAGTTGATCTAGTTGGAAATAATATTCCATTCTCTCTAAAATCCAACCTTACTTCTATAATTCTACAATACGTAAAGAAAGAGATTGTGCCTAAAGACTGAGAAGGAAATGCACGAAAATAAGATGATGCTTTCAAATGATATTCAATAAGCCATCAGGGATGTATTTTTTATTTTCCAACCTTTTTTTAAGTCTGAAATCCATTGTTGCAGAAACACAAGTACATAAATCAATTGAAAATCCCAAATATGTTCCAACGGAGAGAAATTTTGTATTAGTGTGTGTAATTTTTATTAACTCTTTCATATTTGCTCATTTATCCAGATGTTATTTGTGTTTTTTTGTGTATTTTTTCAGATGTTTTTTCGCATTGGAATCTCAAATACTAGAATTTGTCTTTTGTTTTATAAAATCTTTTTGGCTTACTTTTTTCAAAATTTCGTTTCATGCGATTGGAAAATAAAAGGAATGTCAATTTTTAATTCCAAAAAGGGAAATAAAGGAAATTTCATAACGTGAAGTAAGTTTCAGTTCAAAAGATAATAGGTTTTTACAAATTAGTAATAAAAAAAAATCTCAGTTCAAATAAATATCCAGGTGAAACTATTGAATAGAAAACATTATATTTTATTTCTCTTTTAAATGCATCTACTTCTCAAAGTAGTGTTCAAGTAGATATTATTCAAGGCAAATTTATTACATAATTCGTAATTAAGAACTTGAATTCACCAATATTTGCAAGAGAAAAATATTTCATTATTAAACAGTAAATACAAAGCTAAAATAATGTAAATGTTTGGCTTCTTTTTATAAAAATTAAAGTACATTTATGCAAATGATGTCTGTTTTTCATTATCGTAATAAAATATCTGTAGCATTTGTTTTTGTTTCTTCTACTCAGTTTGTTTTATCTTTCAGTTTATTTTTCATAAGGATTGAATGCAATAAAGGAGGTAGAGTAATATTTAATTTCGAGAATAAATCAGACACATGAATATAATAAAGTAGTATTGGTTCTGTTTTGAATTTTTGATTATTTCTTATGAAAATAAAACTTGATGAATTTTCATTCAGTTGATTATCAACACCAACTAATCCAACAGTTTTTTTTTCAGTGTTAAATCATCATTATGAAATTGTCGCATAGTATTTGTAAAATGAGTTTTCCAATTAAAATGTCATAAAAACTAAAAAAAAATCTATTTTTAAAGTTTTACATGATATACTTCAATCTATACTTAATTACATTAAAGCCCAAAAAAGGAATAAAAGGAATATAATTCATTTCAATTCCCTCCATGTCGTTTGAATAAAAAATATCCATTTGAATCAGTTGACAAATTGACTTCTCTCTCTTAAAATTAAAGATTTTTTATTCATTTAGAGCGTCAACATATTACGATAAGAATAGATGATTGATTTCTATGACTAATACTAGAAATTTTTAAGAAAAATAATTCAGCTGATTCATTATTACCAATAAGGATTCTTTAAAAGGTTTTTAAAAAAAGTTTGGCTATCAGTGGAAATATTGTTGAACAATTAAAGTTTCGTTCCCTGCTCTTGTTCGATTCACTTGAAGGTAGTTCGATGCTAATCAAGTTTTAAAGCATTTCGCCTCAAGCTTATAAAAAGAAAGGATTGTGAGACGTAAAGGTTATTCAATGGTGACTGATTCCATTGTATAAATTGGGCTTTCCTTTCAAATGTTTCTCATTTGGGTCAAAATACATTTTTGTAAATTTTTATTACGATTTCTTTTTGAACGCAAAGTATTTTACCTATTCTTGAGTTGCAAGGTTTTATTTTTAATCTTTTTTTTTTTTTTTTTTTTTTTTTTTTTTTTTTTTTTTATTTTTTTTTTTGTCTAGTAAGAGGAAATTTCTTTTTTCCAGTTAAGATTACTTTAAGAAATCCATACTTATATGAATAAAAGTTCCATAGGAATCTTTTCATGACAAAAATGCTTTGATCGAAATATTATAAATTATATTATATAAGAATCACTCAAATGGAACTAAATAAAAATAAGTTTTTTTATCAAACTATATTTTGTGATTCAACTTTTGAAAAGAGTTTAATAATAACATGAAACCGTACACAGTAAGAAAAAAAAATGAGCCTATTCAGAAAAAATTCTTTTTCTGAAAGAGATTTAGCTAATGAATATGACAAATATACATAGCAAATTAGAAAATAAATCTTGATATTGTGTTATAATTTTTCTAAAACAAGCTTTACTTAATGGATTCTAAAAATTATATTATACCAGCTCATTTCGTAAATTTCATTGAAAGAATTAAATTTTTTATACATGGAAAATTTTTCATCTAATTTATTACTAATTTTTCATGTAGAATAGAAAAGAGTGACGTATAAATATTTTCTAAGACAGCAAAAATAAAAGTCAAACGACTCTATGTATCAAATAGTTAGGAGAAATTTAGGAAAATTAGAAATATTTAAGCAGGATGTCTTGCATTATTTCAGAAATTAATGCTTAGTTAAATATAATTAAGTTATATTATGTGTAAAATCATACACTAAATTAAATCTAAATCTAAAATAAATTCTAACTTTTTTGTACTTCTATTTAGAATATTTATAATAAATATTTCTAACATTGTAAATATCTTTTATCTCTGTAGGCATTCAACTCAAAGCATTCGTTTTACTTCTTACGCTCATTGGGCGATGGTTTTTCCTTCAAATGAACCGAAAAATAACAACAAAAAACAGTCGCAAAGAAAATAGTAATATATGTTTCTTATCGTAATAAATAGACAAAGTCATCTAAAGAAGAGTTCCTTTCAAGAATCCCACTCCTGAAACTATTTCAATTTCTTTGTGGTATCTTTATGACATGCATTTATCATGACGCATAACATTGATAAGAATTGCAAGAGGGAGGTTATTGATGTTCTAGAATCATTTGGCAACTTGTGACGGGCTCACGCGTTTTTTCATTAACATGTCCTTTTGGGTTCTTTGGGGCCAAAAGAACTGCCATTTCTTCTGGCCCCAAAGAACCCAAAAGGTCATGTTAATGAAAAAACGGGTGAGCCAGTCACAAATTCACAAACTGCAAAAGGAATTTCTAAGAGAAATTGATTGATATATATATATATAAAGCATTTGCTTACAAGCATAAATAAATGACCTTTTAAGACACTTAATTAGCTTACATTTTTTTTTCAAGAGCTAAATGGATTGTCTTAAAAATTTGAAATTTAAAGTGAGAAAAAAAGGCTCATGCTTTCTAAATTAGACTTGATTTATTTTTTTTAAAATTAAGTAACAAGCTGCTCCCACATCCGAGTCGATCAGTTATAAGGAATGAGGAGAACTAAAATAGTTTATTATTAGTTTCCTTTGAATAATTCGATGATTGACGACAAATAATGAGGTCCAAGTTTGGAGTATTTTAAGAGTACATTCTAAAAATAGAGAAAAAAAAGGTAACAAATTTTAAGAAATTAAATTTTTCGATCAGATTTAAGCAGACAGATCAGACAAATGAAAATCTCATAAAAAAATAATCGAATGTAACATTTTTTTTTCTTTTCATTTCCAATTATTGCAGCTTCCACTTGTTGAATAATTACTAGTAGTATAATTATGAACATTTTTTACTAAAATCAGAAATAATCATATAACAAAGAAGGCATTTTTCTAATATATAAAAATCAGAACTCTATTGCAATATTCCCTTCGAAAACCAACTAAGACAAAAATTTTCATAATTACAAATGACTTTGTTGTTTGTAATTGATACATTGTATAAATCATGGACAGCTATTTTTCAATACATTGCATAAAATATTTAATATGCGCACCTTTCAAAGAATTAGGTGATCCCCATGCTCATAAAGTGACATTTTCTAAAATGAGAGGAAAAGTTCACAAAAATTTCAGGAACCGAAAACAAATGAAAATTTCAAGTCTATCCTTATAGTGGAAAAACATCTTTAGAAAACTTTGAAATTTGAAAAGAAATTAACTTATGAAAGACGACAAATTGCCAGTAACAATAAGAAAAAGAAAAAAATCCATGTTTCTATGAACCAAAGTCCAATCGCTGGGTGCGCATCTACCAGATATCTGATGAATACATCTTCCTTAACAATTGCCGTATCAAGTGGAAGCGCATTTTGTGTCTAAGAAAAGGAAATCTAATTGTTTTGCGTTGGACTCAGAAATTGAAAACAGCGTTTTAGAAAATGGATTCACTGGGAAGAAATATTCAGATGGGAAATATATACGAGGCCTACTTTTTCATTTGATTTGCTCTGCTGAAATTTGTTTAAATTACCACCATTTTACTTAAGTTTAATCGATGCTTTTGTAATAGTCCCCATGCAACCAATTGATTGCACAAATACTGTTTCCTCCTTATTCAATTTTCTTTTTTTTGCATAATATTTAAAACTATATTAATGCATCATAAAATTAATAGTTAGAATAGGATAATACATTGTGTTAAACATTATATTAGAAATGGAGAGTTATTCTTGTCTTGGGTCGGACTAAACGACAATATTTCATAATTTGTTGTGTATTTATATACATAACAGCAGCAATAAATCAAAGCATTGATGGATAATATATCTATATTTGTCTACCTAGCTATAGTTTCTTGTGAATCCATTGAGCAAAACAGCACATATTTCATATTAAGAATAAATTCATAATGAATCTTTTTTTTCTAGTTTCAATAATAATACTAAATATTCATTAAATGCACTTGATTTCTTCAAAAATATTACGGAAATATATTGAAAATACTTTACCCATTATTTGAAAATTATACATTTTAATACATCTAAAACAAATTGATTAACCACTAATGAAATTCAAACAATTTCCCTAGTAAGTGATATAATAATGGAGATGTTTTATTGTTATATCATATTTAAATGTCATAAATAAGATATTGAAAGAGCAATAATTAAGTTTTTATTATAAAGCCAATGTTTTTGTGTTAAGTAAAATATATATAATGAAATAAAATATTTTTCTTAAGTATAGAATAAAAGGTATTTCGATATATAGGTGTCAGCTATCTTCAGAGCATATTTCTGATAGAATCAACAAGCTACTGAGTGAAATGAACATAGCATGGACAAAAAATATACTTACCCTGTTGGAGAATCAAGTATTCTTGCGTGATGAAGGTCAAGTTGAAAATGATATAAAAAGGACATTGCATACATATACTCAGCTCAAAATGTAGTCTACCATGGGCTGAATGAGGGTTTTCAGCTTAAAAAGACATCGACAACAGCATTTAAAACAAAATGATGGTAAAAAAGAAAAGGGCGAAGATTACGCTAAAGAGGTTTCAGACTGGACATCAAGTCCACGTCCGCTGTCCAGAGCCCCTTGCCTTAGAAGAGGAAATCTGCGGCTCGAGTCCCGTTTGAGGAGCGGCGCGGCGTTCCGACGGAATTCCGGAGAAGAGAAAGCGGGACTGCATCGACCTAAAAGCGGCATATGCTGTTCGGGAAAGTCCATGTCACGTCTGGAAATGCGAGCAATTTCACCGGGATCGGAGATGTCGCTATCCGATAGACCGTCGCTTTCCATGGACGCCAAGTGTCGAGGTTCCACTTGGACTCGAACAGTAATGGGGCAGTTGGAGACGTAAACCTCCATGTCCATTGATGAAGCCGTCTCGTGACGAGGCGTATCGCATCCATCCGGATCTATGATTTCGATGTCTTGGGGGGAGGGGACAAACTCATCCAGACATAACTGCATCATCATCAGTTCCCGATTCCTCATCCTTCCATTGGGATGCTCGCGACTCATTAAGGGAAGAGTGGGGGGTGGTTTATTCACGCCATTCGGGAGCTTCTCTTGAGAAGGGACTTTTTTCCGAGCTCCCGTGGAATTGGCTTTCACTTCCTCTTTATTTGATGATGTCTTGACCGTTTTTCCGTTGGCCAGAGTAACCGAAGGTCTTCTGAGATTTGACGGCAGATCCACCATCTGTGGGACACATAAGTAGGGGCCACTGGCCTTCTGTCTCTCCTTGGATTTTTCTTCAATTAATAGACTGGTGAGCAAAGAACCCTCCGTCGTCGTATGATCTTCCGTTACGGGTACCACCTTGGAGCCCGAATCGTGCCCCTCGAACGTCATGACGAACGCCGCGACTATAACGAATCCCCCCAGACCCATGATGACTGGCCCTACGTATGTCAAATTATGCAGGTGATACTGGCGGTCTGGATCCCTGATCTCCACGGTACTGTTTCCCGACTCCCGGATTTCGGTGGAAAGCGTGTCCGCGTAAAATCCCACCACTGACATGGTGGTCCCTATGATCAGAAGTATCATCCCGCTACTGAGAGCCTTACACGTCAGCCATAAGCATTGGACGGTGATCTTGTTCCGGATACTCTGGATCGTTCCAACTTTCTTTTTCTCTTCTTCTTTCTTGGCCTGCAGTTGTTGGAGCTGGTTGGGGGTCAAGGGCTGGTGGGACAAGGCTCGTTGACGACCTTTGCCAGGGGGAGGGCCGCCTCTCCCCGTGTTTTGTTGACGCAATTGTCTACCGATGACAGCTGCGCTATTCATGATGGACCCTCAGAGTGAACGCCGCGCAGAAACTCCCTCCCTCATAGCAGAGTGAACCGACAGATTCCTCAACAAGACAAAACAATCTTTTGAGCGGAATGCTTGGCGGGACGGTTCTCTCACGTGCTGGCTTTGCGGCGGATCTGAGCCCATCGAGCGAATTCATCCCGACGGGTCATGGGGCGCATGCGCAGCACTACACCTCCCTTCTTGGAGACCGAAAAGACCTTTATGATGCAATAAGCCCCCTGACCTCAAATGAGGAGTATTTGCATAGAGAGGGACTCCTTTTATTTACCTTCATTTACTTTTGGACTCAACATTCATTTTTCATTTCGCTCTCCTGGGCTATTGATTGATCCTTACTCGGGAGACATATTCCTTGGCGTGTTTAATATTTTTACAGTTTCAACTTTCTCCGTACTATTGATTAAAATTTCTAACACAGCTCCAGAAATATATTTTAAAGTATTGTTTTTTCTTCTGATCATAAATTTTACTTGAGTAGACATCAATATTAAAATAATCTAAAGACTCATTGATTGATTTCTCATCTTTTTTTTACTCAATTGTTTATTCTTTATTAGCAACCATAGAATTAGACAAATAATTACATTTTTTCTGTTGTGTCTTAATAATTTTTACTATTTGTAATCACTGTTAAAACTTAATTGCTTCTTAAAATTGTTCTTTTTCTTTCAATGGGATCTTTGTAAATAGATTTCATTTATTGAATAAATAATCGAGTGGTTAATTGATCTGCTCCACGAAATTTTATTTAAATCAATTATTTCTGAAAAGTCAAGTATTTAGGATTTTATTTTAGTTGCTGCATTGCAGGATGTCTATAAATTATGCAATTTAGAAGCATTAAGTATTGCTTTTGAATTGTAAAATAAAAAACAAATCTCTAGTCCCAGCCTAAGTGATACATTTTTTAAAGAAGCAGTTTTAGAATTAAATGAGCTGACCCACCTAATATAAGAACTGTTTTAAGAAGCCAAATGAAGATTACGTTGATTTAGAGCATGTGACCCATCTGAATTCTTTGATATAATTGACACTTTCAACAGAATTAACCAGAAATAAAAATATTTTGTTAAGCATTTCAAACAAAATTTATTCTATTTGAGAATATTTCAAACAACTTTCATTTTACAATCAAAGGGAAGCGGTTAAGTGAACAGAGTCTGGAATACAAATGGATCCCACATGTGTGAAAATCTTGAATTCCAACATATCCTTTCCCTTCTGAAATGGGAGGATTCCTCAATTGAAGAAAATTGTTTTTCCGATTAATGCATCTCTTTTTTTCTCATTGTGAATAAAGATACACAAACTCATATCTCTCTCTCTTATTTTGCTTTTTTCCAGAAAACCTCTACATCTCAAGTATTCTTATTTCACTTTGGACAGAGTAGAAATAGATTTGGGTACTTGGAATTAGGATACATTTTCTTCTCCTTATAGAAAGTCTAAACCAAAATTTACTCCCAAGTTCATTTCTTAAAAGAATAATTTCAAAGCGTATATTTCTATGGAAATTTAAAGAAAAATATTATTACTGCTTGTTGAAAACTGAATATATATTTATGACAAAACATATTTTCTTGAGTATTTATTTTATATAAAAATTAAAATTTGTGAAGGATTGATTCTATAGAGAGAAGCTTTTTAGATTCAACAAAATAATATGATTAATAAATACTCGTATCCGTAGTACGAGTTGGAATTTAACATTAGAGTAGTGTACATATAATAAAATGAATGACTCTTATTCTTCAGTAGAATATTTCTAATGATTCCTTTCCTTTTTTTAAAACAAAGTTGCTTTTTCAATGATTCATTATCCATTGTTTTAATCTCACAATGTTTCTAGAATAACTATGACTTTAAAAATTAATAACTACTATAAAAAATCGGTTGGAAATGGTCAAAGGAATTGCTATAAAATCAAAGTCTTCCAAAAAAGAAAATTCATTATCTGAGGAAAATAGGTCAAGTGGAAGGTGTGAAAATTGATTTTAAAAAAGTCAACCAAAGATTTATTAACTGAATGAACTTAAACGCACATTTCAACTTAAGAACCATTCTTAGTCGTGCGAATCTTATTTCATTCCATTATTTTTGCAATAAAATTTCTGATCGTTTTTTGTCAAATAAAATACCAAAAGGAAATCTTCGTAAAGAAGAAATCGCACTTAAAAATAATATTTTCAAGAAAAATAAAATAATTGATTTTTGAAAACAATTCTTTCAAAGTGGTTGAAGCAAATAGACAGAATGTAATTTCCACATTATATCCTTCTCTTTTACAATAAATAAAATATAAAAATTATTTTGTTGTGTTTCATTTCATAATTTAATTTCGCTCGATAAGAAATGGTCAGGCAAAGGCACAACATGTTTGTTTGTCTTTTGATTCACGCATAAAAATACAAGTTAAGTTAAATAAAGACAAAAAATGAACCAGAGTAGAATATTTTTATTGCGTAGAAATGGACAGGCAATAAATGATTATAAATCGTATTAGCGAAGTAGAGAATGATTTCTTAATTAATCAGAGAGTGAAACTCGAAGAGTAAATTTCTGTTTTTAAACATATGCTTTTGCATTTCTCTTGAAAATAATATTCTGATTAGTTTAAAGAATTATATTTTTATATAACAAATTTTTTTTTGTATTCTATGCATAGTTTTTTACCCACCTTAAATTATTATTGTTATGTGTTTTCAATGTTGTATCATTAACTCAAAATCACTGCTAGGAGAAACGCATTTTTAATCTAAATTTTTATATATCTTTCAGTCAACTTTAATCTCGTATCTTTTACACGTTTTAAATTTTTCCATCATTTATCCTCAGGTCGAAAGATTAAGTAATATGCTATGTTTCTTTCAATGTCAGATACAATTTCTTGAAAAGTAAAATTATTCAATACAATATAAAAAATATTCCAAGTGATTGTTGTACATTGATTCAATGAGATTGCTTTCAAAAGAAAAAAGAAACAAAAGAGTATTGAAAGTATAAGAATTTTTTTTTTTTTGGTAAAAAAATGTTTTCAAATATTTCTAAGATACTTTTACAGAGCAATGGAAAATAGAAATAGAAACAGTCATTATCAATCGCCCTTACTTTTCACGAAACTGTTTAAGCCTATTTTTGGAATTTCTTTTTTTTTTTAAGTTTCGTTGTCAATTGCTATTGAATAATAAAGATTTACCCACAATTCTCTTTTTCTTTTTGTTCTGTCATGTTTATTTTTTCTCTGAAATTTCGATGCAGTTTTTCTTTCTTTATGTGTTTATAAACTCAATTCAACATTTTTTAAAACTTAATATAAGGTGATCATGCCGCCCACACAACCAGTCTAGTGGTTAGTGACTGTGGTGCCGTAGGGACTGGGTTGGCATCCCGTAGAAGACATGGATATTTGTAAATGTGCGGCATGGGCCGTCGAGCCGCAAATCCTCTAGTGTGGTTGGTGGAAAGGGAAGAGAGAGTGAAAAAGCAAAAGGTCCTTTTTCTTAACACATTGCCATTCGAATAGATTGTTTTTTTTATTGGAAAGACAAAACTTGTTTCGAAATTATTTCGTAGAAAAACAAATATGAGACAAATCGTTTTTCTTGATTCGATTTTTCCTAAAAAATGTTTAGATTTGAATTGAAAACATGTTTTATATCATTGATTTGGGGAATCTCATATTATATATTTCAATTGATACAACTTTCTCACGAAATCCAAAATATTTCAACTCAGGTTCTCTTCTGATGAGATCAAATGTTACGGTAGTTTTGCTAAAAGATACTTAAGAAGGGAGAGGCTCTTTAAAGAAATATCTAATTTTTGAATCGGAACAAAATAAATTTCCGATTGAAAAGAAATTTATCGTGTGAATCATTTTTTAGTCACTAAACAAACCCTCAATGCTTCTCCTTTGGGGCAGGGCAAAATAGGGTGGATGGGGAGGGAGAAACCGGAAAAGGTAAGTTCTCCGATCGATTGGAGGAGTCAACTGACGTCTCTACCCTGAAATCGGCCTCGCATTTCAATCTCTCTGGAAACAGCCAAATTGCCTTCAGGTTGGCGTTCATTCAGTTCGCTTTGTTTTACTTTACTAAAGGGTGGAATGGGAGCAATCTTCTTTTGCCCTACGTAAATGAAACATGTAAGGCTTTTAGGAAAATATTTTGTATAATTGCATCATTCGAGGTGAGGAAATGGTCTTCAAAATTCAAGTTAGTTTCCTGAAAAATCTCGCAGTTATTATTTTTAAAAGTCAAATTGTAGGCATAGCTTCTTTTGATTCTGTTGGACTGTATAATATGTATGTCAAAACACATTTATTTGCATAAATTTTGTTTCAACTTTTAAAGCTACACACACTGACAAATCAGTTCGAAACCTTTGAAATTTGTATTTAAATTCGTACTAGGCATAAAGTATGTATTTTTTTTTAATGACGTGGGTTTTACACGTGGTTAGAATGCTAGTATAAGTAAGGTGTCAACGTGCTTTTCACGATGAATGAAGTAAATTGGGGGAAAGGACTAATGTTTCTCTTTGAAAAAGGGCTTGTTGTTGGTGCTTGTTTAGCAGGGACCTCAATTTCGAAGGCAGCTCATCTCACTGGATTCTCAAAAGCAGCCCTATTCAAAGTTGGAATCCCTTCGAAGATGCAATTTCATGCAGTTTCAGGAGAGAGTGACGAATTGTATAGACTCAACTGACCAAGGCTCTCTTCCCAACAGATTTGAGCATGCGCACAGAAGATAGGGTTTCCATTTCCGGGAATGCATCCAAATTTCGAAAAACGAGTTCTTTTCAATTGATAGGAATAATAATTTTATAAAATAAGGATAGAAGCATGAGAACTCTACAATTTATACTTATTTATATAAGGGGGGGGGCAAAATTGTGGACACTTCTTTAAATTGTTATGTTTTTTAAGTTTGTGTATGCTTTTCGAACATTTTACGTTCCACAAAATGCAAAGTATTTTACATACTTTTAAAGAGAATTGAATACTGAATTCAAAATAAAAGGCCCAATTCAAAGCCGCACTATCGATATACATTAGATATTGATGATAGCCATCAGAATTTAGTGGGGTAGTCTTTAATTACAGCTTCGTATTGATGTTTCATTCAGCTAAAAACAGCTTTAAGCTCTTTATTCGTTATTACATAATGCCAGGAAACAATTATATCCTCAATTAGTTCATTTTTATTTCATGGGTACCTCATTCGGACAGGAGTTTTCAAACGGTGGCATAATATTGAAATATTGCTATAATTATATTCAACGCAATCAATTTCTAGTTTAAAAAAAATCAGGAAAAAAAACTATATAAACATTTTACTAAATATTGCTTAAATCAGAAATACCCAATTAATTTTATTAATAGTTATTTGAAAAAAGCAATTCTAAATAGTAAGTATTTAAATTTCTTAGAATAATAATAGTTTATTACTATTTATCATTTTTCCTATTATAGTTACCTCCATATTCCAATATTTGATAAAATTACTTATTATTATTTAATTCATATATAACTCTAGTGTGACTAAAGTTACGGTAATTTGTAAACTCTCTTTTTAATTTTTTATTTCCATTTTTTTAATACTTTTGTTAAGTGCTAGATTTCAGCCATTCACATGCTTTGAATCTGCATTTGGGTCCAGAATGTGGCAATAACTTATTTATTGCACTCAGATTTAGCGCGGGCTTTGCATTTTTAAGTGTAATTTTTAGGTAAGTTACCTCTATCTTGTAATGGATTTAGATATTCTTATCCATTATTTTCAATAAGTTTTTGCTCAGCATTATTAACATAAAGGGGGAAGGTTGGCTGGTCACAAAACATATTTAACCCCACTTTTATATAAATTATTTTATATATAAGCTGTCCTCAGTCAGCAATGTTTATAATACTGTAGCATCCATTTTTTTAAATTTCTATTGCTCATGTGTCCTTCATTGTGTGTTTGCTTACTGTCTACGTATTTTTCGATTTTGATATTGTTGGATGTTCATCTCTCGTTTGTAGAGAATTAGACTATATATATATGTAATAATTCTCTCTAGTATCCTTTTTGTTAACTCTTTGTACTAATATTTAAACTTCAATTCTTAGGTTCCAAACTAACACCCTAATCTTAATCGTAATCGACTAATATTGTTACAGCATAAATCCCTTTCCCGCCCATTGTAACCAATCAGAGATCTTATTACAAAAATGTGTCAAAAGCGGTCTTACCGTCGGGTATAAAAACCGATGTCTCTGGAAATCTCGCTCTCTTCGCTTTTTTGTCTGTTTGCCTTCATCATGTAATCAGCCGGCTGTCGCGCGTTCTATGTTCGTGCCATGATGTTTGCTTCTTGTTATGTGTAATGCCGTCCCTACTTGATCTCTATGTGTTTCAAGATGCAATAAACTGGATTAATGTCCCAGACTGCCTCATCTATAGTATTGAATACGTAACATCAGCCAAAATAAAAAATGTATCTAATATACAGTCATTCACTCGCCATCATCGGCCACGCCCTACCTTTGGTTCGCTACAGTAATAACATCCACTCGCCACGTCTTACAAATATTTTTACCATTCTCCAAAAATATTATAGAAGCATTATTTATATATATATATATATATATATATATATATATATATATATGTGA